>RZOE01000021.1:600000-1055000 GCA_003992445.1 Leishmania aethiopica
CGCGACCGCAGAACCCCAGCGCCATCCCAAACTGGGATGCCGACAGTCCGTGCGGATGTGCGTCTTTCCACTTGAGCTTGTCTGGATGCTGTGCCATGATGCATCTCAGCGTTGCAACGTAGGATTTGTCTAGGAGCGATAAGGGCGAAAGAAAAAACAAAACAGGCAGCGTCTATCCGCAATCAACGAGGAGATGCATGCGCGCGTATGTGTGCGACCCGCTCGTTCACAATGCTCTAGAACCGTCAATACACAATGCAGGCAGACAAAACTGCAACACGGAGCAAAAAAGGAAAAAGAAGCTCACCACACGCGGAAGGTGTGTGTGTGTGTGGGGGGGGGGGGGGGGGGCAACTCCTCACTATTGCCTGTTCGAGGAGCGTTCAAGAGGGTCTGCCAACGATGCGAGGGATGGCGTTGGCGTTCCACTCACGCATCTACCTGCGGTTTGCATAGAAGGGAATGAGGGGCAAAAACAAGAAAAAATCAGAAACACATTTGCTTTTGTGTGCGTGCGTGCGTGGCGGAAACGATCTATCCCACGTACGTGCTCGAGTAATGGACACGCTTTCGCGGGCGCTCCTAATCGGCGAGACGGTGGTGCAGCGGGGGGAGGAGGAACGAGGGACAAGGAACCGCGCCTGCCACCGATGCCGCACCTATACGTCTGCCCCCTGGAAGCAGACGAGCAAAAATCATGGGCATTGAGCAGAACATGAGAAAAGGAGGACGTTCATGAAGGAATCGAGGAGAAAAACGGTGCAGGGATGCACAGACAGTGAAAGGGTGAGAGAGCGCGTGGGCATGTCTGTGTGTATAGGCATTGGCGGTGGAGAAGGAAGAAGACAACACAGTACGGTGCTGCTTGTCCACGGCTCGTCCGGCAAACATCAATGACAGCGCCGTCCATGCTTCGAATGGCGCGCACCAAGCTCCTCGGCGTCGGCAAGCGGAAAGAGAAGCCGAAAAAAAAAACACAACGAGAAGAACATGAACAGCGTGCGCGAGCAGCGCACCCTTCCTTCTCTCAATGTCCCGCGTTGCATTCTCTCCGCCTTATCACCCGATTCTGCTTTTTTTTTTTCGGTGATGACCGCCTGGCAAGGTCCGCGCGACCGCTCCGGTATGTATAAACCTGACAAGCCCGTGCACACATGCACACTCGCGGATGATCACGCACGCGCCCTCCAGCACGAGCAAGAGGACCTCAAAACAACACACACACACAGCAGATGATGGCAAAGCAAGCATTTCAAAGAGAAAATCGGCACGAGTAACGAGCGGGGTTAGAAAGAGAGACGTGCGCGGAAAACAACCGCGCCTCTGCTCGCGAAAGGCGAAGCCAGCCAAGCATGGCAACAGAGGAACACAAGCATTCGAGGGTGGCATTCACGAGAAGCTCTTCAGTCGCAAAGCCCCAACTCTCTCTCTCCACTCCCTCGCTTCAGAGAGACGCTGGAGAAGTCAAGCAAACAAGAGTGACAGTACAGTATCCTGTAAGGAATGACCGTTTACAGTACGTGAACCTCTGAGAACCGCTCACAGCTGCTATGTTGTTCACGTTCCACGCAGCCAAGAAGAGCCTGCCTCGCAGCGCAGCCAAACATGTTCGCGGCGAGCGAGGTGAGTGGCGAAGCCGCTTGCGTGTGAGTGCCTGATCCGTCGATGGCCGCGAGCGCGCCGTCCGCCGTGGCACTTGCAGTGTCTACGGTAATCGTGGTGGAGCGGACCACCTCATTGGCAGCAGACCGGTCGTGCTTTTTGTGTAGCTCCACACGGAACAGCTGCCGCAGGGCCCCAAACCACCGCTTCGACCCTAGGGGCAAAATAGAGACGTGGTACTGTGCCTCCATATCCGGCGAACTCAGTGCGCGCTGCAGCACCTGCAACGGGGTCCACCTGTAGTCCTCATACCACCTTTCGTAGTCGATGAGCTCCCGCTCAAGCAACAATTTGCGATGCCGCGCCGGCTCACCGTTGGTGGTGCTGCCTGTGCCGACGTTGCCGCTCTCGGAGAGCCACGGCAACGCAATGAAAGAGGCAATGTTAGCCTGCGCCAGGAGTGTACGCAACGCCGCATCAAACTCCGCTGACGTGCGAGAACCTCGGAGGGCAACATGAGGGAAGAGGAGGATCTGGTAACTGACGCGCAGCTCTTGTGCTGCTATGCTAGCGTAGTAGCTGGAGTTGAGGCTATACCGCGGAACGCACAGATACACACGAGGAGGCGGAGACACCTGTGTGGCTGCTTCGGCCTCCTCCTGTGGAGTAATTCCCTGAAAGATGTCACCACCGGCGCTGGCTTTTTCTGCGGTCGCCGTTTGAATGCCTGTCTGCATGTCCTGTTGCCCCCCGTTGATGCCCGGCAGCTGCGAGGCTTCAGCAGCCCCCTCAGCGGCAGGGTTCGCTAGCACCCGTTCCACCTTGGTTGCCACCCTCTCTGCGTATGCCTGACGTTTTGCTGCGAGGTCTTCTGATCCAAAGCCGTACGTGTCCTTGGCACCGCGCCGGTAGCGCCAATCGAGGGGGCGCCATCCATACTGCTGCTCTGCAGGCGCGCTTGCCACGACGCTGAACACGTATGTGGTGGGCAAAAAGTGTGCCAGCGACGTTGTAATGTATCCTTCGTGGCTTTCGACAACGTCAATCACAACCTTGCGCTGGTTGTGCGTGGCTGCGCTGCCGATCTCGGACGCGGTCGTATCGATGGTCGAGGTATTCATCAGATTTGCCTCCAACTCGTCCAAATCTGGCTTGAGGCTGCGATAGAGAAGGTGCCACATGAAAAACATTGCGGGGCGCTCGTCCTCGCCCCACGGCATCAGATACGGTACAGTTATGCGGGTGCTGAGCTTCGCAAGCCTGACGCGATCTTCCGAGGAAAGGGTCGTGACCGTGAATGAATCGTGGTCCGCAGTTGGAATGTTCGCATCCAAAACGCCGCGCTCAGCGCTTGGGAGCGGAAGATGTGCCACGTTGAACCCGACAACGGCACAGAAGACGCCAAACGCACACAGCGCAAGAAGCTTCGCGTATATCTCCTTCTTTGGTGGCCTCCGGGAGCGGAACATGTGCAGAGCGTCCGTCTTGCCGGCGAGCGTGACTGTTTTATCCACGTATGTTCCGTGCGCATCGGTATGATGCGGTGCCGAGTTGTGCAGCCGTCTGTTGGCGATGTGTGCGCTATGTCGGCGTTCTGCGTGTGTGATGCTGGTGTCTGCCTCGGCAACGGCACAAGCCGGGGAGCGCTGTCGTTGATTCGGTGCGTCCTTTTCCTTGGCCCACAGAGTCGCGCGCATACCCGAACAGGAAGATATAACTTACGCAAGGTAAAAGAACTTCACAGCGACAAAGTTAGAGGGGCGGGGAGGGACATGGTAGGCGAGTGCAGGTGTGAGAGTCGACGGGCAGAGGACGTCGGAAGTCCTTCAGCTAAGGCAAGGCAAGCACAACAACAAAAAAGGCATTGATCATGCGCCTGCCATGGATTGCACCCTTCCAGGCTGCGCCATTGCAGTGCGAAACGGCAACATAAAAGCCGACTCGAGAGAGCGAAAACTCACCCGGGAGCAGGTAGGCCGCTAGAGGAAGGAAAGGGGTGCCAAGCGGAGATGTCCGTGCACGCAGAACATCCCCGCGAAAGACCCGCGCTGCATGTATTTGCTCTTTCCCACACAGCAGGGGAGGGGGGAGAGGGAATTGCGGTAGAAGGCAGGACAAGGGCAGCGTGCAAGTATCCCAATGCGCACACACAAAAAGAATAGGAATGATAAAACGCGAGGAGACAAAGTAAAAAGCGTGAGAGAGACACACATATCGCACCGCTGTGCACTCCAGGACTTTGCCCAAGCGACCGAGAGAGAGAGAGAGCTCTGAAGGGTGCCCTTGTGGGGGGGGGGGGGGTGCAACGCTGCAGGTACACGCAAAACATCACATAGTGCGGCGGCATCTTCTCGATACCCCCTCCCCCTCCTCCCCCACACAAAAAAAAGGAGGTGCGCGCTAAACTGCTGTTTGTGCATGGCTAATCAGGTCCGTGGAACCAGTGGTGGGGTAGCCACACAACTCCAGAAGCGGCAGGGCAGCTGCAGTCGCAGCATGGCACACAGCACCCATCACTGCTCTCTTCCTAGGAGGCGCCTTCTCTACCAAGTCTGCCAACGATCCCCACGCGACCGAGCAAAACTCTGTCCGAACGCCGCGCTTCGACCCAAGAGTGTCCACGTGTCGTGACTTCTCGCTTTTCAGTAGGTAGAGAAGGGGGTACAGCTCTTGGCCGCTGATGCCCAGTTTCCGCCACGTCTTGCTTTTGTAGCGAAATTCCTGGCGGCGCTCGGACACGATTTCGTTCTTTTCGTTTCTGAAGTCTTCCTCTTGGCCGTGCTCTCCCGACACAGCGCCAGACGGGTATACCTCGCACAAAAACGTGGCGTCCTTTTCAAGATCGACTCCGATCTCTTCCCACGTCTCACGCTGCGCCGTTTCCTGCGGCGACTCGTCCCCCTCACTGCCGCCTTGCACCGTTTGGCGGACCTTGACGTTGCTCGTCCCCGCAGGCTGGCAGAGAAGAAATTGAGCGCTCTCATTCACGAAAAATACCTGAACGCTGCGACGATACGCACAGCCGTCTTGGCCGCGAACAATCACCGTTTTCGCCTCCCTCTCGGATAGCCGGGCGTGCCCATTCGCGAGCTTGACCGTCTCCACATCCTTTGATGTCGCCCTGCCGTCGCCCTTCCGCCCTTCAGATGGGGAGCCGCCATCAGCAATCGCAGAAGCTCTACGGTGCCCTGTCGAAGGGGCGGGGGTCGCAGTCTTCCCCCTCCTGCTCTGTTGACAGTTCTGCGGATGTGGGTGAGAGGAGCGCTTTCCGTGCGCTGAAGACGGTGCGACTGGGAAAACTGGAGGTGAAGGCCCATCAGCCGCGCGATGCTCGTGAGACGACGGCGAAGAGGGTGCGTCCATGCTCGACTTGTGTGGGGTCCTGAAAGAGTTGTGAGGACGGAACAGAATGGAGAAAACATAAACAACCATGGCGCAAGGATGCTTCCCCGAGAAACAGTGGTGGCAGCACAGAGCCGAATACACAGAGGAAGCAAAAACGAAACAATGGCCAGCACCGGCGAGCAAAGAGAGCTGCACAGAAGCCTAAGAGATACGTGGCGAGCGTGCCGCTACAACAGCACTCACAAGCGATATATATATATATATGTATATTCCAAGCCGATTCCTGCTGGCAGCGCTAAAGCCAGGGAGAGGCGCACACAAGAAAAGACCCGCTAAACGAGGAAGAAGGCGAAAAGTGGTGCAAGACACCAGTGGAGGATGCAAGACGTATTCGACCGAGAGCCGTTCACAGGATCAGCCCTGTGCACCCCTCTGCAATGGCAAAACAAAAATAGACTGCTAAAAAAAAAGGTGCCACAGGTGAAGCGACGGAGGTGCGCGCGTGTAATCCTTGCTCTTGTGAGAGCTGACATGCACAGCACACGCAAAGAGAGAGAGAGAGACAAACACAAGTGGGAGAAACCACCCTAGATGCAGTCATATACAACCAAGGAAGAGCCTCAACACTTGTGTGTGTCTGTGGGTGCGCGGTGATGCAGCTGGAGCGTCGCGACTATGAGGGTTGCGGAACGTGTCTGGTGCATAGTTGATGTATTGTGCGTGCCAGTGCTCATTTGGAACACTCGAAGTTACAGGGATAGACTCGAGGGAGAGGCAAAGAAAAACATGGTGTATGTCAGGTGCATACCTCGAGGTTGGAGGAGTGCAACGTGTCCCGTAGGTCGGGTGCCGAGTAGCTGCTATGCCCATCGCCACCCTGCAAGACATTGCCGCGCATCCTTGCGGAGGGTAGAAATGACGCACCCGAGTAGTGAGAGAGCACGCACGCTCTCCTGTTTACGGCTTCCGCCATGAGCGAACAGCCCCCCCCCCACCCCCACCCCCCTCAGCCACCACCACCGAAGAAAAAGTAAGGGGGCTTGGAATCGGGCCGTTTTGTCAAGTTCGCCATGTTGTTGCCTTTCGCGGCAGCATCGAACAAACAAACGCTACGAAACGTATGCCGCGATGCCGTCCAGCGGGTATCCCCAGCATTGCAGAAGCGGCAGAGCCGCTGCCGCCACGGCGGGGCAAATCAGTGACATGGCCTGCTTCTTCACGGACGGCGCCTGGTCCTCTAGGGCACAGAGAGGTCCCCAGTAGAGCAGCTTGAACTCTTGACGCACCCCACGCTTCCTCGCCTGCACGTCGAGTTGGCTGATGTGAGCCCGCGGCAGAAAAAACAGAAACGGGTACATTTCCTGACCATGGATACCCTTGTTGCGCCACTGCTTGGTGCGGTATCGAAATAGTGCCCGGTACTCGGAGACGATCTCCCCGCTGCTGTTCAGCACGCCGTTGTTGTCCTGCGGCGCGGCCAGTATTCCTGCCGAGCCACAGCTGCCTGAGAGAGAGGTGGGGGGCGGAAGCACCTCCAACAGGAAGGTCGCCTCCTTGGCCAAGTCGAGTCCGATTTCCTCCCACGCCTCGTTGGCCGCCGTCTGCATCGGCGTCTCGCCCTCCACACTCCCGCCCTGCACGGTTTGCCGGTAATGCTTGTTCGACTCACCGACGGGGCATCCGATGAGGAACTGACCATCCTCGTTCACAAAGAAGAGCTGCACGCTGCGGCGGTATGCCAGGGAGTCCGCCGCACGAATGATGACATTCTTCTCGGTAGACTCGTCCGCGTTGCCGCGAGTCCGCCTTGCCTTACTGTCCTGCAAAGGCACCGGTGCGAACATATCAGCGCGGACACTGGTGATGAGAGGTGGTGCTGAGACTAACCTGGTGCAGCGACCTACAACGAAGCTCAGTGCGCAATGGCCACAGAAACGAACCTTGCAGAAAAAAGAATTAACACTAAAAAAAAGCAGCAGGCGTGAAACACACACGCACACACACACAGACTCACTTTACAGGGGGAGGGGAAAGAAGGCCGACACACTGTCAATGACGGGCATCCATCACAGACACAAAGAAGGCAGAATTGTGAAGGACTCTCGCGGAAGATCTCGCACCCGCGCCGACGCTTGAAGGGACGAACGGAGTGGTGGTGCCCTGTTTTAGTGCTACCCCTACCCCTCCCTCCCTCCCTCGCCTGACTCAACTATGAAAGGCAGTCAACACGGCGGTAGCTCGACGATGCTGTGCAGGACCGGTACTTTAGCAGCGGCTGCGAGAGAGACGTGGAGAGCTACCAGTGGAGAAGACGAGGCCGCGTATCAAGCAGAGACAAGGAAGTGGAAAAGGTAAACTGACTGCTGCTATGATCGGAACAGGTCGGTACGCCCATCATCTCGCTTTGCCAAAGACATGGTTTTCGAGCGCATGCGGCCATTTCAAAAGCACAGGTGAGAAACAGTGATGTGCGCCAGTCTTGTCGCCTCGCGCGCACCGCTCCCTGTCACTACGGAATACCGCCCATTGGCGGCAGGCCGTGCGACCTTGCATGTAGTGTAAGGCCTCACGCACTACGCGGGGCCAACACGGAGGTGGTCGACTTCCCAAACTCATTGGCGTTCTGGCACCTCCTAGAACGTGCGCACTGGGCGGACTCCCAAGGTACTACTGCGGAAGAAAAAAAAGCGAGGCAGGGATGAGGTCATCATCGTCATCGTCTACCTGGCGACAGGAGACCACAAGACAAACAGATACCAAGCCAAGGACGCTCATGGACCGTGAACATGCAGCCGATGCCCACAACCACTCCAGCAGCGGCCGCTGGCGAAGGTACGTCTCACGCTCGACAAAACTGGCATGAGCACGTCATTCAAACATGACGGCTTTTGCGGCCGAGCTGAACCCGATCCACACGGCGCCGCTATTCCACTTGCCTCTGAACGAAACAAGAAGAGAGACACAGGCCTACGGCCGGTGCCTCTGTGTGGATGTCCACGGCAAAGACAGCAGCCCGATTGCGGAGGGAGAGGGAGGTCCTATCCACCTCCCCCCACCCCCTCTCCGCCGCCCCTCGACGAAGCTAGCCTGCGGAAAGGCAAGTGATACCCGTCGCCTTTGGCACCGGCAACTCTACAATTTTTATGAGCATCCTGTCGCACTGTGCAGCACGACTGAAGGAGCTCGACAAGGCAAAGGTCACGGGCGAGACATTGAAAGGGACGGCGCATCGTGAGACTCCCGATGCACTCCCTACACGCACAGGGAAAGGGGCGAGGCGTTTCATGGACTCGCACTAATCCACCACCGCGCCGGTGATGGATAGAAATGGCGAGCACTCTCTGGAGCGTGGGGGCGAGTCTGCCAAGCGCCGAAAAGAGTACCCGCGTGCCCGGTAGACGGACGATCAGCACGCAAGCCACTAAAAAAGTCAAGCCGGCTGTACGTGTTGGCCGCCGGCGAGAAAGGGGCGCAGCGACAAGCGCAGAGCAGACAACGGAACGTCAGTAAATCAACCTGGTCCGAATAAACGGCTCACACCTCCTACGCGACGTTGCAGGAGTAGAGTGCATCATTGGCCACCAGCTCACGAAGCAAGACCACACGGCGCACGTCCCCATGCAAAGCTGCCGGAACATATTCGTCAAGTACACGTAAAAATCACCGCTGGTGGTGTTGCCAGTAGAGGAACGCCTCACTGCACCTGGAACCGAAACGAAACAACGATTTGGTATCTTCCTCGACGACGGAGCCGCCACATTGTGAGACTCGGCAAAAAAAGGATTTCAGCCCCGCTCACCGCTCGATGAAATCGGCGATTCGACTGAAAGTTTTGTTTTGTGAGGTGGGTGGGTGGGCGGCAATTAGCAGATGCGACGCACTGCTGCCAGGCAAAGTGCGCAGGATGTCGAGCGCGAAATCTCCGTAGAACCATCTAGACGCCTGCCACGAAAACCTGTACCCAAGAATGCAGCTAAAAATGACTCTCTGCCTGCACCTGGAGTGCACAAGGCTGTCTTCTTTTTTTTATTGTTATTTTATGGGTAGCAGAAAATAGACGCTATGATCATCTGGCGGGTAGGTGGCTGCGGCAGGGGGTATCCGTGAAGAGATGGAAGGTGCGCTGACCCGCAGGATATACCCTCAAGCGCGTATCCCAGTTATGATCTGCGAGACCTTGGGTGGCGTTGTTGTCCAGAAGCGTCATGAGCAGGATTATGGCACCCACGCGCACACCCTATTTTCCGAAAAAGGATGAGCCCATGGGGCACTTGTTCGTACGAGCGGGTGTATCGCGGCGCCTAATTCTCACAGATGGGCTGTTGGATGCCATTCGGTGATGTTTATCGCCTCACTGAGCGACTACTCGTCGACACTCTGTTTCCTTACCTTTTAGAATGTGGGGAGGGGGTGCTCGTGGGCGCAGGAAGGCATGGTAGGCAGCCATCAGCAATGCCGTCTGCTTCTCCGCCACTGGAACAAAAAAAAGATTCGTTTCTATTCCGTGTGTTCTGTGCCCACAAGCAAGGAGCTGAGCATTAGGTTCGATCGCACTGGTGCTGTTTTCTCCTGCAGCATAGGATGTGTGGATTCACGTGTCACCGTCGCTCCTCGGTGTGCGGCGTGTTCGCTGAGTCACTCCGCCTACATGCTTACCTTGGCCTCGCGAGTGCACAGAGCCGGCTTCATGAGCCGTGAGGAAGAGTGCGTTGGCCTGAAAAAGAGAACCACGGCGAGCGTGAAATGAGACAAGGACCGTGTGGGACGTTGACGCTGCTGATGAGAGAAGATGAAGGTGCCGCCACGGCCGAGGGTGCGAAACAGGACGCACAGAGAGTACACACAAAGATCAAGCGAAGGGAAGCATGTCCCCGCTTGACGTCACGTAGAGCGTCCTTGCCACACACGCAAACGTGCTCCTGAGGTGATCTACGGAGCATGCAGCCTCCGCTTGCAAGCGGGTTCTTCTTTCCCGTTTTGGTTACTTGCTCGAAGTCGCTGAGAGCAGTTGTTTACAGCCTTCTGTGTTTCGTCTGAGCAACTGTAGCAGTCATGAAGGTATAAAAGGCAGGGGGAGCCCCCCTCCCTCCCCCACCAAAAAAAAGACATCCCCGCACTATTATCTAGCATTGCATGCTGTTGTCGATGCAGCGTCATGCTGGTGAGGGGCTAAAGGCAGAGAAAGGACCCGCCGCACTGGATGTGTTCCGGCGATGAATGAGAACAACGGTAAGAACAACAAAAAACACCTTGACCATTTTTTCTGTTGTTTTTCTTTTTTTTTTTGGGGGGGGGGGTGGGGGAAGGACGGGCCGCTTCTGGTCAAGCGGCTCCGACACCGATATGAACGTCTGTTGCCATCTCAAAGTGCAACAGCCCCCCCCCCTCCCCCTCCCCAAAAGCAGAGAAGAGCGGCAGCTGAGCATGGGACACAAAGGAACCCAGAAGGAGTGACACAGCAGCGAAATAAAGACATCTGCGGCCTCCACCCATGCGCGCTGGGCACCCGCGAGTGCGTTTTGAACGTCCGCGTGAGGGAGTGCGCAGCAGAGGGTGGCGTTGCCGGTCCTTCTGCGCGTCTTCAGCGCGGCACTGAGCCCGGCCCGCAGGCAGAGCAGCGAGAGACCGTATCTTATTTTTGTGCACGAGGCAATGGCACGGCGAAAACAAAAATCTCTCTCTATATATATAACCAAAGGAGTACGAGGAGGCGGAGAGGGAGGCGGTTTCGCTCTGCCTGCAAACGCAAAAAAAAGCGCACGGCACTCGAAAGAGGCACAACGAGTAGCGAGGTGACCGTGCAGCGTAGGGGAGGGGGTGCCCAAGGCACGCTTCTCCTCCTCTGAAAAGGGAACGATGACGCGCGCTCAGCGCGACAAAAAAGGACACGCCGAAACCCTCGAGCATGTGTTTAGTGCGCCGACGAGGTACCTTGGAAGCCGAAGCGCCAGCGGTGCGCTCGCCGTGACGGCCTCACATTTCGAGGCGCCTCGTTGCGCACTGCCGTATTCATGTTCTGCATCCAGATACGCGCGTTGAAGACACGGAACAGCTCCTTGTTGAGCTCTCGAAAGTCAATCACCTCGGCAGAGTCGAAGAAGAAGCTGATCTTCGTGCCGTCATACTGGTACTCGCAGTCGAGCACCTCCATGGAAAGGTGCAGGCGATCGGCAATGTCGCGACACGTGGTAAGCGCCAGCCGCTCCATGCTCACGTGCTCGCTGTGCAGGCGGTGCACCTCCTCGTCTGTGGCAACACGGATGACCTCCATGATGGACCCCGCGTTTCCTGGCGGCAACACGCCGGGGTCGAGCGACTGAATGGTGTCCGCGTCGTATGCCTGCTTGTGCGGATTCCACAGAGCACATTGCACCACGAGCCCGCAGTCGTACCCGCGGTCGCCAGGCACAATGACGTAAGCGCCTGCCTTCACGGTCACAGGGCTCAGAAAGCGACGCAGCCGGCCGCGCTTGAACTCCACGTGCGTCATGTAGCAGAACTGCGCCGCCGGCCACGGACGCCGCCTCGGGTGCTCCGCGACGTCATCGGAGAGCCGGGGTTCGGTGGCGGAAGCACTCGCAGGAGTTCTGCTCGTGTCCCGCACCTCGGAGCGCGCAAGAGAGGGCGCCAGTGCGACACGCGAAGGGGAGCCTTGCATAACACGCATTAGGGACACACGAGGCTCTTCTGTATCGAGCGGGTATACACACGCATCAGCGCTCCGCTTCGCAACATCAAAGGGAGACTCTGAGTAGCTTATCCCGCACGAGGCTTGACCGGAGGTGGCGCCGCTCGTGGCGGTGTCTCGACTCAAGAGAGCCCACACCACATTCTGAGACTCGATGACGAGGCGTCGCGTGTTCTCCATGACTGTTTGGAGGAGGTAAAAAGCGTCGCGCTCCGAAGCCCGACGCCAAGACAGCGCAGCGTGCGTTGCGCCATGCTTCGCAGGATAGCCGTGCGCACCCGATCCCACCGCGCTGGTAACGGTTGGAGATCGCGAGGTACATGTGGCTGCAGAGGAGCTCGTCTCCGCCCACACGTACAGCTGCTCCGCGAGGAGCTGAAGATAGCCGTTGACGGCCCTCATTTCGGAGAGCATCTCCAGGGGACCCATGAATCCCCTCTTGACCGGTAACTCGTCGACGGGTGTGGCCGATGCCGTGTCGGTGGCTCGATGCGGCCGGCCGATAGGCGTGCAGAAGATGTCCTGGGTACCTTCAGAGGTACCCGCAGCCGCAGAGGCCATACCGAAAGCTCTCGGGCGTAGGTCTAAGAACAGCTACTCTGTCCTGTCGACGCGATACCGCGTGAGCAGAGCACCACAGCAGCTGAGAACTTGTGGTTCAAAGGAGTGTGGTAGGGAGAAGGAGTGCAGGAGCGCAAAATCTGCAGGTGCGTAGGCGGGAAGGCCACAAGAAAACAAAAGGGCCCGCAGCGCGATGGGGATGGGTCGCAAAACATGTACGGGCAAGCATCCGGCCGACAGCGTGCGGGCGCCACTGAGGGGTGGCAGTGCGTTTTTCGTGTGTTCTGTTTCGCTGGTGCTCTTCGCCTCGGTTGCTGTTTGTGGCGCGTTGATGTGGCGCCTTTTTCCTCGGTGTCGGATGGCTGCAGGGAGACCAGCAGACGATTTGGTGCCTTTGCACTTCACCGTAGGTACACGCGAAACACACGCGAAGACGAGGAGAAAGAGACGCGAGGGCATGAACATGACCCACGGTGGGAGTCGCACTGCAGGGCGGGGTGTGGCACCTCCCGTACGCGAGCAGCTTCGCCATTTCCATTTATCCCTTCCAACATCGCAAAGGTGGCCGAGGCCAGTGCCTTCTCGTTTACACAGCCCAGCGGGACTAGTTGGCGCCCCAACAGAGACGCGCGACCGGACTGGACATTTCAAGTATGCTCGCAAGTCTAATTCGCCGCTTCCGAAGAGGACGCCCTCGGGGGGGGAGAACGAGGGTTAGCCGCCAGGTGTATGCACCCTCCAAGATTAGGGGTAGGGGAGGGCTGGTTCGGGAACAAAGTCTTCTGCACGCATCTTTTTTTTCCCCCTTGCTTTTAGGGTTCTGCCGTTGAGGCGTGGAGTGGCGACAAAGCGAGACGCTTGCGTCTGCCGCTGCCCTCCTCTGCACGGGAACACCACGACGACACACCGATGGCTGCAGTAGTGTGTGCGCATTGTTCTCGGTGAGTGGTTCTTTCTTTGCCTGATTTCCGCGCCTCCACGACTTACTGGAGAGCCATGTACAGCACCGACTCGCCCAGGTAAAACGGCTGCTGCGCGTCATCTGCCCCTTCCGGGGTGTGCCCAATCCAGAACAGCAGAAGGCGCTCAGCGCGGCGCTTAACTGGAGAACACACTTGCGGGCCGTTCTCTGCACCTACATCCTCTGACGCGGGTGGAGATGGCAAGAGTGGCTCCATGGGCGGTGCTGGAAACACGAGAATTAGCGGTGCAATGTGTTTGATTTCAACGAAAGCACTGCCGGTCTCCGTTGCCACCGCGGTGCTTAGAGAGCCTGCCTCACCGCTGTTCGTGCCAGTCTCGCTATCGGTTCGCCGACGTACTGTCTTTGGATGCGTCGGCGCAGAAAGTGATGCCAAGGAAGACAAGCACAACTCCGACAAGGTCACCCCGGCCAACGCGGCAACTCGCTCGGCGACCAGGCGTAGCGCGTGCACGGAGAGGTGAAAGGGCTCGCAGATTCCGAGGAAGCGCGACTGGAGCGCGGGCCCCAAGCGAGTGCGCCAGAATCGCTCTGAGGCGACACCCGTTGGCTGCAGAAGTGAGGTCAACAAAGCTTCGCAAGCCGCCCGTGCTTCTAGTGGGGTGGTGGCGCTGCGGAGATCGTGCTGCAGGAGGTGCTTCGCCGTTCGCGCGACCATCTCTACTTGGCACCAGTGCTCGACTGCAGCTCGTGTTGTCTGCGGTAAACGATGCAGAACGTACGCCAGGTATCGCAGGTTAAGGCCGTTCGCGTGCATCAACTCACTCAGCGTCGGAACCATGAGAAAGCTACCCGCTTTTCGGCAGCCTGCCGCGCACCGCACCGCAGTGGGGCAAGCCTGCCCCAGTAGGTCGACAGGAGCACCCTCTCCACTCGCATGCCCTAGTACCAGTCGCGTGTAGCAGTGCATGCACACACGGCAGCACTGCAACGGATTTGTGCACACCACAAAGCGTAGTTCGTTGGCGTCCATTTCGCCGTTGCACGAGTTGCAGGGCTCGACAGGGACCAGAGGTGCGGCGACGGGGAGTTGAAACCCGAGGGTGCCGGCCACACGTGTGATGCCCTCTGACCTGATCCACGCGCCTGCCGCATAGGACTGGGACGCAAGTGCCGCCGATCTGCACGCGTGTGCAGTACTGGCTCTCGTCGCCGACTCCTGTGACGTGCACACACACTCGTTCGGGGGCCATCGCGTCTGCCATCTGGCGAACACCTCCGGTCGGACGCGATAGCACAGCAAGCTAGCGTATAAAGACGAGGCGCGTGAGTAGCCGACCAGCTCGTCCGACGTCTTTGATGGCGGTGACAGCACGGCGACAGAGACGTCCGTGCGGTGCAGAGGCAACACGGGTGGAAGAAGACGGTGGGTCTGCGACAAGTAGAGCCGGCGGTCGCGTCCTGCGTACACACGCCACTCCCGGGGCACGTCGCCCCCCTCGAAGCCAAGGGCATCACCAAGACTCCTCAAGAGCTCAGAGACAAGCGCCGATCGCGGCAATGGCGGCGTTGGCGTGCAAGCAGAAAGGGTGTCATCATCACCCGGGACAGCAAACATGTTGCTATCACCCGCTACCAGGTTCGCCGACGCATAGGGAGGAATCGTAGAGCACAAAAAGGAAAAGCCACCAAACGTGCAGCAGGCGTGAAGCGGCACATGAAGAACGTGCCGCGGTGCCACAACAGCGAGCATCTCCTGGTGTCGATAGATGGCGTGCCCGCACTTCATCGCCATCTCATCGCCACCAAGGACGCCATCAGCCGTGTCCACGCAGCGCCGCACCAGAATACCGCCGTCGAAGTACACTTGATCTGGAAATTGCGGGTGTGCCGCAACCTGGCGGCTCGGTGGCGGCATCGTCGCCTCCTTCCATATCTGCACTACGATGCGCTCAACCTCAGACCGAAACGCGGCAATGAGAGCGTCCAGTTGGGCGTGCCGTGCTGCCTCAGGTGGGGCTGAAGAAAGAATAGAGGAGGCGGGCGCAGCGGGGCGGAAAAAGTCCGCCCCCAGCCAGCGCAGCTCCACCGCCCGTTGGTATTCAAAGTTCCAATCCCGTGCTACCCTCTCTCCGGGATGAATCGTGTCCCAGTAGTAGGCATACAGCTCCGCATCTCGAAAGAGAAAATGAGCTGCTGCAGTGCGAGAGAAGTCCGCGCAGGAAAAGGACGGCAGAACGCTGTGCCAGCAAACCTGCGTACTGGGTAGCGCAGCTCGCGGGGACGGCGCCTCGACGCTGCCAGAGGCTGCAGCAGGGGTGGCACGGGTGTCGTACACGCGGAGCCAAAATGGTGCAGCGCCGGCATCCTCAGTCGTTGTCGTTTCAATCGAGTCTGAGTAGGCGATCCACCCTAGCGTGCCATCGTCGCACCGAGTGCTGATCCACCAGCCGCCAAACACGTCGCGGTATCGAGACCCCTCGAGTAAGACGGTGCCCACAGGAACTGTGCCAACGGCCTCGCCCAGCGGACCGGCGTAGAGGAGCGCCTCTTTTAAGGCACCCCAGAAGACGGGGGAGCGGCTGCGGCGCGGCAGGACATTCGGCAGCGCAGAAGGCTGCAATGAGGTCGATGTGGTCACCGAAGCCATGGTGGTGGGTGGAAACACTCTCGCACTTTGAAGCGTTGGTCGCCGTCGGGGTGCCGGAGATGAGAGCGGGGCGGCGTCGCCTGTCCATCGAGGCGGACGAGGCTGCTTCGCTGGCGACGCACTGCTGCCATTGGCGGCGCTCTTCTCTCCATTGCGCTCACCGCCCATGGTTTGGCCAGGAGAGGAGGCTGTCGGACGGACGGACGTGAACGGACACGGGCACCTTCCCTCACACAACCACCATGTGCTGCAGTAGTACCTTAGGAGACGGGGGGAGGGCAGAGAGGCGTCCATGTCGCCAAGCAGGTCGAAGACCAGCAGATAGAAAAATCAGGATAAGAAAAAAGAAACGACGGGAGAACAGTGAAGGACGTCTCCACGACACTGAGGGGGAGGGGAGGCTTCATCAGAACGCCTCGGGGTACTGTGGCGTTCTTCCCTGTCTGCTGCACCTATTTTTCGTTTCTCGCGTGTTACAGTGCCGCCGCCACACCCCAAACGGATTGTTTCCATTGGGGAGCCACTCATGGCAACAGCAGCACTTGACGAGGGAGTTGCAACGCCCCCACATCAAAATGCATCAGCCTACCTCACGGAGGGCGTCCCTTACAATACGTTGCTTTGGCTGTTGTGTACGTTCCATCCATGTATATACATATATATGCAAGCATAGATATATCTATATCAATGTGCTGTTCAGCAGAGAGCCGTCGCACGCCGCAACCAACGAAACACATGTGCCAGAAAAGATGATGAGCGACGAGGAGCATCCCTTCCCTCTCCCCCCACCCCTGCGTAAAGCGGAAAAGGATGAGCAAGAGAGAGACGATTCATCTCAGGCAGTACATCACGTAGAGAGAAGGAGAGAAAGTCATCCTTTCGATGCATCGGTGGTGCCCCCTCCCCCTCCCCCCCAACACACAGACAGACAGACACCTTCAACACCGCCACGACGAGAAGAATAGGGGAGGTGCATGAAACGAGCGTAAGCGCGCCCGTACTCTGAAACATGCGAGGGCATTCCATACGCGCGGCCCCAGGATGGCCCCTCCACAAAAGACGGAGGCGCACACAGCACCCCATTGCGACCTCGCCTCTCCCACGGCTTCTCCCACATCAAAAAAAAAAACTGGGCAGTTGTGGCTCAATCTTCTTTTATCGATGCCGCCTAGTTGGGATGGGATTTCTGCCGGAATCGCTCCTTCAGGAGACGCAGCTGCTCCTCCAGGCGTCGCTGCATCTGCAGCACGTTGTTCAAGGTCCCTGTTTTGCGTGTGGACGACGGATAGAACTGCGTTGCCGGCGTCCGCTGCGCCGCGCTGTCCTCCTCAGCTATGGGCGACAAGAGTGAGCCTCGAAGGCGGGTAAAGGATGAGTTTGTCGGTGTTGCCGTCCACCTCATAAACGTTGGCGGATGCGGTTGCAGCTCATCAGAGAAGGAGGCCTCTGATGAGCGAATGCCCTGCTGCGGTGCATACTGGTCCTCATCCCGCGCTGGCGGCGACAGCAGTGCTCGGCGCGAGCTGCAGAGAGAAGACGGCTTGCCCAAGACCTGCATCGGCCGATGTGTCTGCCATGCCACGTGCTGCGAGCGCACCGCTGCTGTTGCGGTGGGCCGCATGAAAGGGGCGCGCACGGGAGTCGGAGTGGCCGCACCGGTCAGCGACAACCGACACGAAGCGGTGGACGACTTCATTGTCGCGGCAGACTGCCCGAGCGTCGCATTCACGACACAGGGTACGGAATGCGCACGCTGCTCAACCGAAGTAGGCGCCGCAAGCGCCGTGGCAATGGAGGTGGTGCGCGGCATCGGCTCCTCCGATGGGAGCGGCGGCGCTTCTGGGAGAGCTGCTCGTGGCGGCGCGCACGCGGGCCCGTGCGCAAGGCGAGGGGGCAGCTGTTGCGTCGCTGGTCGCCCGGGAGACTCTGGCAGCATCTCTGGGTCTTGTCCACGCTGCTTGCGTTGATGATGAAAAACGCGCGCTACACTGTCTAAAGCACACGGTGACGAACAGCGCGGCTCCACCAGCACTGTCCTCAACGTCGGTGACGGCGCCAAAGGGAGCGCGGGCGGAGAAGAGCCTCGCGAGGTCGAGAACACTGGGAAAGACAGCTCTGGTGGGACCGGATTGCTCTCAAGCACCTCCGTCAGAGGCGCTCGCTTGCGCCGATGCCGACGTGGTCGTGCTGACGCCTCTGACTCTTCGTGAGGTGCTGTTTCCGTCACCGGTACCACTGCAGTTGCCTGCTTAGCGTCGTCTGAGGGATCTCGCTGCAGCGGTGGTGTCGCCGTTCGAGCTCGATCGCGATCCTCGTGGGCGAACACCGGCGCATCCACTGGTGCAGCAGCGCCACTAAGCACCTCATCGATCGGTACAGGAGGCGCCCTTGTCTTCTTCCGGTTTGTCCGCTTCACCGTGCGGCGACGCCTGGCCTTCACGCCGCCTTCTTCGGCCACACCCGCCGTGTTTGCCAGTGCCGGGGCGGCTGCCTCTGGTCCATCTGCCTCCGTGGCGATGATGACCGTTACGGAGGTGGACGGCGACGGCACCTCGCGCACCACGACGGTCGGAGACGAAACACTATTCGAGAGAGGGGTCTTCGCGACCGATGTCGGCTGCACTGGCGGTGCGGACGTGTTCAGGGGCTCCTCTAGCGCCACGCAAGGTTTGGCTGTGCGCAGCCAGTCGAAGATGGTCGCTTCCTTCTGCTTCGACAGATACGAAGCGTCGAACGCGGCTCGAGGGGACGTGTTGGTGTCAAGCGCAGCAAGGGAAGCCTGAGCTGCTGGCCGAGTCGCTGCGAGCGGGTTCGAGGTCAGTGGCCTCGTGTCCCTGACAGACTGTGTTGGTGTGGCAGGTTGCGCACGTTGGAAGTCCTCGCCAGCTCGAGGTGCGTTGGCGCGCTTTGCGTCGCTTTGCTCATCCACGGCAGCTTCGCTGTCGGAGTCCGCTGCGGGCGGAGGAAGTGGCCGATAGTACCGCCTCTGCACATATTTAAGGTGAATCCACTTCATGACGTTGGCTGAGGTGTCCCGCTCCCCGGGTTTGACGTAGCTGGCCGGAACGGTGGCCTCGTAGGCACGCTTGGCGCGCTCGTTGCCCATCTTTGACATGAAGGCGATCTGCTCCGGTTCCCAGAGATCCATAGTGCAGCTCTTTACCTTGCTGATGTGCACGCCCAGCTGACGATGCAGGCCGCTGCAGCGGATGCAGATGAAGATGCCGAGATTCACACTCGCCCATGTCGGGTGACGCGCGCTGCAGTCCATGCACTCATCATTGGCGGGATGCTTCAGCAGCTCTAGTAGCTGTCGTTGACGTTGCACCTGCACTTCTTTCGTCTGCCGCTGTACGGACGCCATGTAGACGCAGCGCCTGCAAGAGGGAAGCGATTGTGGGGTGACACGTGGGGCGGCGGCGGAGGGGGCGGGCGCTGGTGGGAGGGAGAGAGAGAAACGAGGTGCGAGCGGGTTCGGTTTCTCTGATTCATCGGCGTCAAAAAAAATGCCGCCACGCATACGACCCCACCAGCACCCTGGACCAAGAAATAATACAAAGGGACGAATAGCATACAACAACGACAGAAACCAAACATAGAGATAAAGAGAGACACCTGCAGGGACGCACGAGGTGGCTGGTGCGGGTGCGACGACACCACGCGGTGTCACCTCCCCAGTTGGTCTCTCCCTCTGTAGCTGACGCTTTTGTGCCCGGGGCAATTCGTCGATTCCACGACGCCAGAAAGCGGCAGTGAGAGGTGGAGGAAGGAACAAGTCGGTGTGCGTGTGTGTGTGTGGGGGGGAGTGTTACTCTTTGCGGTAGCGACCTATTATGCAGTCCAGTGTGGTAAGTACGTACGCTCCCTGTGCGTGCGGTCCTCCAGCACGCGTGGACGGTGAGGGAGAGAAGGAAAGGGACCATCGATGGGAAGAGACGCGTCACCAACGCAGCGCGGATGGACAGAGCCATGAATGACACACACATGTGTGTGCGTGTGTTTTGGGGGAGGGACGGGGGTGACGGACGTGTACAACCAAATCGAAACCACAAAAGGGAATAGAGGAGAGAAAGCGAGAGAAAGCACACGAGTGAAGAGAACATGCGCAGCGCACGTGCGCCGATAAAGGAAAGACCCATGCGTCCATGCATCATCTCACGAGGCAGCCGTGAGCAGCGACAGTTGTCTGCTGAAGGTGACTAAAAAAAAAGAGGGAGCCTGCTCCGCTGTGTGAGCCTAGCAGAGCACCAGAAACAACGTGCTCCCTCTCTCCTTATCACTCCCTGTCGCAACAGAAAGAGCTGATGCGTGCTGAAGCGCAGATGCTGAAGGCAACTGCAATGGACGTGGATGGTGGAGAGGCAGGCCGCGTTACACCCTCTTTCCTTTTCTACTTGCTTTTTTTTCTTGTCGCTCGTTTCTGCCGCGCTGCACCGTGCGGAGTATGATTTCTCTGATAATGCGCAGGGCACATTGGTTCTCCTCTTTCCCCGCCCTTCTTGCAGCGGCACATATGCTCAAAGTCTCACACACCCGTCTTACCAGCACGCATGAAACTGTCCTGTGCGCACAGCTGCGACACAACGAGTGAAGGAGGCACCCCACCGATGGAGGGCGCCGAGGCAGCAATGGAATAAGAAGTCCTAGCATCAAGCGAGAGAGAGACGGGGGTCGTGCCCGCGGGGCGAATCATAACAGCGAAAAAAGTAAGGCAAAGCAAAATGGGAGGAAGCGTCCGTGAAAGCGTGCGCGAGGAGATACAGGGTGGGGGAGGGGGGGGGAACATCGACAACAACATCGGAGGCATACACGCAGGAAGGGAGCGCGAGCGAGAGATGGAGTGTACGCGCGTGCGCGGCACAAACGTATCGGGAGAGGAGAGAGGGGCAGTCCAACAAGCGACGAGATAAATACGAAAAAAAAAACGTCCTTCCTCTTTTCGTTGTTGTTTGCAAAGTAATAGCATCGGCGTGGGCCGCGGTACTCATCTTTTCGGAGTGCATGTGTGGACATGCAGGAGATGGGGCTTGGTGTGAGTGGAGCTCGTTATGGACGGCCTGAGGGAGGGGAGGGAGAAGAACAGAGAAAAACACATGGGCAAACAATAATAAAACAGTTCAGCAAAGGAGATCGGAGGCTGAGCAGGAATCGCGTTTCAAGTGCAACGACAAGGAAGGGCACCTGCGCATCACTTGCTGCGGTATACGTATGCCCCTCGCATCCTCGTTTTCATCGGGACGAGTAGATGTCGTCCTCAGACAACACGCGTCCCTACTCGCCAACCTTGACGAGCCCTCCACCCTCATCGGTTTCCGCCTTGCACCGATTCGCTTCCCTCAGGCGGACTATTCGCGTAGAGTAGCCCAACGAAACAAAAAACGTCGGCGATGAAATCCGCCCTCGACACGACACCTGCATGAGCCTCACACTCCGCAGGCACACTGTACGAACAGAGAGAAGGAAGGAGAAGGCGGCTGCAAAAAAAAAAGGACAACAGAACGAGACGGGAGAGTGCGCGCGTTGCCAGCGAGCGAGCACACACTAGGCGAGATGGGCAACAACACTAGCAGCCAACACCAACAAAACAAAAGGGAGCTAACGAGAAGACCAGAAAAGGGGGAAAGGGCCATCAAGAGAGAGAGAGAGCGTGAGAGGAAGACAGAAGACGTGCCAAAGAAAGCAAGAGGATCGTGAAAAACTGTTTTTTCTTGTGTGTGTGTGTTGAGCGTGGGTAAGGGAGAGAGGTGTGCGCCGAGAAGGTGTGCGTGCACTCATCACGAGCGAGCCTATCAGCTGTCGTGGGCCTCTGTGCGCGTGTGCGAGGTGACACGTTGTCTATCAAATAGAACGCCAAGGAGGCATGCACTCTCGTGTCCACACAGACACGCACCCGCAAGCGCGTACAACACGGTGGGCTATGAGGTGGAAAGATAGAAAAGCAGAAGGTGGGGACAGTACTGCATTCACCGTGTTCTACCTCTTGAACCCTAGCGCAAGACAGCGACGGACGTCTTTTATTCGCTTGTCACTGAGGTCGCTCAGCACGCACCCCCCAGCGTCAATGCTGAAGGGAGCTCAGCTATCTGTCGCTCAAGTCGTTGGTCGACGCAACAAACACAAGCGCCTTCGCTCCCTCAGCTTGGCACGTCAGCTTGCCGTACGGCACCGCAAAGCAGTCGCCGGCGTTCACCCTCGTCCCATTCACCTTGGCAGACCCCTCCAAGCAGAAGCCAAGGCCTATCGTCGGCAACGTCACGGAGGTCGTCCCGTTGCCAGAAGCGTGCTCGTACTGCATGCGGTACAGCGAAAAGTCCGGGAACTGTGCCGGTGGCCGGTAATACTGCACCTGCCACTGCGCCGCGTCCTCGCTGCTCTTCTTCTCGTGACGGGCGGACGCAAGCCCGGTCGTGTCGTACTTCAGCATGCTTATGAGCGTCGGCACATCCTTCCACTTTGGCGTGAGTCCAGCACGCACCACGTTGTCGCTGCATGCCATGATCTCGACACCGTCGCCGCTGATATACGCGTGCGGCTCGCTGTCCGATAGGAAGAGAGCCTCCCCCGGCACCATCTGTACGTAATTGAGGAAGTAAACCATCCAGCAGCCGACATCATCCGGGTACTGCCTGTAAATGCGAGCAAAGAGCTCGTCCTCGGCGCACTGCGCACCCGTCTCCTCGATGCGCTGGAGGTGAAGGCGCAGCGCCTTCGTGACAATGTCGTCCGAGGCAGCGTACACGTTCGTCATCATCGCTTTCAGCGACTGCTTCTCCTCGTCGCTGTCCGTTGCAGGCAGCGCGCTCTCCGGCGCCATCATGTACTGGCCCAGCACCGCGTCGGCGCCCACAAGCTCCGCCAGCTCCGGGATGCGCTTCAGATACGCGATGATGGCGCCGAGCGGTCGGAAGCAGCAGAGTGCCTCAAAGGGGGTCAAGGCGCAGATGAGCTCTGGCTTGTGGTTCGGGTCCTTGTACTTATCCGGCCTCGCTGCGTGCAGCTCCTCGGCAAGCTTCTTGCACGGGTGCGCCTGGATGGACAGCGCCGTGCGAATCGACAGAATCTTCAGCAGGTAGGGCACTGTGTCACGGAAGGTTGTGTCCTGGTGAGCTGCCGAAAAGTACTTCTTCTTGTTCTCTGGCTGCTTCAGGAAGTCCTCGAGCAGCTGCGCGTTGCCGTCGGCAATCTTGGACGGGCAGTTGGGGTGCGTGCCTACCCACAACTCCGCAAACATCTTGCCAGACTTGTCGTTCGTCAAGCCCTTCATCTTTGCCACGAAGCTGGACGCGGCATCCTTGCCCCAGGCATAGTCCTGATGGCCCGCCTCAAGCTTCACGAGCTCAGACATACGCACGCAGCGCAGTTGCTTGCGTGGAAGAGGGTGGTTAGGCGGAGGAAGGAAGAGGAGGCAGGGGAGGGGTGGCGGTGGTGACAACGCCTAGTATGACGAGAAGGACAAGCACGTGACGTTACTAAACAACCCTCCTAACAATATTATATTGCTTTGCACTTGACCGCTTGAAACCAGCGAGACACGCCGTACGTGTGCGAGTGCGGCCACTGCTTCTGGCTTGCCGACGATTTTATACGTATATATATATATATATATATATATATATATCGGTTCGCGTAAAGAGAAGCAGCGGGAAACGTGGGCAGAAAGCGGCTGAGGAAAATGGGGAGGAGCGGGCAAGAGACGGAAACCCAATGAGAGGGATGCCAAGAAGCTGTGCGACGCGCTACTGGGACAAAGCAACGAGGGAAAGCAAGAACGACGGAAGCGAAGCGACCAGGTGACACCGGGGGAGCAGCTATGTTGTTGGGTTCGTGGTTCGTGTAGCAGGTTCTCTCTCGGAGAGGGGTGTGGGCAGACGTGTAGGTTAATGTATTTGCGCATTATCGATGAAAAGGGGAGACGAAGAGGGAAAAGATGGAAGCGTGGCATGACGCGGTGGAAAGCAGCGCGGTTGCGGTCTCAAGTGATTCGCGCGCGAAGCGCCATGGGCTTATCCCTCTTCCCCCTGAGACATCGCGCTAACATGCGTAAGAATGGTGGCGAGACGCGATGCGGTGTGTTGCGGCACAAGGGCCACAGAAGGCACAGGTGAACGCAACTCACCCCGCACAAAGGGCAGCGTCCGCCTGCGGAGGCAGGTTCGTTGGTCGCTTTCTACCTTGTAGGGATTTTATAGCAGTGAGAAAGTGGAGCAGTGGTCGCACAGGGATGCAGGCTGTATTCGAGACAGCGAAAGCGGGACAGAATAGAACACCCACGCTTCCCTCTTCCCTCGTCCTCCAAAACAGACAACTCTGAGTGGCGGAGGCCGGTGTCCTGTGTGTGTGTGTGTGTGTGTGTGTGTCAGCCTTGTCCCAAACACTACGTACACAACAAAACCAGCAACAACAAAAAAACCAAAGTTGGCAGAGTCACATAGAAGATGCAGAAGTAACGTCAACATGTAGAGAGAGATAGATACACAACGTCAGGTAGTCCCCCCGTCGCTGCAACGGGCACGGCACGTTGCTCGCGCCGTCTGCAGGGGCACGCGCCACCTCTGCCGAGGTGATTCTCGGCCAAGGTGAGAGGGAAGGCAGAGCAACTGTCCCGAGTGCGGCATCGACCTCCACGCCGCCCACGTCTTTGCCGCGGCCTCGACGCCTGGGATGTTTTGGGTGAAGAGCAGCGAGGGCCTGTGCACCGATATCATCCGCGGAGAAAGATTCACAATGCGCAGGTGCTCGAACTTGCGCACGCGACTCGACGCGACGTAAACGAGGTGGTCACACGGAAACATATCCCCGGCGTCAAAGAGCACGGCATGGTCCAGGGTAATGCCTTGGACTTTGTGCACGGTGAACGCGTACGCTGGTGTCAACGGGATGCAGGCAGCATCCAGGGTGAAGCACCAGTCTTGCTTCGTGATCGAAATCGGCAGCGTGATCCAAGGAATCGCGACATCTTTGCCGTCTGCGTCCATCCGCACTACAGGCACCTGCACAGCGCTTGCGGCGCCGCCCGGCCCGTTCCCTGTGGAATACACGGCGACACGCTCCAGCAGGTTTGCCGGAGTCGCACGTGCCTTCATCTCCTCCGGCAACAGACCCTTACACGCCGAGAACGATCGAAACCCAACCACCCTGCCAAGAGAGCCGTTCACATACTGAAGCGTCAAGTTGCGTAGCAGCATCACACGACACCCGACCTTCAGCCGCTTATCCTGGAGCACGGTCTCTTTTCGGATAGCCTGGCGCAAGTTCTCCTGCATAAACGGTTGCAGTCGACGCGTTAGCTGCCGTGCACCCACAGCTTCCACACGCACGAGTTCTCGCGGAAACAAAGCACCCAGTGGCTGCAGGCGAGCGACTGCACGTGCGTGCTCCTGGGCGCCAGTGAGGTTCCCCGGCGCGGCCTTGCCGTCTCGGGCGCCGGGGACTCCAGACCACATCTCCAGTACGTTCTTCACAGTGCATCGTCGGTCCTCTGCGATGCAGTGAGTTGCGCCACTGCAGCGCACACACACGGCAGACAACGACGTGGAGTACGAGAGCGGTGAGGGCAGGCCGTAGACCTGCACAGAGCCGCGAGGAAAGAGGCAGACCTCCTCCAGGTTACGAGCGACGGCAATCGCCTCCATGTCCCGTAGTCGCCCTCGCTGCTTGAGCGCGACTCTGGCACTTCCAGTAGGGGAGCAGAAACGATAGTGCACAAGCAGTGCGGCTCCGCATTGGCCGCCGTCGTCGGCACCTTCTTGCCTCTGGCCTGTTGCAGTACCAAAGGTAGGCGCACGCATCGCCTCTGTCATAGTGAGCTGCGTTGGAAAAAGTCGCTCCTCTCCCTCCAGCTCCAACATCTTGCGGTCGTTGTAGTTCTTGACGGCCCCCTTGGTCGGTAAAAGGCGCACGGCATCCTCAACCGCCGCGTTCAGAAAACCTGAGCGCGACAGTCGATAGGGAAGCTTGCCCTGCCGCAGGCAATTCAAGTCGGCGGCGAACCGTCGATCCTGCTGGCGCTGTGGTTCTCGAAGCTGTACATGAAGGAGATGGTGGGTGAAGCACCAGCTCTCGAACATGGGCTTGTCATAGTACCACAGGTCGCGGCGGCGACCCGTCCCGGCGCTACAACGAGAGGCGCGGGAGACTCGCTTACTCTTGCTGTGTTTGGCAGCCGATGCGCTCTCTACCTCAGACGCGGCCGCGCCGACGGCGGTGCGGCATGACTTCTCTGCCGCCTCAGCGGGTGTCGTGGCCTCGTCTGCGGACGGCTGCGCATCGTCGCTCTCAGGACTGACGCACTGGCAGACGATGCAGTCGCCGTCTTTGTTGGACCTTTCGTCACCAACTTGACAGTACCGCCGCCGCCTGCCGCAAGGGGCGCCGAGCAAGGCGAACGGCGTCAGTTGCAGAAAGTCGCCGGAGAGAATCATCTGCAAACCCCCGAACGGCCGGCTGGCGTCACGCCCTGCCATGCGACGGGCTGCCCGCTCAAAAGACTCAAGCACCCCCGCGTGCAGCATGGAAACTTCGTCGATGACCACTACGTCCACCTTCGCGAGAACCCCGGTGTTTCTGAATCGCAGTCGACGCGGGTGTCCGAGTTTGTCGACCGAGGACCCTGTGGCGAAGTCATCTACGACTACCTCTTCCTCGATGCCTTCACCATCGCCGCCCCCGTTCTCGGGACCGTCGTCGATGTCGAAGGCGGCATCCGTGGGTGGCGGCTTCGTCGACAGGTCCATCATATCATCTGGGGTGGGTATAAGCACGCCAAAGGTGCTGTGGAAAGTGTTGCCACCGATGTTCAACGCGGCAATACCGGTGGAGGCCGTGATGGCGATGCGGTGCCCCTCTGATGTCAGTTTCGCTGCGATGGCGCGCAATAGGTGAGACTTGCCGGTGCCCGCCTCGCCCCCAATGAACAGCGATGCACCTTGGCACGCCAAGTCGCACACAGTGGCTTGCTCACGTGTCAGCGGAGATTCCGTTCTTGCTTTGTCTTTCCCTGGCAAAAACACAACGTCGGAGACCGTGCCCTCCCCTGTCAGATCAGCAGCACCGGTAACGTCAAATCGACTGCGGCGCTCCATCTCCCCTTCCTTCGCCATTGACTGTGATCCGCTGTTCCGCAAACGGCACTTCGACCAGTGCTCGCTGCATCCGGTACGCTGTGCAGCCGCAGACCTGAACGCGTTCGGGGCCGAAGCATCCGCTGGGAATTGCGGAGCCCCACGCCGGGGCGGTAGCGGCGGTGCATTCTCCCAGTGAACAGTCGCGGTGGCGGAGGTGGCGGCTGCACTTCCCTTCACGCGTGTCTCGACTTTTGGTGTGAGCTTTTTCTGCGCTCTTCCGCACCGGATCGAGCGGCACCACATTGGGAAAGAAAACGAAGAGAATTGTGCCAGTAAGGGTTCTGATAAGGACAAAAAAGAGAGCGAGTTCAGCGCCGAGACAAGGAGTTCGCCCTTCCCTGCCCGAAGAGCGTCGTTCGGTGCCACCGCCCCTCAACGCCCGTGTTGGCCTTGTCGGTGCGTGTAGGTGCCAGTGCAGAATCGTAGTCAAGAGTGGAGCACAGAGT
This sequence comes from Leishmania aethiopica, assembly GCA_003992445.1. Lineage (NCBI taxonomy): Eukaryota > Euglenozoa > Kinetoplastea > Trypanosomatida > Trypanosomatidae > Leishmania > Leishmania aethiopica. Next base: position 627,338 of record RZOE01000021.1, read on the forward strand.
GGCAGCGATGATACGAGAGATTCCAATGGATGAGAGGTGGTGGTGGCGGAGATACAAAAAGCAGGTGCGAAAGGATAGCATTGCCGCCCTGAGGGAGAGAGGGGCGCACGTAGACATGCCCGCACACATACATAAAGCAAGAGGACCGGGGGAGTGGCAGAGCAGCCAGTCCCCGCAAAAGAAGCGCACACAAAAATGTGCACAACACACCGAGCGATCGAGAATTGCGGATCGCTTCGCTGGAGGTGAGTGCTTGGATGGTGCAGCGGCATCCGTCGCTAGGCTGCACGGTTTTCACGGATGTGCTGTACGCACGTCAACGACCCCCCCCCCTCTTGTATCGTCTCGCAAGGCGACAAAAGCGCACAGCTCCGTCCCCCATCGCGTGCGGGGGCCAGTGCCCTACGGCGAAGGGTACCGAGGCGTGCCCGCTTTGGTCTCTAGGGGGCATGCGGGGGGGAGGAGGGGGGGGGGCGGACGCCGTCGTCGTTGCGACCCTTCCTCTCCCTCTCCCCCTCCCCCAAAAAAAGAAAAAGGAAAGGGTGGGCACCAAAAATGGATGCGGATCTATTCATCCAAAACAACAGTAAAAGAAGAACACACACTCAGCGCAAACGTCCAGTGGCGGCGGGGCGAAGGCGCACGGCACACAACAGCATTGCCGGCACGGCACGAGCGGCGTGATAAGAGACACAGCGATGGTGTCCCCTTGACATCATGGCGCAAAGGATGACGTCTATGAAAGGCACTTACTGGCAAGCCCAGGAGGTCTAGAGGCTCAAGAAAAAGCTGCGTTCTCGCTTACACATCCATGTAGCGAAGCACGGGTGGCGGGGGTGCGAACTCGGCGTTTCGTGACCGCGCAGAGACCGTGACGCGCTGATAGGATGGGATGTCCTGGCGCTGCTCCTCCGTGACCAGAGAGTGTAAGGACTGCCGAAGCATTTTCAGCTGGCGGTGCTCCTCGGCTGTGACGTACAAGCGGTGACAGCGCACAGGTGGGAGCCGGTACTCCTCCGTGTCGCCCTCAGAGTCGATGAGCCCGCGCATTCGCAGAAGGGCAAACAGCTCCGCACCCGTGACGGGGCAGAGAATAGTGGCCTCCACGTTCAGAGAAATCGGCTTTGGTCGTGCAGCTGCCTTCGGCGCTGACTTGCGTGACCTGGCCGCCGTCGATGCACTCCCTTCGCGCGTCGCAGAGCAGCGCGCCGCTGATGTTGACGACGGCGCGTGCCGAGACCCGGAGCGTCGCGGCGCTGAGGAGACACCATGCTGAATCAATGCAGTCGTCCGCCCACTCCTCCCTCGATCACTGTGTGCGCGCCCTGCTGTCGCCGCCTCAGGTGACCGTCGGTACTCGCGCGAGCCCACCCGCTGTTCCCCGGCTGTTGGGTTGAACTGCGCATCGCTTGACGGCATCCGTGAGACCCTGACGTGACGAGCGGTCAGGTTGCAGAAGACACCACGCGGCGCATTCGCCGTGCGTGCTTTGGTGGATGGCACGCCGCACCGCGACCACTGCCATTCGCGCGACACCGCCGTCGTCTCGTCGCCGTCGCCTACGACAGAGTCATGTAGAGACCCATGAGTAAAGAGCCGAGTCTCACTCGCATTTTCGGTGTCGGGCTCCGTGGTCACCGGGAGCACTTCCACATCCATCGAGGCATCGCCTTCACCATGCTGATACCACGACTTTGTCGGTGGGAGTGGGGCAGTTTCGTGCGAGGGAGAGTCATCCTCGTCGGGCGAGCGCGTCGGGGTGGCCGTTTCAGCGCGCGCACCCGGCGGTGGTCGGGGTGAAGGACTTGAATCGTCAACATCACTCGCCGCACGAGACACGGTGAGGCCTCTGTGAGGAAGCTCTTCATGGGGCGCTGTGGAGTCATCACTCACGGCAAATTCGGCGGGAGCCCCTTTCGTTGATAATGGCACGACGGAGTGTGGAGAGAAAGTCGTGAGCTGCATCATCTTCTGCCGTAGCCGCTCCTGTACGACACGAAAGGCATCAAAAGAGGTCGCCTCATCGGCACGCATCGTGTCAACGATCGTGGCGTCGGCTGCCGTGATGCGCGACTCCTCGCGAGGAGTGTTCTGTGGCGTGCGTCCTTCTCTCTCGCGGGAGGCTAGATCCACCGTGTTCACGGTGGGTGACGCGGTGGGTCGGCGAGGGCTTGGAAACCGCTCTCGAAACCCGTACGAATGCAAGCCGGCAACGCCACACGGCATGAGAGGAACGGGCGAAGACTCCATGGTATCTTGTCCCGTGTGTACGGCGAAGGCTCCGGGGGAAATCGTGGCAGGGGCTTTTGGCACCGGGCTTGACCGACCACCTGTGAAGCGTACAATGTCCTTTGTTACAGCAGCCTCAGACGAGGAGCCGGAAGCGTGGTGCCGTGCAAGCTGCAGCATCGCACTCACTCCAGATCCAGGCTTCGCTGCACGGGTGCCTGTGATGGAGGCTGACGGGCTGCTCGCGCCGAAGTGGTGACCAATAGCAGCATCCTTCCTTGGGGCGCTGTGAGCTTGATTCACGTCCCGTTCGCTGATACCATCTGTGCGCGGCACTGGACTCTTGCTCGTGGCTGGCCTTACGATAGGCGCCGACGATGGCAGTGTAGACGTTGAAGCTATCGGCTTTGTTGCCGCAGGTGTCGCCGCAGAGCCTGCTGCTCTCGCCTCCATAAAGTAGAGATGCTCGAAAGAGCGACGCTGCTGCTGCTGTTCCTCTTCCTGTTCGTCGACTGTGTGGCACAGGCTCGACAGGCGAGCTCGCATCGCGCTCATACGGGCCTCGAAAGCGTCGCTCATGGTGAGGTACACAAAAAATGAGGTGCACCCATACGCGTCCAGTCAGCGGTCGCGAGAAGAATCAGCCCGGGAAGCGGAACGATCTAAAAAAAAAAAACGTGTCTCCCTCAGTAGTCTGTTTTCGCCCTCTGCATCTGCGTAGTCTGGAATATGGGCAGTAGTGCAAGACGCGTGGAAAGGGATGGTTGAGAATGCAGCAGTTCAGAAACAACATGAAAAAAGAGAGACGCGGAAAGAGAGACATAGAGAGAGAGGTCCACGGAAGGATACGGAGGAGAAGCCGGGGTACGGACTAGATGAGTAGCGCAATGACTACCTTCATCCCCTACGCCACCCTCTGCTGTTCTGACGACCACGGACAGCTTGATCAAGCAAGGGCGTTAGGCATGTCGCCGCAAAAAAAAAAAGGAGGAGAATGGTACTCTACCCTCCCCCGCCCTATCCCTCCTGCAGTTACAGCAGCACACAAACACACATACACCCCACCCACGCGCGTCACTTCGTCATGCGACATGTTTCTTTTTTGTTTTCGCTGTTCAGAATCTGGATGGTCCCCCACCCCCCAAAAAAGAAGAAAAGAAATCAGCGAAAGCTCTACACAGTGTGTATATGCGACTTAGCTAACGAGTAAGATGAAGGCGACCTGTCGCACAAGCGCACACCCAGGAGATACCGACACGTAACGTGTTGCGCACGTCAGCAGAACATCACACAATGAGAAGGCCCATCGAAAGCAGTCGCGCTTCTCACCGACGTTTCCTCGACTGCAGCGTTCCCCTCCGTGCCTCCAATGCATGTGAGCGTGTGCGGGTGTGCGTTTTCGAGCGTCGCTCCGGCGTTGGTTCATCCAAAACCCCGAAAGAGCATCGCATATACAGGAAAACTTTACAAGGTAAAAAAGAGAAAAGAAAAAGGCTGAAGGAGAAGCCGCATACCCGAAGTAACAACAAAAATGTTACGTGCGCCCTCGAATGTGTCCTACGAAAATCCACGCGTCCGCCTTCTCTCCCTCATCTGTCCCCAGCTTCGGTGAGCAGAACAAGAGATGCAGGCGCCGAGGTTACGGTACACATGCGCAAATATGGGCGACGGCACGCTCACAAAACTCTAGACCGCAATGGACCTATTCCTCCAAAATTACGAATGTGTGCCCTCACTCGGGATAGACAGAAGATCGAGCAGAGAGACCGGGCACACAGGCCACTGCACCTGTTGCGTCTCTACCCACCACCTGGTTGTCTTCGATCTGGTATTGAGATGAGACGCAACACACAAACAAAACGCTCCAACACGCGATCAAGGCTGAGCGTGAATGCGCCACGCACATCACCGGGGTACACACACGCACACGCACACGCACACGCACACGCACAGAGCCGCGGAATGCGGACGGACACAAAAAGAGCAGGTAGCCTGCGAAAACGTCCACAACAGGAGAAACAGTTCCGAAATACAGAGCTACATCCTACATCGAACGAGGGTAACGACGGGATGCCAGAAGACAGTCGACAGGAAACACGCATCAATGCATACTCCAGTATCCGTCTCTGTATGCACGCGCCCGTCCGATGTGTGCGTTTTCTGCGCCCATGTGCAAATCCACGAAGGCCCGTACCACTGAAAGATAAGCGAAACAAAAAAAAAACGGGGGAACGGAAGAAAAGGAAGAGAAAGAAGCCCATCGCCTGCTTGTACCTCCTCGCCAGGTGCGGTGTGTGTGCTGGACGGATCCGCTGTTGGCGCTCGCCAGAAACGAAGCGAACCGAGAAGAGACGGAATCCTGAAGACGTGGAGAATGAGCCAGCACAGCCCCGCTTTACCGATTCACCAGCAGCGAGCACAGAGGAAAGGCAGAAGGGGATAAAGACAAATATAGCAGAAGGCGATGGTCCAGATTGCTCAATCAACCGCGGCAGAGGTGGATAGCCTCGATGAGATGCTGCATACATCCCGTTTTTCTTTTGAGTATGTATTACACTTTAAATCCACGAAATACGTCTTAGGTAGACCTTTCTCGACATCTTCACGTACGAGTCCCTGTCCTTCGTTTCTTTTCTCTTGTTCTTTGCCAGCGCGGAGCACCGCCTTTCCCACTTACACGTGCGCGTGCATGTCGCTCTGCATCTCTGTACGCGTGGGGAGAGATAAAGAGAGGCAAGGCTGGGTGGGTGGGTGCTCGGCTGTGGAGGCGAGGAAGCAAAGGCACGGAAGGCTCTGAGTCAGAGACGACCCCCGTTCTCGTTTTTCACCTTTCACTTTACGCTTGCAGCATTGGATCCGTTCGGATTCAAAAAAAACAAGACACACACACACGCACACGAAAGAAAACAGACACAGAGCGCCGCATTCTTGCTTTTTCTCCCCATCCTGCTTTTACCTGCTCACTTAGTCTCGCTGACGAACGCGCGTGTAATTCCTTTCATGTCTCGCCCTATCCTCAGTCTACCGTGTATCTTTCACATTTCCTGCATCCAGTATGAATATTTCTCCTCCGTTTATCAACGTGAGAAAAATGCAGAGGCAGAGCAGAGGACGGGGGGGGGGGGGGGGGGGCAGAAATGGAAGAAAGAAGAAAGAGGGTGTTTAACACGGAGGGCCGTACCCGCAGGCATAAAGCACGTCCTTTATTCAATTGCATACACACGCGTCTATGTTGTGTCTGTGTACAGAGGAGAGTGCAGAGCCGCCCGCCCTTACAGCCTCCTTAACACACCTGGTGGAAACATGCAGGGGGTTGGATGGCGGGGGTGGGGGAGGCTTACTCTCAAGGCACGGACAGTGAAACCGACGCGACAAAAAAATCATAAGGTCGTTTCGAATCCTTCTCGAGCAAGCAGGAAACTACAGGTACAGCTGACAGTTGAAGCGATCGCTTTCACTGAACACGGGAACCGAAAACAAACAACAAAAAAAAGATAGAAAGATCACTCGTCCTCATCCCCCGATCGCGCCGCACCGCGGTGGCCCGATCAAAGGCCACCACGACAGCGAAACAGAGCAAACAAAGAAAGGACGCTTTCACATCTTTTCTTCTCCCGAATGGAGCCGGTGCACTCACTGGCGGGCGTACGAAAGGAGGGGGGAGGGGGCAGGTGAGAAGCGAGAGAGCGCGAGCGCTCGTCGTCCGCACTCGCTGTCCACGAAACGACGCCGCCACTGTATATCTTGGTCATCAGGACGGGGCGCTGGTCAGAGACCTGAGAGTGAAAGAAGAGGGTCAGAAGGCCGTGAGAGGGGTGGGGATGTGAGGACGATGTGTCTGCAGATTATGGAGAAAGAGACGGAGACACCTGAGGTGCGGGGGGGGGGATGAAGACGTGAGCAGATGAGATCAAAGCAAGAGAAACGGGGCACACGTGGGAGGTCAGAGTTGGCTTTTAGGTGGAGGGGGTCGCGTGGGCGAGGTAACCCCACCCCCACATAGACACTCGCACCCCACTTACCATGTGTGACGACTCCGGCCGAAAAAGCCGAACTCAACAACGGGCCAACGCGAGAAAGAAAGAGGAAGGCAATCGAAAACAGCCAGAAACTCGACTCGCGAAGACAGAGAGAAAGGAGAGAGCAACAGAGAGAGAGGACCGACGTGAAAGCAGGAAAGAGGGAGAGGGAGCACAGGGAAAAAGGTGAGGCCGAGAGATAAAGCCAAAGCAAAGGAACGGAGGGGAAAGAGACACAGAGAGACAGCAAGAGATCGGAGGCGGGACGTATGGAGCCACACGTACGCCAACGAGAAGATGGCACGGAGGGGAAGAAGACGAGCGACAGGAAGCAAAATTTGGGGTCATTTTGTGCACCAGGCCAGTGTGCGAGGGCGCAGAAAGTAGCCAGACGTACGTATGCCTCTGCGTGTGTGTGTGTGTGTGTCATGAAAGTGGCAGCAAGCAGCCTCGCGTGCGGAGACAAACGAGGACACACGTTGAAAAAGGACCACAGACACACACGAGCACATGCAAGAAAAAAAAAGAATACAAACACAAACAAAAGAAGAACGGAGCGCCCGTCAAGAAACGGGCCTTTTCGCGCGACAGCCGTCATCCATCGCTATCATTGCAGCTGCCGGTCGCCCGCACATCCTGCAAAGTACCGCGAAGGCGATTGCACAGTGACCGCCACACCGGCACAAAACGCTTGTCCATGTCGTCCACGTTTATAACCGTCAGCTTATCTGACATCTCCTCCTCGTTGTGCCGGCGCGACTTTATGCCAAGCAACCGACGGCTGCGGTAGATTTCGTTAATGAGCTGCACGTCCCCTGTCAGGAGCACTGTCTCTATAGCTTGAAGCGCCTGCAGCACGCGATGCATGACATTATCAGCTGCTTGCGTTTGCCCGCCGCAGGGCGTGAAGAACACCTGCTGCTTCTTCACCAAGATCTCCCAGATGGAGCGCTTGGTGGTGCCGGCAGCATTCACGGACACGGCACGATTCGGCAGCGGCTCGCAGACAGTCTGCTCGCTCGGCCACGCGCGATGATGGCGTGTGAAGCACGAGCCGAAAAAGCTCCACACAAGCACGTGATCGAGCAGTTCAACGTCGGCGTACGGCGGGATGGACTTGAACTGATTGAAACCAAAGTTGTCAAGGTCGACGAGGACGATGACGGGGAATGTATTCGGCTGTGCACGCATCTCCGAGTACCGCGAGAGCACACGAAGCGTCTCACACTGGATGCAGTGGCAGTCCTTCGACATCCACGCGTCTCCACTTATGAAATGAGCGTCATGGCGTGCGTCCTTGTCGTCGCACGCGCCGGCCACAACGCTGAAGCCCTCCTCACCTGGACGATGGAACCTCACAAAAGCCTTGCCGTCCTCTACCGCATCGGCTACGTTCTCGGCCGCCAAGCGATCACCCTCATGCGATGCGCAGGAGACGTCTACGTCATCGAAGGAAATTTCCTTGAACATGGCTGCTGAGCGCTCTAGAACGCGAGCAGGAAGCACAGGAACGTCACAGGTGCCCAGGAGCGTAGCGAACGCATGCAGGGAACTCGAAATAATACTTTAACAAGAAAAGGGGGGCAATAGCGCTTGGTGCTGGTGTGAACGTCGATTAGATGGAGAGTCACCCAGATTCTTTTTTTCGCTTCTCCTCGATGCCTCGTTCCGGCTGATATGTTTACCGCGTTACCTCCGCAAAGTCGATGAAAATAGCGCGTGCGTGTGTGTGTGTGTGTGTGTGTGTATGAGGAAACCAAGTAGATGAGCGAGGCGCGCCTTCGTCGATGGGTGGTGTGTATGTGCGCGAGGGAATGCACAAAACGCGAGAAAGATCGCCCAACCCCCCAACAACCAAGCACGACCGCTTCAACGCAGAGAGCGGGTGGGCGAGTCGGGGAGGAGGAGCAGGAGGAGGGGGATACCTCCTGCAGAGTTACCGACAAAGCAAGCGAAAAAAGCCCCTCGTTCTTTTTTTCTTCGCAGAGCTTACTGCACTGGTCCTCGTCACGCAGAGAGATGATAGCGACGAAGACGATGAAAACGCGTGGGGTCAACGGCGGGAGGAATAGCACGGCCGGGCGAGGCGGAGAGGCCGGCGAGAGTGTGTGTATGTGTGTCTGTGTGTGCTAAACGTGATGGTGGACGGCGGTGGGGGCAGGGAGAAAGGGCGCACTGCAGCTAGTGACAGAGACCCATCTGGATGGAAGGATGTGGCGCGAGAATTCGTGATTGGGAAATAAAAGCTCACCACGCCGCGGCAGCAGAGCGTCGTTAGATGCGCAATGAAATTCGACGGAGGCGGGCGTCACCGAAGATGCAACCAGGATCAGTTCCGTGGAGTGACGCGCGCGAAAAAGGCCGTGTGCGCATGTCGTCGTTCATTGCCACCAGAAAAGCACAGAGAGGCAACCCACAAAGGAAACGACGGGGAAGTTGGATAGTGCAGAGCAGAGAGGCCGGAGTGCTTCACAGGGGAGGACGTGAGTTGAACCCCCGCGGCCTGGAGTGCGACTCGCGCGAAAAGCAAAAAAAAAATGGCAGCATCGCACGCGCGGCAGCGAGGTGAGCCAATGAGAGGAGATGGAGGGCAATACTCGCCTCGAAGGGGGTCTGTGGGACCGCGTGGGGGCAAGGCTACACAACCACACACAAACACGCGATCGTGCCTTTACAGAGTTCCCCGTTGCCTACTCATCGTTCTGCTTTTTCGTTTCGCCTCTCCAGGGTCGAGCCCGCCCAGCAGCCTGTGAGTGGCGTTATGCGAAGGCAAGGGAGCTACAGTGTCTCTCCCACACACACGGGGGATACATGTAGTCTACAATCAACCACAACCTCACGTCAGCGGACGCAACAGACACGCGCGCATCTGTCGTCTGCGCACAGAATAGGAAGCGCCCTCAGTTCGAACGTGTCTTTTTAAGCGGTGGCTGCATAGGCTCTTCCTCTCCGGATCCTGCTGTGTCGATGCAGGACGACACGGGATCGTCACCGCTGCCGCTCCCGTCTACGCCTGTCTTCACCTCTTGTCGAACGGCTTTCGCAACAGTGCGCCGCTCCCAACACACATCGTCGAGGCCGCCAGTCGCGGCAGTTTGACGAGATGCCCGTCCTCGCCCAGTTGCCGGAACAGCGTAGCCCAAAAACGCAAGGGGGTAAAACAGACGGGATGATTCTTCGCTGGAGTGCTGCTCCGCCGCGAAAACCGTAATAGAAACCAAGCCCGTCCACTCATCCCACAGGGAGCTAGGGTCACCACCGACGGCAGCCGCAGCGACAATGCATCTCTTCACCCACTGCACAGCCCTCCGATAGAGGCTGGCCTGCGCCTCGGACACGGCGGAGACGGAGGCGACTTCACATCGCAAGCTAGCAGAGATACGATGAAGGCAACGTCCGACCATCCCAATAATAGGGAGCACCAGGTCTTTGTGCTCCTGACGCGTGCGGCCGCTGAGTTCCCGCTCAGATGTGTCCCACGCATCGCACATGGCCAGGGCAGCCTCCACGAGTCTCTCGATCCGCTCCGTCGATCGATCCGGGCACTGCAGCATCATCATTGTGTCATACAAAATCAGCTTCAGCTCCGCCTCCACCAGGAGCGCGCGCTGCTGCACGCACACATCGTAGTCAGCTTGCGCCTCCTCCCATTGCGCGGTCGCGTCAAACAAATCATTCAAAAGCGCGCGGCAAAACGTCTCTGCGCCGATTTCCTTCATCCATGAGTGCGTCGCCGCTGCCGCCGTCCTCAGTCGCGACTCACGCTTTTCCATCTTGGTAAAGGCAGTGGTTGACGCGTGGTAGAGTTGCGCACAGTGCACAACCGAGTAGAAGACGGCGCGCAGTTTATCCACGCTGGTAGCGAGCACATTCAAGTAGCCCAACTGCGTCTCGGCATGCGCACACACCGCCGGGTCCTGCAAAGCAGGCTGCCCCGTCACCAGAGCCCACGTGAGGCACACCGCATGGCGGTCAAGCAAAAACATCCACAAGTCCGCGTCGTCTGGAGCAGCAAACATATCCGTCACGGACCACCGGTGGTGGGAGCCGATGTACGTTGCAAACCATTGGTGCAGCAGATAAAGGTAAAACTGTGTCTGTGACCCATTCAGGCCGCGCCACGGGCCGGTAGATGCGGACGCCTCGCTGTTGTCCTCCAGCAGCCGCTGCATAAGAAGCCCCAGCGCAGGAAGGAACCCCTGTCCTCTCGGAACCTTTATAAGAACGCTCAGCAGCTGCTCCTCTAATTCCTTCAGCCGCGCATCGCGAGACGGGGACGAGGCTTCCAGCGTCGCACCCACGTCTGTGGGCCTCGTCGTGTCGGTCAGACGTGTCGTGTGGACGTGCAGGGCAGACGCTGCACGCATCCAGGAAGAGCTCAGCGTTGCCTGTCCAACGGCGACAATATCCTTGACTTTATGCTCATTAATCTCGCTCTCCTCATACTCACGGAGCAGCTCAGGCAGGGCAACAGATGGCACCCGCAGGTCTCGCTTGAATGTCCGCCTCACGAGCATCTCGACAAGAGGCTCGGCAGGCTCGCCGAGGGCGGGCAAGACTGTTTCGCTGAGCCACAGCCGCTCCACCCTCCCGATCAGCGGGTAATCGGCGAACAAGTGCGCCGATTCAGCGGAGAGCCGCGCAAAGGCGTGCAGAGACTTCGCCAGTGCCGCCTCCTGCTCCGCCAAAAGGGAAGCTGCGCCAGTGGCCATCACCGATGGGAGCTCCGACGCAGCGCTGTTGGTATGCTCGAGCACAGCGGCAAGTCCAGCCTTTGCAGCCCCAGAGCTGCCCCAGCAGAGCCGCCGATAGAGATGCCAATATGAATCGACAAGCTCCTTCTGTACCCTTTGCACGTGCGGAGAACTCGAGCTGGGCAGCTCATCTGGGCAGGCACCCACCGTGGATCGCGCGCCCTGCTCGCTCAGTCCAGCAAGCCACTGCTCCCAGCGAGTCAGCGACAGAGGCACGCAGCGCGCACTCGCCTCGTACACGGCGTGGTAGTGCCGCAAGCCTTGTGCGCGCCCACGGACCGAAAGATGCTGTTTCTCTCTCTGTGCCTGCCAGAGGCTCTCCAGCGCATCCAGTGTTGCGTACACCGACGGGATGGACAGCGTCTGCGTGCCGTTTTTGACGTAGTCGCCGCCGCACGCGAGCAGCGGTGTGATCTCCGTAGCGGAGCTCACGTGCTGCAAGGCAGCCATTTTTCGACGCGTGGTGTGTATTTATGGGTGTGTCTGCGCGAAACACTGCGCCGGCGCACCTTCTGCGGAACAAGGAGGGTGGTGCCTCCTGCGCTGGTGTCGGCGACTCAGGGCAGCAAGCTGCGCCTCCTATTGGAAAATAGCGACAGAGAGAGGTGGGGGTGACAAGAGAGAGGGAGCGTGAGGGCATGCGACGAAGCACACGTTTCTGGAGATCCTCGGTGCCGACCAAGCGACGTGGTCAGCAGGGGGTGAGGCCCACCCAATCGCGAGGGTACATGCAAGTGGTAGCACCAACACAACAACCGTACATCAGCGCATCCCTTCTCTTCTGCTGTTTCAGTGCACAGGTGCACGTACGTCTTCTTTCACTCGCAGAGATAACGAGCAGCGAAACCGTCAACGAGAGAGGAGCGCGGCGCACATGTGCTGTGGGAGAAGCCGGCCAACACACAAAAACACACACACACACACACACTTACAGAAAGCAAGAGAGTAGTGGGCAAGAGTAGAGGCGAGTCTGATCGGCGGCCCTGGTTCCAATAAATGGCGGGCAGAGCGTGAACCAATACACGTCGGCGAAGGACAGCGGGAAGAAAGAGAAGGAGAGGCACAGCAGGAAGGAGTAGGCGTGAGCACATTCGACAAAACATGTGGGTCTGTGTATGTGAGGGGTACAACGGCATGCATGTATTCTCTCCCCCCATTTCTACCCGTAGAAACAACGGAAGAGTTCGTGGACTTCAACAAAGAAGTTTTGTCTGTCGATAAAATCACCGACCCTGATAAGGAGATACACCTCAGTGCGTGGTGTCTCAGGGACCACACACACACACCTCCACTCTCTCTCTGCCGGAAAACCAGACAGACCCCACTCAATCCTCCGCCACATGCCGAAACACCTCTGGTTGTGACACCGGCAGGCACCTACGACGTAAGGGGGCGGGGGAGGAAGGGGGGGTGTCTGAGCGGTGTATCGCTGCTGACGTCGGCGACCGGGTCCTGGACAGCGTGGCGTCGCAGCGACCCGCGACCGTGCCGGCACGGTCGCGCCATCCATATGAGTTTAGGCGGCGTGCCAGCGTGACTCGGACGTATCCCACCCACCCCTCCCGGCCCTCACACGGCCCACTGTTGTCAGGAGCCGGAGTCCCCCCCCCCATCGGGAGGGAGTGGGGGGGGGGGGGGATGCGCCCGGGGTGGCGACGGGGCATGATGGGCGCGACTGTGAGGGGCCCTGCGGTGCGGGCCTCTGGGTATAGTTCGAGGGAGAGTCCGTGCCTCGGATGACAGAGTTGGCGCATTACTCTTGCACGTGTTTATTGTTCCTTGGGCGCGACGCCTGGCGGGCCATCTGGCAGGCTTTGTTGTGTGCCCTTGAACGAGTGCTCTGCGGGAGAGAACTGGACACGGTGAAACGATTACACATATGTCTTCACTGTCCCGTTCAGGGTCCTATTTTGATCCCCATGCAGTGTGCATCATGCAGATACCGCGAAAAGGGATGTTGTCAACACGAAAACAACGGGGCTCCAGCGAAACCGGACCCAGAAGCTGCGCAGAAGCGTATCTATAACAGTGTGCAGAAGTAGATGGCTGGCGCCCATGTCTTGTGTAATGGGGCGAAGCCGAAGGCTGCGACGTGCATCGCGTGCAGGCGTGTCGACGGAACACCAACGCTTCACGTCCAGAGGCACTTGCACCGGCACAAGCACACAGCATTTGATGAAGTTGCTTGCGAGGATCGAAGGGCTGCGCGCACCGACAAAAAAACGTCAGTGTATCGCCGCCGCTTGTATGTTCTGTGAGGATAACCTTCGCTCCCCATGCATCGGTAGATTCTATGAAGTGAGCACGGTTCTCGCCCCTTCTCGTCACTGTCAGCGGCTCCTCTCACCGCTTGCACGCCATCTTGGAGAAGAAGTCAGACAGCTTCATCTGCATCTTGGCAGGCTGCGTTGCCACGGAAGAGGGTGGCGTCTCGACAGCAGTCTCCTCGCGAGCCGAAGCAGACAACGTCGGCGTAGGACGCGCTGGCGGAGAGGCCAACGGTGAACCACACGGATGCTCCGGTGAAGTCGAGACGACCGCCCGCGAGGACCGCTCATGGGGTGTCGCCAGCACGGTTTCCAACGACATGGTTGACGGCAGCTCTTGCTGCGGCGATGGGGAGGAGAGGGACCGCGCCGCAGAGACGATCTTCGGCTGCGTGCTGCTGCCGTCGGTGCGGCCATTGCAGAGCCGGGCTAACGATGTCCTCTGCGCCACCGGTGTTCGCGAAACGACCGCCCCAACGGCCTCATCTGCTGAACGCTTGAGGCCGACAACGCTGCCGTCGCGGACGAGAGCGACCTTCGTCTTGCCGAACAACAGCGCCTCCATCTTTTCCATGCCATCACCGCCCCTCAGAGGCAGTGTGACTGGTGCGCCGCCGGAAACAGGTGAGCGCTCACGGTGTCGGGTCGCCGCCGCCGTCGACGGCGTGCTCGCGGCGGTTCTGCTCGACGGCGCAGCGGCGCAAAGCTGCGTGAAGTCGTTCGTCGCTGGTTCGCTGTCCAAGACAATACGCACCCCCCGCTGCGCCGGCTGTGGAGGGGCATCCGCGGTCGCTACAAAGACCTCGTCGTCGTCAAGCAAGAGCGCCATGACCGGAGGGAGGCCGGAGGGCAAGAAACGAAAAGAACGCTGGCGATGTGTGCAGCGACGAAAACGTCGAAGCGATCTGTGGCACGCAAGTCGCGGCTTCACAAGAGCAGGCTTGGGCAAGTCTGCCGGCACAACAAGTAAAAGTGAAGAAAATAGATACGATCGGCGAGCTGCAGCGTGGCCGGAAATGGAGCATACGAGTAGGAGATAGTCACCGATGAGGCGGGAGGAGGTCGGATAGCAAGAGGGCAGGAAGAGGCGGTCGTGTAGACGCGAACGTTGATGTGAGCAAAACCAGTAGGCTCGGCACAGACGTCTCGCCTACACGGCTGACAGGCATAGAGGCAGGACTACGATTTTCTTTTTAAGCATGCCGCGGGTCTCCAGGAGAGGACCTTCTCACGAGACAGCATAGCCTACCTCATCGTTGCTCGTCGGCAGCAACTCCGCGGAGCACCGCCATCCGGCTGTGGGTCTACCTGCGTGTTTTCTGATAGCCGGTGGTAATCCGAGAGTGATAGAGGACAAGAGGAGACGATGAGAACGAGCGAGAGAAAAGAAAAACAGGACGGGAGCGGGTGGTGTTCCTTTACAAAGCTTGCCTGCGCGCATTCTTGTGCGACACACACACACACACACACATAAACACATCTAAAGGAAAAACAAACCCGCGATGCGATCAACGCTGTTGAGCGTCGGCCAGGTCTCTTGCCATGCCATAGTGCGTTAAGAAGATCTAAGCGAAAAACGGAGAGGGCAACAAATAAAGAGAGAAGTCAGGAGAGACAGTGTCGTCCGAGAAAGTTTAAACTGGCGTGGAAAATGTACAGGGATGTATACGCACGCCCTGGCGTGTGTCTAGTAGCAGAGGCACCAAGCACATCACCATGCGGAAGAGCCTCGCTTGGCCGCTCTCTCGCCCTCTCTCTTCTCACCAACCCTCCCATCGAAAGCTCGAGTAGGGCGAGGGCGAGACCGAGAAAGGGATGGTGTCACGATGATCGTTATGGCGCGCCAGGTGAGGCGCCTGCCGGGGCGAAGCCTGCAAACTCTGGTGGGGTGCTAAACAAGAAGCTCTCTTTGTTGGCTTTGCGCACATCGGAGTCAATGGCACAGGTGGAGGCATCGCCGATGACATCACTGCCCACAGCTGCCGCGCCACCACCTCCTTTCAAGCCCTGCGTTTGCTGCGACGACGGCGTGGACTGTAATGCGCTCGAGAGCGCCTGACGGTTGGAGTCGATGGCGTGCTGCTGGGCGAGCAGCCTGCTTGTCTCCACGAGAGATGCAGCCCACTTTGCATCCACGTCGGGGGATGTCAACCGCTCAACAGTGGCTGCAGCGACGGCTGTCCCGAGATTGCCTTTGCGGTCCGCGCCGCGCTTGAACTCGAATCCAGTCGTCAGCCGCAGCGGGTCCACCGTCACGGTGTACTGCTTCTTTGCGTTCGTGTTGAGCTTCGCCACCACGCGGTGGATCTCTGCCTTGTAGAGGGCAAGGAACTCATCTGACCTGTCCGGCTGCAGTGCCAGCTCCGACAGCTCCGCCGCCACGAAGTACTTGGTTTGCAATGCGTGGTTGATGCGACTGAGATGGTGGCGTAGTTGAGCCGCCTCGCGCGGAAGGACGCGAATCTCCTTAAAGGGATCGACGTCGCTTCGATAGCTTGACATGACTGTGTGCTGCGAGGTCCACGCACGCCACACAAATCAGCGAGACAAGGATTGCCCGCTGTTGGCTTGCACCTAGAGGATGGTGAAAGCGTGTGAGAGCCAAAGATGATCGAAGCGACCTCAACGCTATCTTCGGGCGGTCCTCTTCTCCATTGAGATGAACGGCAGAAGCACATGCGCTCGGGAAGGAAAGGAAAGACAAGAGGTGCGGAGGAAGAGATGTGAGTAAAACAAGAGTACTACCTCGTTCCTGTGTCGTGCAGCATCACGTCTGAGCGGAGACAGCTGGCGTCACTCAACGATCGAACCGGAACACATATGTACCCCGACGACAGACGGGGAGGGAGCCATGAGTGCTCGCTCATGCACCAGCGGACACAATGACTGCGCTGCTGTGCAGCCGCAGAAGCGTCTGGCCCGCACGGGATGCCGCTGAACTGGGATAAAAAATCGTATGCGCACGCCGCGTACATCCTTTTGTATCTCTCTCTCTCTAAATATATACGCATATATATATATATATATATATATATATATATATATATATGTATGTGTGTGTGTGTGTGTGCGTGTTCGTGTGCCTTCTGATGCGTTTAATGGAGGCGTCTGTCTCCCTCTCAAAGACTCAGAAGAACCAGGATGATGGAACGAGCATCGACAACGCGTCCTCGTGTGCTGGCGCTCGCCATCTTCTACGCAAACTGCCAAACATGCAAAGGCCGACCGCGAAAAGAGAATGCCGGTTAAACCAACACAACGCGGGCCTCAGACACCATCAACAATGGTCAGACACACTTAGACACACACGCACACATACACGCAACAAAAGAAAATAAGAAAACGGGTCACTCCGCTTTTTCTCCTCCTCGAGCCTGATGGCAGCCCCCCCCCCCACACACACACACATACACACCCTTCCTCTCCCCTTTCCCCCGCCAAAGCAGCAGGGAGGGGCAAAAGGAATAAAATAGACAGCGTGCAAGAAGCAAACTCATAGAAAAGGGGAGAGAGAGAGAGCTAAGTGAGCGGCAGCTTCGGTTGCTTCATGCGTGCGATTCCCGGATTTTACGCAGATGCGTGTGTGTGCGTCTGTCAGCGTCACCCTCTGCGTCTGCGTGTGAGTGTTTGCGGGTGCAACAGCATCGCCCCTACCGGTGTTGGTAGTCGCATCAAATGCCGCACAGCCTTTGACGGACTCGCCGCCCTCAGTAGGCTTTCTCTCCCCCAACTATCGGCTATGCAACAAGTCTTTGCACAAGCCCCACCTGATCTGTAGGCCAGGGATGTCGATCGTCATCAGGACAGCAACTACGCCACACCACCTCGCAGCCGTCCTTCTCCCAAAAGAAACAACAACAGGAATAGAAAAGATAGTGGAAGGTAGTCGAGTAGAGGCAGCACGAGAGAATGCACAGGAGCGCTGCGTGATGGAGACACACGCACGCGCGTACATGCACACATACATACACAAAAACACGTAGTTGGGAGACCGTGGGCGGGGACAAGGGGTGCGGAATAGGGAGAGAGAGAACAACAACAACAGGCAATAATAAAAAAATGGCAGTTGGGGTGCAGGAGCGTGATGGTCGACGAAAGAAGCGAAAGGAGCGGCTTCTACACGGGCAAAGATCGCAAGGAACTTCGCAAAACAAAGGCAACTGCGGATGTGCGTGTGTGTCGTGGTGTCGGTGTTCGGAGAGGGGTGGGGCAGGCTGCACTCTGGTGAAGAAGAGGTGGTGCACCAAAACGAGCGCACGCGCCATGAAGTGCTCCTGGACCAGTAGCACCGTCTGGCGCTTGTCGCACGTATATGCTGGTGAACGCTGCGTTTGCCTTCAGCGTCAGAGAAGGGAACGGTGTATGGACGTCGCACGAAGAGAACGGCCAGCGTTGCGCCCGACACCCTTGCTGCACCGGGTGGCTATATACATCCTCCTCTCCCGCTCCACGTTCCCGTCGCCTCGCCTTCCCTCTTGCTCAGCGACGAGCCGTCAGTACGTCACTGGGGGTCGCTCTTGCGCTCAAAGACGTACACAAGGCGACCGTTCTTGTACGTGTAGCAGAACCGCTCGCCACCTGGGGCGATGGCCACTGTAAGTACCTTGTTCGTGAACGGCTCCGGTATCGCCTCCTCTGGTATCCCCATCCCGCAGTCGTCCTCCTCGATTGTTTGCGACGACGGCCGGGAACGGTGCGGCGCCGCTAGCGTCTGCGACCAGGCGTCGGCGAGCGACTTCTCCAGCTCCTGCACCCCCACCACCCCGCCAGCGACGGCGTCCTCAGGCTCGACGAACGGGTCGGCGCGGTAGTGGACAAGAGAGTTCGCCAGAGTCAGCGACGAGTGCAGCGGCTGCCACACGGCGACAGCGCTGTCGTAGAGGCCTGTCACCACTGTGCCAGAAATGTCGTCCACTGCGACGGGGAAGCGATCAAAGATGGAGTCGTTCTCGTACAGTGAGTCGAGGTACTTGGAGACGTAGTTCATCACGGGCATCATAGCGCACGGCTGATCCGGCTTGCGCAAGTCCCAGAGCTTCAAGCTGAGGTAGTCGCGCGTGACAACGTGGTCGGGGCCCAAGAAAGAGGCGCCGGAGATGCTGCAGAGGATCTCGTCGTACGCCTGGCAGCTAAATGGGTTTTGCTGCGTCGTGAGCTGCGAGGAGATGGCGTATTTGCGGCTCTCGCGCGATGGCGGGTCGCGCAGGTCGCCAATGTTGAGAATGCCGGAGCTCCGGGTCAGCAGGAACAGCGAACTGTGCGTCGGGTGAAAGGACGACGCGGTGACGAGTTCCTCCACCTCGTCCAGGGCCCCCGACGGCGGACGAAGGTCCGCGATGCATGTTGCCTTCGTCGTGTCCGTCGCCTCGAAACTCCACCAGAAAACTTGCAGGTCCTCGACGCTCATGAACGTCTCCCCGTCCGCGGAAACACTCAGCGCTTGAATGCTATTGGCCACTGGACCAAACTCCTTGATGGGCAGAATAGCCGGCTGTGGTGGCAGGCGCGCAAAGTAGCGCGACCCAGCAAAGGTCTTGCCGATCACCTCCTCCATGCCCGCGAAGGCGTTGAATGGGCTGAACCCCTCACGGCGCACGTGAAACAGCTTGATCACCCGCTCGTTCGCGGTGAGGTAGCTGATCATGCTCGGCGAGCACCGCTGGCGCACAAAGCTCAGACACTTCACGTACGGCTCCACTGCGACGGAGGTGAGGGCGTTGATCGACTTCACGAACGCCTTGTGCGAATGCCGCCGCAGCACCTCGCGGCCACGCATGTCATGGGTAATATTCTCCGTCGCTGCCGAGTCTAGGCTGCCGCAGTTGTTCGGCGTTGCGCTGGTACCGGTGCCGTCGTCACTGCTGTATCGCAGCGAGCCCCGCGTCTTGCTACAGCCGCCGTATATTTGCCCAGCCGGCGAGGTGCGGACTTCTTGTTGCTGCATGAGCGACTTGCTGCGGCGAATGGAGGAGTTGTAGGTGTCCGCCGTGCTCACTTCAAAATATTCGATGTGGCCGCTGTAGTCGCCTAGGCACAGGCCTAGAACTGGGGCACCGCTCATAGGGTCCAACAGTGTCGCCATCGCCACCACACTCACAGACTGTAGCGCGCTGTCCTCTCCATCGGTCTGCAGCGGCGCCCGGAAGGATTCAGACAGCATGTCGCCCGACTCGTCCAGAAAGCCAGTATTCTCGAAGGAGGCGTTGAAGTCTGCTTCGTCGAAGCAAGGGCTCGGGCTGTTGCTGCTACCTCCGTAGCCGCTCGATACGTTACCCATCAGGGCGGCGGCAGAGGCACCGGCAACAGCGGAGGAGTGAGTAGTGGATGAGCGAGGATCCGACGCGGACACCCCGGCGGCAGCAGTGTTGTTGTCTCCGTCTGCGCAAACGGCAGGCGAGGACGTCCCTCTCGTGACCTCCGTACTTTTGGCGGCGTTGTGGCTGCCGAAGCGCGGCTGTGGAGACGGCTCTTTCGGATCCACCGGCAACGTCATCGATTCGCTGTATGCCTGGCCCTCCGCCACCGTCGCGCCTTCGGCCACGTCGGCCTCATCTCCTGCGTTCGGATACTCCAGTGGATAGTGCAGCTTCTGGTAAAACTGAAAGGTCGTCGTCGCACGGTGCACCGTGCCGTACAACCGCTGCTCGACGTTGTGGATGTGCTCGCGCACGCTCTGTGGAGCCCTACCTCCGCCGTGGACGCCGGCACGGTGCCCCGACTTCCCTGCACCGCTAACAGCGCCGCCAGCGCGAACGGATCGAAGCGCGGAGCGACTCCCAGCCGACGCGGCCATCATCATGAAATTCTGCTTGGTCTTTCCAGGGGTGCGCTTCGGTGACGGTATCGCCGGCTCGTTGCAGCCGCCGCGCTCCGGCACCTCGCTCTCCGCCCGCGAGCTGCGAGCGGAGCGGTCCTCGTTCGGGTCATAAGCTGGCCCACGGTCAGGCACTTCACTGCCAGCGCGTGAACTACGATAGGACGCGTAGGGGTCGCGACGCGTAGCACTACTGGGACTGGCTGTCACCGACTCCCGCTGCGGGACCTCGCTGCCGGCACGAGAGCTTCGGCAGGCAGCCGTTTGCGCGTCCTGCAAAGAACCGCTGAAAGGGGCCGCTTGCCCTTGCTCCGAGCGCGCTTCGCTGGAGGCGCGAGAACTACGCAGTGATCGGAGCTGTGCCTGCTCTCCGGTGGGCATCTCCGGCGATGGGGAGAGCTTCGGATGCACCTTCTCCACCGCCTTCCGTGGCTCCATTTTCGTAAGGGCAAGACAAGCGAGCGCGGCAGGTGGGCGACTTCACACCGACAAAGAAAGGGCACAGCGTGCGTGGCTGCAAACGACTCGTGGCACCAACACGCGCGACAGCTCTGAGAGGTGTGGTAGGTGAGGAGAAGGGGTCAGGGAGGTGAAGGGCAGGGAACTTCAAGGCAAACACTGATGAGCTTGTGAAGAAAAACTAGTGGAAAATACGAAAAAAAAAAAGAAACACCACCGCGCTCACACACGCAAATACCCAAAGGAAAGTCCCACACACAGACGGACAGGGATTGTGTGTGTGTGTGCGCGCGTGTGTGTCATACAGCAAGTGAGAGAACGAAGAGCTGAAAGGTGCAGGGGATGGGGGGATTGGGTGGGGGTAAGTGGGCAAGAGATGATGAAGGGTGCCGTGTGCCTATGTTGTGCCTGTGGGGCTGGGGCTGGGGGGGGGGGGGGGTATGGGATTCACGTGTGTTGGGAGAGGTGTGCGTGTCTCTAACCGCATGCGTTGATAAGTGCGTGTGCCAAAAGTAATCGGTGATGATGATGATGAGAGGGTGGCGTGTGGTTCCTTCGATTCGACGGTTTATGTGCTCCGGAACTGGAGGCGGTAGTGAGCGGCGGTGGTTGTGTGGTCCCCATACACACCCACACACAACACAAAAAGACGGTGACGCCACCAAGAGGGGATGAGCGCGCATGTTGGCGGAATCGGACGAAGGGTGAAGATTGCGGGACGAAGAGCAAGACGCATCAAATAGAGGAGGACGAAAAAGGAGTAGAGAGGAGAAGCGGTCTAGCCCAGCTTTTCTGTGCACATCTCCTTTGGTGGTATCCGGCACGTGTGCCCCAGCTATCCGCATCCAGAGCGCGAGTCTGTGAAGGCATGAAACGATCGGCACCGTTGAACAAGGGCTCCTTCTGCTCGGTAAAAGAAGATCCGCATCAGCACCGCTTGTTGTCGGACACGTCAATGAGGAGAAGACGCGCTTCGCGGAAAGTACGGGTGGGGGGAGGGGGGGGGAAGGGCAGCGACTCTGCATCAAAGAGCTGCAGAGGCGGCCTTGTCCGTGAAAGAGGAGCGGCACAAGGAAGCATCCGCCCTCCCCCATCGCCAAAATATATAAAAAAAGTAGGGGCATACCACAAGGTGGAGGTGGATCACATGTCGCCACTCCCCGCAGAGGAAGGGAGATACTCGGCAGGTACATATCCAAATCACCCACACGTTTTAAGTGAATCGTTCTCTATAGTGCTGAAGCACTTTTCATTTCGCGCTTGTCGTCCGCTGAAACCCGGTTTCCTCCTGACTGTGTCCGTTGGCGCAGTGCAGAGGGCCACGAAAGAAACCTCCACAATGTGGAGCGACAGGTCATGGTGTGTGCGAAGAGGTGAAGAGATGCGACGAGAGAGAGCCGGTTTCGGTGACTCTCTCTCTCGTCGCCTCTCTTCCTGATGAACGACAGTGAGCAGGAACAGGCAGACGCACATGAACAGAAACGCGTGCTGGCTGCCGACGCAGTCAACACTGGCACACACACACACACAGAAAAAAAAAGCAGAAAGAGAAAGAACGAGAGAATGACGGAGGGGTGTCGTGTAGTGCGCCGCGTGGGCCCCGGCATGAGGAATGACCCTCTGTTTCGTTCTCTGTCTAATTCTTTCTCAGCCGTCTGCAACGTCTATGAGGATAAGTCTACACTCCCGCACACACTCCGCCTTCTATGGCGAACACGACGACGCGCGAATCCACGGAGGCACAGGCGAGCGCTGCACACGGACCAGGTAGGAAGGCAAAGCACTTCGCCCCGTCCGTTGCGGCAGACCCTACCTCGCACCTCTGCTGCCTGCGCCGGTTTCACTGTCCCCCTTGCGAGGGTCACCACTGAGTTAAAAATCAGCATCCTGCTGTCGCAGCACGCCGAAGCACTTCGCCATTTTAGCAATGTACGCCGGCTTCTTTGTAGTCTGCGGACGGAAGGTGCACACGTCTTCCTCCGCCTGCTGGGCCTCCTCCGCCTGCTCCTTGCGTTTTGCCTCGAGCAACTGACGCTTCTCGAGCAGGTAGGCCTGGTACGGCTGGTAGTTGCGAGGGTTCAGCATAGAGTGGACGCGGGCGTTGCACTTCACATTGAGCGTTGGCTGAAACGTCAGCCCTTCCACCTCCTTCGCCTCCGCGCGCTTCTTGGCCTCCTCGCGGTGCTTCGCCCTGCGCTGTTCATCCGCGTAAAGCCGCTCGAAGAAGCTCTGCTGCTGCACGGCGGGGGCCTGCTTGTTGGCGCCCTGGCGACGGCGATCCTCCTCCCTGGCTGCGCGCGCCGCCGGTGATATATTTGGCTTGAAGGTGCACGGGTCCAAGTACGGCGAGGCATGCTGCTTCACAAATAGCGAGGTGAATGGGACGCGCTGCCGCTCCCGCTGTGCCACAATAGAGGACGTCTCTGGGCCCATGGACTCGTTCAAGAGCGACCTCGAAACCATGCCCTGCACCAGCCGCGCGCTTGCATTCGTTGTCCGTGGGGTGAAGACGGGGGTCATCTGCTGCTTCAGCTCACGCACCGTTCGCGAACGGTTGAAATAGTACGCATTCTGCCGTAGCAGGAATTCGTCAAAGAGGGCAACGCGGAAGCTCTCCTCCGCGCGCGTGGCCTCTGCGCTGTCTGCCGGCGACCGCGCCGTGCCACGGCGATCAGCCCCGCCCCCCACTTCCGCATCAGCCGCCTCAGCATGCTGCCCTTGCATTTCTGCTTGGCGCCGGGAGTTGTACTTCCGCTTGGCCTTCTTCTCCTCCAAGAGCGCCACGGCCATTGGCGACATGTACGATGTCTGCAATACGGCCACCGGTGTCACAGCGCTGCCTGTCATGCGTGACGGAGTGGGCGATGACGACGCGGCAACCAACCGTGGCACAGCTATCGCTGCAGTGGCTTCCTCCCAGTCTGTCTGCAAGATGGTGCTCATGAATGAGCTGAATGTCTCGCGTGAGCGGGCCACGCCGCCGCCGCCGCCGCGGGCGCTGCGCGGCGCTCGTCGAGCAACGCCGCAGCGATGTCGCAGTAGAATCAGCTCCTCTCGCGTGAGACGGCGGTACTCCATCTCCTGGTCAAGGATTTGCCGACGTGACGCCGCCGCCGACAGCTCCGCTGGATAAAGACGCTTGTACACGGACTGTAGAGTTGCTTTCAGTGTGGAAGGGTCTAGAGATGGCTGCTGGGAGTCGGTTCGCGCCGGCCTGGGACGCGTTCCGGCAGCCTGCGCCTCCGCGCCATCCTCCTCTTCCTGTAGCGTTCTCTCCAACTCCCGCTCCTGCGCAAGCCGCACCATGGCCCGCGTGCCAGGCGAGAGAAGCGGTTGGAAGGTGCACTCCGCCATCTCCTTGTCCCGCAGCTCCTTCTTGACGTGCTGCTGCCGCCACTCCGCAGGCCGCGTCAGTGCCGTGCTCTCGTGCGCAGGTGTGGCCGCCGACGCCTCCGCCACGGAGTGCTCCGCGTGCGCCAGGGCCCGGCGCTCCGAGCAGCGCCACCTGTTCACCCGCGACGAGTCCCAGGATCTCGGCACGCTCTCTGTGGGCAGAGGCACCTTCGCATCCGATTGGAGACCTGCGCTGGCACCACCGCCGTCGTCGGGATAGAGAACGACGCCAGAGCGCACGAGCCGCTGGCCGAAAAGCGGCGCGCGATCGACTCGATTCGCGCAAAAGCTCTGAGGCGGGTGCTGGGACTCACTTGCAGAGGTCTCGGTGGTAGCGGTGGCGTCGACGGTCACGCGATCGCAAACGTCGGTCTCCTCCGCGGACGCAGAGGCAGCGGACGGCGCCGTTTGCGCGGTGTGAAAGTCCACCGTGGCCACATCGGCGGGTGGTTCGTGCATCGCCTCCAGAGCACCTTGCAAACTCCACCTCCCGCGTGCGTGCGGAGGGGGTGTCGACGTGGCCAAGCTAGCAAGAGGGGTTTGCAGCATCGCCACTGCCGGCGGCCTAGTGTCCGGTGTGCCGTACAGGTCTGCCAGAATCGATGGCACGTCTTTCTTGATGGGGCTGATACCACTCACATCGGTGCTCAGCGCGGGGCGAACGATGAAACGACTGCCGCTGACATCTTGTATCGCCACCGGCATTGCCGCTGAGCCTGCTGTTAGTTTCACCGGCGTGGCAACCTTCTCGCTGAGCGATGCATGACTCTCGCCCTCGCTCAAGCTGCCATATGCTGCCGGCTCCTTTTGTGATCGTGATAGCTGGCCTACGGCGGCAGTGTCGCCGATCCAGGAATCACCGAGAAGCTCGCCAAGTATGCTCGCCGCCGTCTTACCCTCGGCACGGAAAGGGTCTCGCGCCTCCGACGGCTTTGCTCTCTCGCCGGAAAGGGGCGCCTTTGAAAGATCCTCGAAAGAGTCAGACGGCTGCAAGGCGCGATCACGACTGATCACCGCATCTGACGGGGAGTGCAGCACGTGCGCCTTCCCGGGTTCACGTTGCGCGAACAGGCTCGGCGATCGACGCTCAGGGGCGAGGGAGGCGACGGTACTGGATGGGTGATCAAGGTTCGCGCGCAGTCGCTCCAGCGCCGTCTTGCGTGTTGCAGCCCACTCCTTTGAGTCAGCATGCCGCGAGACTGCCGAAGAAGAAGCCGCAGATGGCGCTACTGCTGACTTGGCATCTCCGATGCTGAGGTCGCTGCTTGCAATCGACGGTCGCCCCGCCGACCGCCGTTCCTTCTCGTGGCGGGCCGCCCACATGCCCTCCGGGGTGTCCGGCGAGGTGTACTCAGAGACCGTATCCGCGCCCTGGCGAGCGTGCACCACCTCCTGCGCCTCCTCATCCGCCTCGTGCGGGAACACTGCCGGGTCATCGTCGACGACGGGTACGATTGCTTCGATTGTAGCGTCTTGCTCGGCAACAGCCCCACTCGCCGCGTCGCCCGGGTCATCTGCTGTTTCCGCTTTGTGGAAAGAGCAATCCTCGCTGCCATCATCATCGTCGCTATCGACGCGATGAAAGGTGTGGATTCGCGGCATGCCAGGCGACCCGGCGCTTGTGTCCCTCGCTGTGGACGATATCGCATCCGTGTAGGAGGCCAGCTGCTGTGCCGAGTACGCCGTGAGGACCAGTGCAGCGCTGCGGCAGTCTTGAAAGGCGCTGCTAGCCAGTTCATCGACATAGTCACGTGATTCAGCACTGCTGCTTTCTCGGCTGTGATGGCGACGTGCGTGGGGGTCTGTAGGTGGTTTCCGATGCTGCGCCGTCAGCTTTTCACTTGTTGCATTCAACTGCGAATTCTCCTCCTCTTGCTGTAGCACTGGTGACGCCCTTGGCGTTGCAGAGGCGGAACTGGAGGTAAGCCAGTGCGACCTAGGCGGTGATGTGGCCACCATAGGGCTCGACTCGCTTTTCAACATGTTCCCCCATGTGTTCTGTGCACTGGACTCCATCTATGCAGCCGTAATTCGAGGCAAGAGCCGAAGAATGGTTTGACTTTGTGTGTGTGTGTGTGTGTGTGTGTGTGTGTCTGCTTGAGCTTGTGCTTGTGCTTCATGTGTTGCTTGTCGCTGCCCAGACGCTCTCGGCAGCTGAGGAGCTCGACTTCCTCTGCACACAAAGTGTTCGCCAGCGCAGTTCGCGTCTTGCGTCGATGCGGACGTACACGGCTGCCCCCAGTAGCACGCTCGCTGCACGTCGGCCCAGTTTGTAAGGCAGGGTAGAGCGAATTCAATGCGAGCACGACCAGATGCGTAAAACCGAGAGAGAGGGAGAGAGAGATTCAAAGAGGTGTCGCTGAGTAGCTCAGTGCGACGCAGATCCTGAGAAGACAACAAAGGAGAACAGGGCACGCTCGCGGGGCCGGAGGCTACAGCGATCGGAGGTGAAGGTTGAGGCGGGTCAGCCACCTACTTGATCTCGTCCATCCGCGGCGCCGTCAGAGCAACTATGATGCGCTCGGCTCTTTGGTCCAGACTGGCCTGCTCCAGCCTTTGTGGTCTCGATGAACGGGAGACCCACATGCAGCGAACGATAGCCGGACTCACCACCAACAACACACAGGAAAGAGCGAACTAGCAACATCGTCGACGTAGTCGTTGCGGTGGTCAGAGGCGGAGGCGCAAAGGGGGCAGGGCGAGGCCGAGAGACCCAGCGATGAGCGGATAGCGTCCTCCCGGATACAATGCCCAGGATCACCACAGGGTAACATGCTCACACGTGGAGCCGAAACGCTCGCCGAGAAAATGACGGCGGAGCAGCAGACAAGGACGGGGTGGGGGGTGGGGGGCGCGCGATACAGACGGTGACCCGAGGTGCCGCAAAAGAAAAAAAAATGACCTCGACAGAGTGCCCAGCACATCCGCACATGCGGCTTCGTCGATCCGACAAGAGACCAGTAGCAACACGCCGACACGAGCCTTCTTTAGAGGTTCACCTGACCCTGCAGCTTGTGCGCGTTGCGGCGGTGCACGAGCTCGCAGGCGGCGACGTACCGCTCAAACTGGTTTCGGGCCTCATCACATAGGCTATTCCGAAATTCGATCTTGGTCGTCTCGCGCTGCTTCAAGTACCACTCCGTGAAAAGTTCCACAAAGTCGTACGGGAAGCCCAGCTCATCCTCATCAGTCTGGGCCTCCCAGAGGTCGGCGGATGGGGCGGCACGGCGCGTGTTCTCCGGCACCCCAAGGGCCTCGGCGACGAGGAGCACCTCGCTCTTGTGTAGGTCGGAGATGATCTGCACATCCACGACACCGTCGCCAGCCTTGCAGAAGTAGCCCAGGTAAAAGTCTTCGTCCTTGTTGCCGGTGCCCATGACAACCGCCGGTGTACCTTCCTGGGTGAGCAGCTGCGCCACGTAAAAGCCTGGTGGGGTGCGCATGTAGCTGCGCAGCTGCCCACGCGCAAAGGCGCCGCCTTCGATGCCGACAGCCTTCTCTACAAGCGTGGCGAGTTCGGTGTGGAGGGCGGTTTGGTCAACAACGACCTCTGTCGCGCCGCACGCGGCGATATTCTCCTTTCCCCTCCTCAGTGCCCAGTCACTACTATGGATGGGCTGGCACAGTCCCACGTTTTTCTGAATGGGGCTGTTGTGCGCCCGCATTGCGTGCGCACACATGGCGAGCACGACGGCCGAGTCGATGCCGCCCGAGACACTCGTCACGCAGGCCTTCAGACCGCACCGGTGCATGTAGTCGTTCAGCTTCGCGCGCTTCATCTCAATCCACGCAGCCGGGTCGAAAGCGCGGGTCCTGCGGTTCTCTTTGAGCACGCGCTGGAGCTCTGGATGAAGCGGCGCCACCGGCATTGCCGTTGTTTTCGAGGCGCTTACGGAGAGGAGTGCGATACTGATGTAGTGTCGTGAAGGCAGGAGAGCCGGCGGTCTCCGTAGAACGAAAGCAAAGAATCGAGAGCGGCTACGTCTACGATGACGGTGGTGGTGAGAGCTGATAACGTCGCTCTGCTCGCCTGCAGTGTGTGCAGCAAACAAGCTCTGTGGTTGTTCGGTGGATTGTCCCCTCACGAATCCGGCGCGAGCGCGAGGTGCTGGAGGAGACAGTGACCCCAAGCACCGCGGGAGAGCACGAATGTGGAGAGATGATGTACAAAAGACGAGGTGAGAAGAGCAGAAGGGAGAGGAATCTGTTCGTCTAGCGCCGACAACGCTGCCAGTAGGCTGCGCATTCAACGAGCGGTAAGCAGCACGTCAGGAAGGAGACCGTGGCTCTCAGGAAGTAGCGCACGTCCAATTCACCGGGCGGTGCGAAACGGCAGCCTCTGCGGCCCCTTCTCCGGCGCGGTAGCCCCTTGTCCGCCTTACCCGCGCGATTGCCGGGTCTCGAGAAGAGGGAATAGGCGAGCAGAACAGGCACATCTCGCGTGCCATCCTGCTCAGCAAGGTAGCGGCCCCGCATTACAAGATGCGACAAGTACGCTACCGCTTTTTCTATTTTGCCCTTTTCCTCCTTGTTGCTGCTTGCACAACGCATGTTCCACGTAAGGGTGTATCGGCATGTGTTTCACCCCGCATGCGCTGCAGGGAGCGTTGCTTATAAGACCACCCACGCACACCATTTCTCGCTTACGATGTTCCACGTGCATGTTGCGTTTAACGAGAAGATCACTACATCAGGAAAAAGAAAACAAGGAGGGGGAAGTACAGGAAGAGCACACGCACACACGCACAAGCACACACACGCACATGCCTTGCAGCGATCGCAAAATATGCAAAAAAACGGAAGGAGAGGAGGAGACATATCAGCGAAGACCTCAACGAGCCACAAAAAAAAAAGTGAACCATGAAGATACTCGGAATGTACAAGGCTTGGAAAGACACAGGTAAAAGAGGAGAAATAGCCAGTGGGTGGGGGGCCGAAGGTAGGGCACACATAACCAACGCAGAGAGTGCTCACCTCCTTGAACGGGATGGTGGTGTGACGTCTGCTTGCCATGCCCTTGCCTGCGTTTGCTCCTGTGCTGCGAGTGCCGTACATCATCTCTTTCACGCGTGCAGACGCCACCGGTGCTGCAACACATACGCATCATAACACAAGACGAAGAAACAGAAAAACACAGAAATTGCCCACGCGGAAGACCCGGGGGAGGGGAGGGGGAGGCGCGAGCGTACTTTTTGTTTTTCGCTTCCGCTGTTTTACGACTGAAGGCAACTATGAAAACATATCGGGGGGGGGGTGATCCACAGCTGGCACGACGCAACGAGAGAGAACAGTGGCGAGGCGCTCGCTCAGCCAGTGCTGCGCAGACACATGCTCATCCACTCCGGCGCGAGCGCCCCGAAAATAAGGGGACATGGGAAGCGATCATCACCACAGGATAAACACCGTACTCGTCGAATCCGTGCTGCGATTCCCAGCGTCCTTCTTTTTCGTTCCTTACATATCAGCGTTCTCGATGGCGCGGGCGCGGCGATGCTTCTCCAACAGCTTGAGGCGGTAGGAATGCGCCTTGTCGGCGTCCACAGTGCGGCCGTTCGTGCGGTATGCTTCCATGAATTTCTCCTGGTATATCATACCCTCCAGAATGGGATCGGGGTGGAAGGTGCCCTGGCGCTCCTTCTCCTCCACGTACTCCTTCAGTATCTCTCGCTTAATGCGCTTCCCATCCTCGGTCTCCACAAAGTTCTCCATGTGCACAATCTCCGCGTTGCGAATCCACGTGTCGTCTTGAATGGGTTGCAAGTGCAGGTTGGCGAAGTCCTCCGACGGCATTGTGAGCACGCCATCCGCATGGCCAACGGCAACGGGCCCGGCCTGCACCGAGTCGCTGTCGGTTGGAGCCTCCATAACAGGCACAGTGGGAAAAGGGGGCACACGGCAAAGATGAAGAGCAGAAGCTAGAAGCAGACGGAGACCGCGCGGCGAAAAGCTTACGGAGTGTTGGTACAGTCTCAAGGCAACGTTGCAGGGGTGTGCTTGAAGGTGGAGCTGAGTTGGACGGATCGGGGACGCGCGTCGACAAAAGAGAGGGCGGGTGATGGACGTGCGAGTCCCGCATGACAGACGCGCCGTAAAGGAAAAGAGCAGAAGGGGAGTAGTGGACAGGCACAAGGAAGGCGTCGCGGGAAATTACATGGAAGCGGACGTTGAAGTCCGTGGCCGTGGGGCCAGGTGAGCAACCTCGCGAAGGGAAACGGTGAAGGCGCAGTCCCCATGCGCGACTGTCAACGAACAGCACCAGTGTGTGCGTGCGTGTCTCGGCCTTGAGGGAAATGCTGTGTGAAGCTGAGTGAACGGCACACGACACCACGTCGCCTGTGCGGCTCCATGAGATTGTGTCGTCGTCCCCCCCCCCCGCTCCCCTCCACACACACACAAACACGCTCTCACAAACGGTTTCTCTCTCCCCCTCTACCGCCCTCCTTTGTTTTTTCTTTTGTACTTGTGTGTTGCCGAACCCGAAGAGACCGCCCCTGCTTTCCTGCCGGTTCCCTGTCTGTCGCTCTTTTCGGCTCCTTCCTGCCGCTGATATGAGCAAGCACATCACGTTTCCGCCTCCTTCGTTTCTATATGTGTGCAAGCAATACACATATAGATGTAGATAGAGAGAGGTGTGTGTGTGTGTGTGTGTGTGCTTCTCGTTGCCGTCGTGTTGTTGTGGAATGAACAGCGCAGAGGGCAGTAAAACAACAGAAAAAATAAGCATAAACTCAAGCACACGACAGAGAGAGACACACACACCCATACGCAGACAACGAGAGGAGAACACACAAGGACACAGCACCCTCCCAGCTCCCCTCCTCCATCTCTTTACGAACACCATCACCACCGCGCAGGGAGAGAGATGGGCACAGACAGACAGATAGCAAGCCCCCCCCCCCGCCACCACCACCTCAGCCCCGGGTAATAAAAAAGGACACGCACAAACGCCACGCGTCAAGGCCTCACATCTTCACGGTTACAACGGCTGGTAGAAGCCGCACGCACCAGACCGGGACAAGCACAAGACGACGGCATCACCCAACACGGACACAGCCAGGCACGTGCTCACAGCACAGGCGCAGAGAGAACGGAATGCTATGAGAAAAAGACCCAACGGTGAACACGCGGACAGAACGAAAAGGGGCGGAGGGCGAAAACTCGGGAAGAAGCCGCCGACTGACCGCTACCGAACAAACCTTCGAACAAATTTTGTTTTTTTTTCCTCTGCGGCGTGACGACTCTCTGCCACCGTGCATGAGTCCAGCCTTCCTCTAGCCCAGGCCCTTCACGGGCTTCATCCGCGTGGTGCGAAGAAGCGCTGTAGTCACGCGTTACAACAATGCACCGACTCATTCACCCTACTAGGGCCCCTGCCTCGAACACTACCCTCCTACACCCCGCCCCTCGCAGGTCGCCTCACCGCCGCTCCCTCATGTGCCCGTCGCCACCCTTGGTGCATCCCCCTCGTGGTGTAGCTCAGGCTCTCCCCAGACCTGTAGGCAGTGCGAGGGCCGTGAGGGGGGGGGGTGAGGGGATGGGTTACGCTCGAGTCACGCTGGCACATCGCCCATCACATGGATGGTGCGAAAGTTTGGACCACCATACAAGACAGGACCACCGGCATCCGCAGCGGTGCATCGCTCTGTCACCTCTCCCCTCCGCCAGGTCGTCGGTGATGCACCCTGTCACCACCAGACGCCGCTCGGCATTCGGCAGCGAGAGGGGGGGGGAGTGGGAAGGGGTTGCCTGGCTTCTCCATACAGAGAGCGAGTGTGCTGAACCGTGACGTACGGAGCACTGCAGGAGCCCCCCTCCCCTATGCCTGTTATCGGTGTTCATCAAGGGGCCGAAAGCACCGCCGAAAACACAAGAGAGAAGAGACGCAGCCAGAGCACTGCAGTTCAAGTACAGACCCACGCATACGCATACGCATACACACGCAGGATAAAGGATAAAAAAGACGCAGCGGAATTCTCAATGCCGAACGCGCAGGCGAGTGGAAAAAAAAGGTGTCAGAGGACTTTAACAACAAGGGCCCGTGGCATACCTGTCTGCTTCAACTAAAAAGGACAGAGGCAAGATGTGTCACGTGGACGTCGCGAGAAGAGGCGAGGATGTGGACGTACTCTTACGTGTGTGCGCGTCTGTGTCTGCTCGAAGTGAGACGGCCACTCTGTATGAGTCGCTCTCAAAAAGCCGCCAAAAATACGAAAAAGACGTGCAGAAACGGCACACACACACACAGAATAAATTCTTGTTAAAGTCTCAGCTGTGACTTGCCGCATTTTTTTCCTGTTGCACAGCTGCGGAAGGGGACGGCGATCCACATCCGCGGTGTGCCTCGAACACCTCGCAGTCGCTAACCTTGTAATGTCTTATGCTTTTTTTTTCGCATTCTTGCCGGAGAGGCGCGACGCCGGAGGGTTCCCACGTCGCCTAATTGCGTTTGTGCCAGTGCGCGCTGGTATGCACCCGAAAGTACAGAGCCTCACTGCGACGCACACACGCCCACACGGAAAATCTGGCACGCGCCTTCCGCGTACTGGAGAGGTCACCGACTAAGTGAGCCATGCCCTTCGGTTGCTATGCAGCATAGAAAAAGGAAGAGAGGATAGTGCGAAAGAGGGAGATGATGGAAAAGGAGGAAGTGGGTGAGCGAGGGGGTCGGTTGGGTCGGGTGCTTCACATCACACGAAAGCAATATGGGCAAGCAGGCAAAGACAGGTAGATGAATACCGAAGAAACCAAAACAGAAAAGCGAATCGGACATCGCTCGGCAGCGGACATGAAGCAACTCCCACGATACAGGAAAAGAACAGATGCACACACGTGAATCTACAAGCTCACTCATCCTTTCCCATGCCCTCCAGCGGCAACGGGCGCCAGCGCACGAAACCACACCACAACACCCGCACGGCTCTATCAACATAGAAACGCATACGCAGCCGCGCAGGCCGAAGGCTCCCGTCTTCTCACCTGCGAGGCGCCTTCCGTAACAAGATCATCATCTCAGATCATCGCACACACCTGACGTAGGCTGTCAAACATACATGTAGCCCTATAAAGTCTGTACGCGATCGCACTGGGTATCAGGTTCGCAGCGACGCCTCGCCTAAGCACCCTTGCCCCTCATGCTGAAATCGGGCGTGGACCTGGTGGGAGACAGCACCTTGGGGTGGAAGCTCATCGCCGCAGAAGACCCATTCGACGTGTCCTCACAGTCGCGGCTGCTACGTGCGTCCTCGGCAGATTGATGACTGCTGGAGCTGCGCACGGCTTTCGTCAACGCAGATCTGGATGGCGCTAAGGTCATCTTCGCAGAGGGGACCTTTGGCGATACCAGAGGCGACTTTTTCGGCTCCACATAGCCGACTCCCTCCTTTCTATGGCCCGACGCTGCTGCTTTGTCAGTCGCTGCAGTGCTTGCCTTCCCTGCAGTGCCAGGCGTCACGGGTACGCCGTTGGACACCTCCGACACGGCGGCATGCGAGTGATTATCATCCGTGCCGGAGATGGTGCTGTCGTCGTCCGCCACGGATGCGGATGCGGCTGGCAGACGAGACGGCACCATATGTGGCGAGCCGGTGGTGGTTGCCTGGGCTGTTTGAGCACCGCCTTGAGGTCCGCGCTTGAACTTCACGATGACAACAGACATGTTGTCGCAGCCGAGCCGGAACGGCTGCGGGGAGAGACAGGCATCCATCAGCTCCTCACAGATCTTCCCAAGTGGCACACGCTTCTGGATGCGCGGCCGCACAAAGTCCACGACCTGCTTGCTCGTCATGATATCCCAAATGCCGTCGCATGCCAAGACGGCAAACTCGTCCTTGTCGCGATTGAGCTTCGTGACCCGCACCTCCGGCGCACTCGTCACCGCCTGCATCTCCCACGATACCTGCGTGTTGTTTTTGAACATAAAGTCGCCGATGGCGCGACTCAGAGCCAGCATACCGTTCACACGGCGGTTCAGCACGTAGCAGCCGGCGCGCTCGATGCGCATCTGCTCGGATGGCAGAAAAGGCTTGTGATCCGTGCTGAGCGCATCGACGCTGCCGTTGCGGCACATGACACAGCGGCTATCGCCGGCGTTTGCGCAGTACACGTCATCGCCGTCTAAGTAGAGCACGACAGCTGCACACCCGCCACGCTCAAAACTAGGGAGAGAGTGCAGATACTTGTCAATCGCAATAAAGCCGTCATAGAGGGCCTTCGAGATTTCGCCTTTCATGAACGCCTTTGTCTGATGGACAAACTGAAACATGTACTCACCGCAGTACTTGGCCGTTGCGGCCCCGCTGTGGCCATCGTAAACACCGAAGAACCCGCCCTTCTCGAGGAGCAGCAACGTGTGCGCGTCCTCCATGGAGCGACGCCATCCTTGCATACTACTTGAGCCGTACTCCAGGAAATCGTTCTCCCCGCTGACGCTCTCCTTTTCCTTCATCGGCTCGCTCATAATGTCAGCGCGGCGCAGCAGCTCATCGAAGTTGGGCTGCCCAGCGTTTCGGACCACCCATGCGAGCACAATCTGCAGCAGCTCCAGCCATCCCATCAACCATCCACCGATAAGAACGGTGAGGCCCACAATAACGCCATATGAGTAGTAGCCGTATCCCGTCATTACTGTGAGGGTAACGAAAAGCAGGATGGAGCGGACAATGTAGGTGCGCCGATCACGCGTCTGCTGCTGCAGCATACGCGCCATCTGCACCTGCTGCGGACTCAAGTACTGCATCTGCTTTGCGGAGGACATCGGATGTTTTGCGGGAGGTCGTCGCGGCGGAGCCCGCTTCAGTGGAATCATCACGGAACACCAGCCACACAGACACCGATTCACACCTGGCGCGTGCGGAGAGAGGGGGAGAGAGAGAGAGAGCAGAAAGCAAAAGCAAAAGCAAACAAAGAGGAAAAGAAGGGAACGCCAGCAGCGGCTTTTCAACGGACCTCGCTGATGGCGCGGCCCTTTTCTCCAAGGCGATCCCACGATGCGTGGGTGTATGAAAACGGTTTGCCTCGAAGAGGCACGCGAAGGAAATCGGGTGAAGTAAAGCAACTCGCCAGCTGTCGTCTCTTTCTGTTGCGGTTCGCATAAAGGGGCAAATCACGGGAGGGAGCGAGCGAGGTGCAGACGGACAGCCGGCTCAGCAGCAGAGAAGCAAAGACCCAAATGATGAAAACGCAGAGAATCGATCCGCGATACCTCTGGCAGCTATCGCCTTCCCTGGCTCCAACACAGCGAGCCCTCTTACACTCGCACGCACACACCCACACACAAAGGCGGTTTTTTTTTTCTGCCGCGTACAGATACACAGACAAGCGCGTACAAGGAAGCTGTTCACAAGAAAAAAAAAGGGGGTAGGAGGAGGAGGCGGCGGGAGGGAAGAGCGCACACAGTGCAGAGGAGCGAGATCCAAAAGTTGACAGAGAAACACACGCTTTATGTTTATACTCCCAAGATGTGTGCATCCAGACACGGATGGCAGAGGAGAGAGACGACGGGAGAGGTGGCGAATGTCCGCGTGCAAAAACAAAAAACAAACATAAACTAAAAGGGAAAAACCCCCGAAAAAGGGCGCACTGGAATCGCGAGGGCTCGCGTGTCACCCTCGTTACCCTTTGCTTTCTTGCTCCTTGTGCGCCCGCGATGGTGGCGCGGCGTCTTCTATTCGTGCTTGGTGCTGTGAAAGGAGGGGAAGAACAACGCAGCAGCCCCCCTTTTTTTGGACTTTCCCTTGTACGGGGCCCGCACCAGAGAGCGGTAGGACGC
The DNA here is from genome assembly GCA_003992445.1 of Leishmania aethiopica. Lineage (NCBI taxonomy): Eukaryota > Euglenozoa > Kinetoplastea > Trypanosomatida > Trypanosomatidae > Leishmania > Leishmania aethiopica. The sequence continues at coordinate 663,040 of RZOE01000021.1, forward strand.
AGCAAGGAGGGCGGGAAGGGCGGGGCAACAAGGACAGTCAAGCTTACGGTAATCGACAGGTGTGCACGAGAGACGCCGACGCCGACGGAGATGCCGCTCTGTGGCAACGTGGGAGCACAGCACCTGACTCTGACGAAGCAACGCGGCGCACGGTACTCTGGCAGTCTAGACTGTGGAAGAGAAAAGGGAAGTATCGGCAAACTCAAGGCGCCTCTGCAGGTGAGGAGCACGAAGGGAGCGAGAACGGTCTCGTCGTTGGCTTATGCTTTGCTGTGTGTGTCTACAGGAAGCCGCGTGTGCCTCATCCGATCGCTAGCCCCCCCCCCCTTCTTTTTTGCTCTGTTCACTCCTGAAGAAGCGTCTCTCTCTCTCTCTCTGAACGGCGCCACGACGTCGGCGGCAACGCGTCTGAGCAGCGAAGGCACTATATACAGCAATAGCTGGTTGTTCTCTCTCCCCCTCCCGTCGAAGAAGCGACTGAAATGCCAAGATACGCACGCAACGCGCAACGTAGAATGAATTGTTGTTGCACCGATACCGCACACGCGAAATTGGGGTGGCCAAAAGACGCGAGAACACAATGAAGGCCTGTATACGCGCGTGGCCACCGGTGAGCAGGACGGGAGATGGTGGTGGAAGGGTCCCACAGAGCAGACGCAAACCAACCAACCAACAATGGGACGAAGCAGCGGCGGCGAGAGCAGCAGCGCACACCCATAAAGGACTTGGGTGCAGCCGTGCACGTGGGGAAGGGAGCAGAAGAGGAGAGGTCAGCGGTTAGAGGAAGCCGGCGTGCGGATGGGAGAGGTGTGAGGAGGACGGCGTAGAAATCGCGAGTCACACACAGGAAATACACACACACACACATAGAAGGAGAGAAATGCCGAAGGGGAGGGGGTGATGAGGAAGGGTAGCGAAGAGACAAGTGGACGGGTGCACTCGCGGTTGCAAGTGCCATTCATTGCAGCTGGCAAAGACGTCGAGGTTGACAGGGAGACGACGCAGTGCCGTGTCAGCGATGCAGGGATGCATCCATGTGTCTTTACCAATGCACGCTTGACGTTATGTGAAGGCGGCGTCGACACACGGGGTTACCGGTTCCCACGCCAGCTCTCACGAAGGAAAACCGCCCCCAAGCGTGGTGGTTTTTTTCGTTTTGTCTGTCTGCCTGCTTGTCGCCCTGCGTCGAGCACGCTTACGCAATCATACAAGGAATGCAAACAAGCAAAAAAGGACTTGCATGCCACCACCTCGACTGATGCAACGGCCACGATGCCCACCCTCCTCCTCCTCCTCCTCCCTTCGACACCACACGCAAATTTGGGCAGAGGAGGGGGGATGGGGGGAGGGAGGGAGGGCCGGAGGTGAGGTGGTGCCTTCAAACAGCAACGGTGACAGAACAGTGCACACGCACAAGCGAAAGAGAGCGAAGTCAGCGCTAAAGAGGAAGATCCGCACACCATCCGAAACAGACAAAAAGTTACCGAGACAGGGAGGCTTTACGCAACAAGCGGAAGTGTGCGCAGTGCTCGAAGAGAGCGACGTCATCGTGTGTCTCAAAGCTGACGCCGACTCCCCTTCAACGTATAACAGGTGTGTGTGTGTGGGGGGGGGGGGGGGGGGCACACCCGCGAGAACACCGCACCGCCGTATGCGAAAGGGCCTGCAGCAACTCCATCACCCCACCCACCCACCCTTGGCTGTGCTCGACGCCACCTTCGCCGTGTGAGAAAGGAAGAGGCCACTACGCTGGGGAGCACACGGCTCTCTGTCAGGATTTCTTCTATGAAGCTCAGAAACCTAAGCCAGGAGTGCGCCAAAGCGCACAGAAGACTCCATCGGGTACATGATAGTAGAGACGCAAACGTAGAAGACACGCGCCGGCGGTTCGGAGAACAAGAAAACATCATCTATGCCGTTTCGGCCACCCTCTCTTTCCGGTAGGTTTGTCAGGCAGCCCACGTCTCCGCGGCAAGTCGACCACCCCGCATAGTAGCAGCGCTCACAGCCCGTCCACGCTCCTCCTCGTCAACGTGCACCGGCGGAGAGTAAAGCTGCTTATACATGTCGGGCATTTGCGTGCCGCGCCGCGAAGATAATCCGCTCGGCGACGGCAAGTTCGATAGGATGCGCTGGATCGGATGCCGGATGCTCGGCTTCATCGGCGTGCGTACTCTGACGCTGTGGCGGACACTGGGGCCAGTCGTGGGGCTCGACCCCGACCCTAAAGATGCGTTCGTGCCGACACTCGTGTCGCGGGCATCCGTCGCCTCAGTTATCAGGCGCTTCTCTGTCATTGGAATTTCCAGTAGCAGTGTAGCGGCGGAAGCCGGGGAAGCACGCTCCAGCAGACGCTCCGCTGCGGACGCTAGCTCGATAAAGTCGCACGCAAACAGAGCGTGCTCCGAGGTGTGGCGCAGTGCCTGAAAGAGCGGCGTGTGACGCAGCCGCACAAAGGACGCGAGGAGCGACGCGAGCTGGTCCTGCTGGTCACGGAACTGCTGCTGCAGCGCCGCGTCTACGTCGCTCCGCCTATTCGTCGGCGGTGTCGAAAGCGCATAGGCTCCTGCCTGGGCGACTCCCGTGGCGCCGGGCGGTGTCCGCAGCTCCCCCGCACCCGGTTCTGGAAATTGTGTAGCCGCACCCCGCAGGCGACGGTCGCTGTACTTTTTGATGTGTGCCGCAATGAAGGACAGAAGGCGGGAGGTGCACACCGCCTCCTCGTCGTCCATCAACGACCTCTCCTCCTCATCGTCTGTGAGAGCAAGTGATGTCGAGGAAAGCGACGAGGAGGGCGGCAGCACATGCGCGAAATCGCCCACCTCACCGTTGCTCGCCACCGCTGACTTGCGAGCTTTTCGCGCGGCAGACCCTAATGACCCCTCGACGTACGCCACAGTGGAACCCCTCCACTCAAAGTGGAATTCGGGGTCGATCGCCGTGCTATGCTGAAGAAGATGCAGCACTTCCCGAGGAAGACTGGGGATGGAATCTTGCTCCGCCGCCTTGTTCGCCATCGTCACCGCCTCCCCCACAAGGTTGCCTTCGGTGAGAGCGTTCGCCCTCATCCCGTCGACCAGCTGCGCGACAATGGCAGCGCCGCAGCGGTCACGCGACGTCAGCGATGTACGTACACTCAAAGGCAACTCGGAGAGGTACGTGTACAGGCACATCCATGCTCGCTCATTCCACTCCTCCTGTGCCACGTCGTCCACGAGGAGTCGCAGCTGCCGCTCCAGCTGCTGCAGGAAGTACCGCGGGATGACAACCGACTCTGCCTTGTCCCCCGCAGGGGGCTGGGTGTGCTCGCACGCGCGCTTCTCTGCGTGCACTACCCCTCCGGTCGATGCCGCGCCGTCGTGCAACGGCGTCCACCCCAAGTCGGCGGAATGGATCGGCATGGAGTCGCTCACGCTCTCGCCGGTAGGCATGATGGGACTCATCATGGCCGCCGCCAGCCACCGATCTGGCGTCGCGCTTGCCGCTGCCTTGATAGCGTCTTGCATTGCGCTCGTCTCCGTCTGCGTGCCGCGGTCTTCGCAAAACCACCGCGGGTTCGTCTGAGTCGTGGAAGCGCGGATGCCGGGCGAGTTCGGCTGCACCTTTGTTGGCGCCGGTGCAGCTGCTGCAGCTGCAACGCTCACCGGTGTCGCGGTGCCTGTGGCTGGCTGCAGTGAGGTGTTACGGTCCACTTCCTCCTTGCGGCCCCTGTCGGTACCCTCAAAGCATGCACGCGGAGACTCCACAACCGCTGGTGACGCGAGCCAAGGCGTCATCGCCTCAACCGCCTTCGCTGCCTCAGGGGTTTTTTTCTCCGTGCCTACCGCCGTCGCCGTCGCCGGCGACCGCGACGGAGCTTGGCTCCCCACAGTGGCCGCGTTCGAGGCGCTTCGGTAGTACGCGCCATCCTCCCCGCTGCCGCTGCCACCGTTCACACGGTACCCAGAGCTCGAGACGCCGCGGCGGGGAGCGTGGATGCCAGCGAGGTCGTTGTGCCCTGGGTCCTGCAGCGCGCTGGCCGTGCCCAGTGCCTTTTTGTGTTGCGCAACTGCCTCTACCGTTAGCTTCGGCGCTGGGGTCGCCTCCGAGCTCTCGATGCGAGATGTGGCAGCCTCCGTCCCCACGCCACCGTTTCGAGGGTGAGCGTGGTGTCGATGCGAGTGTGCTTGCGACACCTCACGGCTCTTCGCAGCGTGGGTACGATCGATTGCTGTGGCCGTCGTGGGCGCGGCACTGTTGTGTGCGTGGCCCATGTGTGCCACGCGAGGCCGGCTCGAGCTGCGGCTGCGAGCGCCAGCCGCGCCGTGGCTTGCTGAGCGGGTCACGGTGCCTGCGCGCGACGCCGACGAGGCGGCGCGGCGTCGATGACGTGAGGGTGTGGTTGCCTTCTGAAGCACCAACACCGCTCCGAGAAGTAATGTAGCGCAGGAGACGAAGACGATCGTCTCCTTGTACTTGGATAGCGACTGCATTGTTTTGCCTGAGGAAACGGTATGAGGAGAATGGCCACACTCGCGACACGCAGACACAGAGGACGCGCGAAAAACAGCAACGTCGATGTATCTATAGCGATGGGAAAGAGAGAGAGAGCGGTACGCTCTCCGTTTGATCTATGGTGTCCACTCTCACAAGTTATGGTCGATCGAAGATCCGCGCAGCTCTATGATTTCGTCCCTGCACTCTATGGATGACCCTCCAGCCCGCCGCTCCCCCTTGCCACCGAGTCGCACCTTGGCCTCGTGCACAGTTCTCGGGGGAGGCGCGCAAGCAGAGGAGCAGCTGGCCCCGAAACGGTCCAATCCCCGACTCTTGCGGCGTTGCAAACAAATATCCGGCTTGGGTGGGAACACTAGCCAGACAATACCAGTCACACGAAACAGATGCACAAAGAAGGTTTCGAACCGGCAACGCGGCCACGCGCCCCCTCTCCTCGCGGGATACGTGAAGAGTGCTTGTGTCGCTGATGAATGATGTGGCGATAGAGAGGAAGAGGGCAGGAGGGGGCCTCACAGAGGACAAAGCCTCTAGGCGCCTGTATCACCGCGTGGTTAGGCGGACAGGAGCTGGAAGGAGGAGAACAGCGAATCACTAAAGCCCCGCCGTTGTTATGTGTGTGTGTGTGTGTATGTGTGCAACCTGGTAGATGCTCAGAACACACGAGAAAAAAATGGATGTTACCGCTCAATCCCGCTCAGGGACTGCCGTCTTGTTTTATGTTCCTCGGCTCCTCTACCAGTTGCGCATTGACGATAGTGACGGGGCCACACCAAGTGAGAAAGGAAGCGAGAGAGAGCGAGAGTGAGGGCGATTCGGTAGGTGGGAGGACGTTGCCATCGAATGTAATGCCGAGATGAAGGTGACAACAGTGACGGCGAAGATAGTTGTCGCGCTCGAAAGGCCCGTTGTGTGCGTGCTTGATTGCACAATGGGAAAGAGCAGATGTTGTTGAGAGACACCAGGTAAGCGTACTCACGGCTGCGATCATGGGCGTAGACGTGCAGTGGGCAGGGGAAGGGGGCGGGGCTCACAGGTCAGGGTGTCCGTTTGGTCATCAGTGGCGTTATAAGCGTGCATCACTCCGTGTACGTGCACCGAGTAGGAAGCAGAGCCACGCCTCAGTTCCACGAGCGGATGTGCGGGATAGCCCCACAGCCCCTTTCCACAGGGACGCTGATTTCGGTTTTCGAGACGTGTGGATTAGAACAATCTGTGAGGCAAACACATATACATGTGCGCATTAAGGAAGCAGTGAAGGCCATGCGACACCGCACCGTACAACACCTCCCCTTCTGTGCTCTTCGCTCAGAGAGCGGCTAAGCGCGGGTGCATCACAGCGGACAGTCGCTGCAGCGCCACCCCGCTTGCCACCTGCGACGGTAGACCACGGTGGCCGTTCCCGCCACGAACACGGCCATCGCCGGCATCTCCTCCGTGCTCGCAGAAGTGAGCTCCTTCCGGAAGAACCGTGAGGACGCCCGTGCACAGCCCCATCAGCCCCGGATGCGGCAGTCTGCCCTCCTGGGGAACGAGTAGTACCAAACCGCCACCACTCGCCTCTCGCAGGCTCGACTCGCTATCGCAGAGGGAGCGGGCCTGCCCGTTAGCCCTCAAACGTCGAAACGCCTGCAAAGACGCAGGCGACGATGCAGCCGCGTCCACCTCACACCCCTGACACGCCCGCTGTCCATCGAAGGTCGCTTCATACAGGAAGTCGTGTCCGCAATCGAGCAGCCACCAGTTTCGGGGTGCATGGAGTCCGTATGCCTCCTCTACCCTGGCGCGCATCTCCCTCGCCCAGTCACGTGGGGCGCTGTCCGACATTGCATCGCTCGTTGACGCAATCGATGGTGAATCGGGTAGAGCACCGAGGTGCACCGGCGGGGTGTAGTGGTAGGCGCCGACGGCCCCGACGACATTGATCTTGCGTCGACCGACGTAGAAGATGTAGTCGACGAGGAAGGCGTTGGCGCTTCGAATGAGCCCGCCAAAGTTGCGCTGGTCATACTCGTTCTCATAGAAGACAGAAAGACCAAAGTAGGAGGCCGGCGACGGCGAGGACGCGCTCGCATCTGCGTTTGGTTCTCGAGAAGAGTCGACCGCTGGAGGTCCGCCGCTGTACCGCAGCAAGGCCTGCCGGTAAGCGCGCAGTTCGTCCTGTATTTCTTCACAATCGCGCAGGTAGAAGGCTGGGTGGAGGGGACGCTGGTCCACGCGAGGGGTCGTGTTCACACGGGCGTCGCCGACTGATTTCGTTGGCCCAGAAGACGTTGCGTCCGTGGACGGTGACGCGCTTCCACTCCCGCAGGTCACCGGAGCTGGAAGGGCCTTGGAGAAAAAGGCCTGATACTCGTGCAGACGGCGCCGCAGCTCCTCGAGCGCGCCGTAAGAGGAGGCGCCATCAGCCGGTGAGCCATCCACGCCTGGGCACAACAAAGAGCCTGCGGGGTAGATCTCGCGCGCCTCCGGGCATGCCGCGTCCATGTAGCAGTAGAATAGCGCTATACCCAAGGATGTGGCCACGTTGAGGGAGCTGGTGGTGCCATACTGAGGAACATAGACCACCATATCCGCTACAGGCGCCGGCGTTGACCGGGGCATGCCGACAAGTGCAGCGGTGCGGGTGCGATCGCAGAGAGGCACCTGCGACGCGTCATCCTTGGCCCGCAAGAGGCTCCGTCGGACGCCCCAGTTTTCGTGTCCCACAACGAGACGAATGCAGCCGCCCTCCTGAGTTGCGGCAGTGGGGAGGCGCGTGCGCATGATGCTCTGTGCACCATCGGCAAAGTTCTCAAGCGCCACTAGAGGACACGCATTAGGCCCTGCAGCCGCGGTTTCGCCGTCGTCGCAAGGCGGGTGAGAGAGTGGTGAAAAGTAGTCCTCCTCGCCGAACAGGGCAATGCCGTCGAATGGAGACCCAGACGCTGCGCCAGAACCGCCGCAGCCAGACAGGCCTGGCTCCATTTCGGCATGACCGACGGCTCTTGAAATGGAGAAGACATCCTCGTGCATCTTATGGGCAGAAGAGCCCCTATGGGCGGCCTCTCGCACCTGCACATGCTCAATCGCCTTCCACGAGGCTGCCGTCAAAAATGTTGGCGGCGACGCTGTTTGAAAGTACAGACATGTGCGTACGCTATTCGTGGCGTTAAAGGCGCTGTGGCATCCTTCCAGACCCACTTGGACGCGCGTCAGTGCGCCGCCGAGGTCAGCCCATTTTGGAAGACGCCGCGACCATCTCGTGAGCGGGTTGGTGGCGAGCGGGATCGGGTTCCTGGGCGGATGCAGGGTCTGCTTCTGCAGCCGCAAGGATCGCCGCATCCGGTCAGACAAAAACTGCCGTGGCGCTGAGTGTGTCGTGGAAACGTATATTGCCGCGTTGTGTGTGCGTGTGTTTGTGTGCGTGGTGGTCCGCAGTGAAGCGAACACCAGGAGAAGTGGATCAAGATAACGGTGGGAAGACGACCTGGACGAGCCTTTTAGGAGAGATCAAAGGGAGGAGAGTCCGTCACGCGAAGTAAAGTCCACTCACGCGAGCTCACCAGACCGAGTGGACGCTTGCGTTGTGTGAGTCGGTTGGCCCTGGCGAGTTTTGGTGGGTCTTTTCGCTTGCTTGCAACATTCCTCACCGCCGTGCGTGCTGACTTCTACGGCAGTCCGGCAGCACCACATACCTCTCCCGCGGCGGTTCGCTTTGCCGTTCAGACGACAGCAGAAGCTGCATCAGCGGAAGGCAAGCACGGCAGACGCGCATCTCGCGTCATCCGCTGCCCGAACAAACCACGATCAACCACGTCGCCCACACGGAATCCTTCACTGTCTATGAATGGCCCCGGCTCGCCGCCCTTCTCGAGCCAACGGTTTTTTGTTTTCTTCCTGAACCCCTCATACTCCTCTGTCTACTGCTCACGCCACGAGTACCAAAGGCACGCAAGCAGCAATAAGAGGATGGTGCAGCAAGCGATCAAGAGCAGGCGCGCCTTGTTGTCGTTCGAGGGTCACCTTTCCTACAAAGACACATCGTTTGAGATGGACAGATCGGGTGTTGTGTCGCACGTTTGAAGTGCATGCAGAGTCGGCTGCCATGGTAGGCACCCCACCAGCACCACCACCACCACCTCAAGCCGGGGGACGGATATCAACGGAGGCCATCACAGTTGATGAAGGGAGAGGTTCCGCAACGAGTGCTTTTCTCGACGGGAGAGCACGAAAAGAAGAAAGACCGCGCTGGTGCGTGCCCATGCGAGGCGGCTGTGTGTATGCCATCGTGGGTCGATTGCCCACAGGCTTTTCCCTTTTCAAAGTTGCGGCTCTGGCGTCATGCAATACGCACCTGCTGCGACAAGCCATTTAGGCCTTGCCGCCAGTGTCCAAAACGTGGAGGAAGGGGGGAAGGACAGCGTGGTTTGGTGCAGCGGTGCGGCGCAGAGGTCCTTCACTTGTGGCTTTTTTTTTGTTTCGTTGTTAGTAGCGTTTTCCTTTTGGTTCAACTTGTGCCGTGCTTGTGCTTCTGCTGGGCTGGAAAAAAAGGCCGACGCCTTTTACAGAGAGAGAGACGCGTACGTCATGCACGGCATTCATTGACCACTAGCTCATCATAAACGCCCACCGACCCAGTCCCGCACACAGCCACATTCACCACTACACCGATTCGCAAGTGACAGGCGCAACGCGCACGTCTTCTCTATGGTACCTTTACATCATCTCTTCTTCGAGATACCGGCGAAAACAAGATATGGAAACAGGCATAGTCTGCCAGACTCCAGTGAGAGCTGACGGGCGAGGAGGGGTGCACGACGCGGAGAAGAACCGAGCGCTTCTGCACGGCCTGCCCACGGTCCCTTCCTTTCGCCAAGGATCTATGCGCTGTAGATGTGCAGGACACCGCACGCGACGCCGTTTGCGGAAGTGGCGCCGCGCCGCAACACGAGGTCCGTATTCGGAATCGTCACCTCCGCCACGCGGAGCTCAAACTTTGGCGACGAGCGCGTCGACCAAACCTCCTGGTTCACCACCAGGACGCCAGACGCGCTTTCCGCACTGTCGATGTCGGCGCCGTCGACCTCCTCGCTTTGGTGCGTGACGGTAGCAAACTGCGGGCGGGTAGAGGGGAGGAACATAATGTGAGGCAGGTACTCCGTCCTCGATGAGGCCGTCGGCGTTGATGCAGTCACCGGGCCACCGGGTGCGGTTGCCGCATCCCCCTCCTCATCGTCACCGGCTGCATCCTCCAGCTTCACCCGCTTCACCTTCTGCTGCAGCCACCCCGCCACCTCGGTGGACGCCTGTTCCGCGACACTAAACACAGCCTCCCAACCACGTGAGGAGCTGGCGCCCGACGTGCTCGTCGTGGCATCACTGCCGTCGGCATTGCCACAGCGACCGCCTTTTGCAGCAGTGCTGCTTGCCAACGCCACAGCAGCGGGCTTGATCTCGAGCAGCTCATTCTGCGACGGCACGTAGTCCATTCGCAGGTGAGGCAGATGCTTTAGATCCGCCGTCACCACAGGTAAGCTGTAGAGCGGGACATACAGGCGCCCGTTCACCAAGGCTTCTACGACACGTCGTAGGCTACCCTCGGCGGTCGGCCACCGCTCGACCATGCGCTCACGCATGTCGCCCACGACATCCTCGTTGCATACGCTGATGTGCACCCCATTCACCGACAGCCGACATGGGTTCGAGCGAATGAGGATGTCGTCTGTGTCCGCGATCGCGTACATGGTGGTGGGCAGCACAGGGATTTGGGTGACGTCACCCCTGTGCGACACGAGCAGCACCTTCATGTGTGGCAGAAGCGGCCGCGTAGAGTAGTAATTCTTCAGCGTCTCCTCCAGCGTGTCCACAAAGCTCTCCATCACCTCGTTGAAGGTGGCGCCGAGCGACGGCAGCAACTCGCGTTCAAAGTCGCTGGCAAAGGGGGGGATAAAGGGGCCCCCAATAATCAGCACATCCGCGCCGCGGTGCAGCGCTTGGGAGGTCACCGTGCGCAGCAGCCCCGACACGTCGCGCCGTGGGAACGGCCCACTGCAAAAGTGGATGCGCACGCCTGCGCCGCTGCCATCGGCGAGGGCGCCGGCACCCAAAGTCGATGCCACAGCCGCTGACAGCAGTGGCCGGTCCACTCGCCATGGCAACGTCGGCCGCGATGGCAAGACGAACTCGCGCACAAGCACGCCCGTGAGAACGCCGCGGGCACTGCGCTGAAACGGGTCGCCGATGATGCCGACCGCCATACCGGGATGAAGGCCTGTGAACCATGACGCCTGCCGCGTGTAAAGCGAAAGGCGAGTGCCATCACGGGCCGCCGCCTCCTCGTCAGCCTCGGCGGCCCTCCCTGGCGTTTCCTCCCCGGCCTCACCAATCGCCGATGTCGCTGCCACCTCTGTAGAGGACCGGGCGGTGCTGCTCTCCAGCCTACCTGAGGTTCGCGCGCAGAAGCCGGCGTGCGATGCATCTCGCAAGAGAGCAAACGAGGCGTCTGCCGCGCGATCCGCCTGCGCCAGTGCTTGCAGAGCACGAACGTAGCACTCGTCGTCATCCATGTCCCGCACCACGTAGAACTCCCACGGTGCCTGCTGGGTGGCCGCACTCACCGTCGACACATCCTGCACTTGCGTCAGGATGCCAACAGCGCGGAACAAGGGCCCATCGGAGACAACCGGCGCACCGCCTGCCAGGGGGACCATCCCGTCCGCATCCTCATCATCTTCCAGGTCTGTCTTCACCACTGTACCCCGGCAGGTGCCTTCCTGCTGTGTCTTCGCGAGTCCTCGCCAGAGAGGCACGCGGTGTAGCATCTGCTTGTAGTAGTCGATCACGCGCCTTCGAATCGTCGGCGCGGACTTGTCTTGGAGGCCGCAGTAGGAGGAGCTCCTGAAGTTGGCGGTGTTGCGCGCCTCCACCGTGACAAGGCCAGAGCTGCCAGCGCTGCGCTCGTGTGGCATGAGCAGTGGCTTCTCCAGCCGCACTGGCGGGTGCTCGAGACCGAGAAGAAGACTCAAGTTGGCCGCAGCCTTCCAGCTGCCCTCCACTTGCATTGTCGGTGAGATAGTGCGTTTCCGGCAGGAGAAGAAGAGGGAGCGATACGCGAAGCGAGCAAAACAGGGAGGGGTGCGTCGTGCGAGGCCGATGCAGAGAAGCAAGAGGCACGCTAAGCTGAGCCGTCAGTACGCGAAGTAGGTGTGTCACGTCAGTGGCACGGCGGATAAAGGTCGCAGATTATCAATGAAGGATCGATGGAGAGAGAGAGAGGTGTGTGTGTGTGGGGGGGGGGGGGGGGGGCACTTGAAAAGTGGTCGAAGGGCTGCTGATCTCGGAATGACAAATCAAAGCGAGCGGCGTAGGGTGAGTCGTGTACACCCCTAAGAGAGAGAAAAAAAACACACACACTGGAGGAGAGCTTCCTCACGCGCTTACAGCAGCGCGCCGGCTGCGTCGATGGTGATCCCTGACGTGATGAAAACCAAAGAAACAATCCATCCTGACGCGACAGTTCCTTGACCCTTCTCTGTGGCCCACATGGGGGGGGGGGGGAGGGCTGAATCATGCGCTCGCCCGGCAACATTGCCATGCCCCGTGTTGGCAGGTGGAGCAATTCACGCCGTGCGCGTTTCGCCTCTGTGGGCGTGAGCTGAAACCGTTCCCTTTCTTTTCAGTATACCTCGCTTGTTTTCCGAAACACAGCACACAGTTGAGAACGCACAGGTGGCAAACCTCCACGTTGGTTTGGCACAGGGAAGAGAGCGACGCGCCAGTGGGGTGGGGTAAAGCGTAGAAGAGGAGTGCGCGGTGCCCCTCAAGAGAAACCAGCACAAAAGCCTGCCGAGCACAGACACCACTGCGGTTTCCCTCGCCACCTCGACACCTTCCTCACTCCACAGGATTTCGAGGCAATCATGGACGCATACGCACGCCAAACCTACACCACAACACAACAACACACAAAAAACCCAATACACGTACACACACAAGGACAGTGCGCAGAGGAAAAGAAAAAAAAAACAGGCCCGACAAAGAAGGGCTTCGGCGAGAGGGCAAACGCCGATGGCAATCTCTTGTCCACGAGACATGACGGATACGTTGGCGAGCTTGAAGGCGCGGTGAATAACGGAGACGGCGGAGTGAAACGAGGCAGAAGGGCGACCCCCGATGCCGTGATGCTTTCGCTTTCATTCGTCGTCAGCCGTGAGCAGACGCCGATGCTACCCTACAGCATCCGCCCCGCTCTCGCCCCACGACGAGCAGGGTGTGTGCACGCGCAATTGCCCAGGGCGCGCACATGCGTCCCTTCCTCGCCCCGCCTCGCCACCATCGACCGAGCTGGTAGGATGCGCGTTGCACTAGCGTGACAATGAGAGCCGCGCGTGTGCACGGTCGCCTACTTTGGCGCGCGCAAGGGGACTCCTTCTAGTACCAGCGTCCTTGGCCACAGTGCTGCCCGAAAACCGATGTCCGTGTGCAGCTACCCCTCCAACATGAAAGCGCTAATATCTTCGTCGAGGTTCCGCTCCTTGGCGTGGTAGGCCTCACCCCACGTACCATGCATCGAGGCGGCCTGTTGGATGTAGCGCTCGGCGTCGTCGAGGGACTTCGCCTTGTGGGCACTGACGGCGGCGAGGTTCACCAATGTGGCCTCATCGTTAGAGCGGACGGCCAGTGCGTCGAGCAGCGAGCGCTCCGCCGCGTCGTAGTCCTTGAGACCCATGTGCGCCAGGGCCATCAAGTTCGACACCATGATGCTCTGGCCACACCGCAGCTGCACCTCCTTGAAGGCGGATACGGCCGCGTTGTAGTTGGCCACGTGCACGTCAGATGCGGCCTGATGGAGGGAAACAATGCCGCTGTACAGTATGGTCACGATCGCCTCGCTGTCCACCTGCTCCATGCGCTTCACCTCTTTCGCCGCCTCATCTGGCCGATTCAGCCGCAGCAGCGCCTCTGTCGCTACACCGTGCAGCTCCACCGTGTACCGCCTAGCCAGCGCCCCCTCCGGAGTGGGCAACTCGCCGAGCCACTTCTTTGCCAGCGTCAGCGCCCCGATGACATCTTGCTGGTAGAGCAGGGATGTGGCAGCGAATACCGCCTTGTAGACAGCGTCCGCGGCCACCTTCTCCGCATCGCTCTGTAGACGCTGCGTGACGTTCGTGACCGGATCGGAGAGGGCACCGTAGTCGCGCACAGCGCAAATCAGCTCTGCCCATGTGCGAATCGTCACGAGCAGCGGGTTGCTCTCCGAGCGCAGCTGACTGATAACGGCGTCGACTTGGCCGAGACCAATCTGACCCAGAGCGACCACCGCATTCTTCTCCGCGTTGAAGGCGGCCACCTCAGCCGGCCTGCTCGACAGAGCGCGCGCAGTGCTACCATCAGCGATCGCCTGATGGTAGTTGCCCACCACGAGGGCGTTGCGCACGTCGAAGAGGACGTCTGCCATTTGGCTGATCCTTGTGCTTGCTGAAGCCCGCGGTGAGACTTTGGTAGATTTCTTTCGTCTCTCCCGCTGGCTAGCCTGCCGGAGGTGGTTTGTGGTTCTCGGTTTTTTTTTTTCGTTTTTTCGTTGCGGGGGAAGGGTTAGCACGTGTGGAATGAGCGAGCTTCGGGATTTGCCGACGTGTACGAGAGCGCCGAAAAAAAAAAAGAACGACGAAGAGAAAGAGTAGGAAAGGAACACAATGATGGGACAGCAGCGGAGAGGAGGGGCCTGGGATCTCTTCTTCTGTAGAACGCTGATATGAACGGCCTTTTGCTTGACTTTTCTTGTCGTTCGCGTCCAGCAGCGTATCGCAGGATGTGGGTGCGTGGTAGAGTCGCGTGGGGTGCGAGTTGATGGGATTACGAAGACGGCACACAAAGGAAAACGCGTGCGTGCCCGGTGCAATGTGAGCGTTGCAAGAGAAGTGCCAGCATTCCAAGAGCGATGCGAAAGCCAGAAGATGGACGGTTCACAGCGGGGATGGCCCAGTCGTGAGACGACCGTTTGGCACAGTGAGGGAGGAGGTAACGGGAGTCGTGAAAGGCCGCGTGGAGATGCGATACCATGAGGGCTGCCTTGTTGTCTCTCGTCACCCAACCCATGTCTGACCGCTTCCGCTGTCCTCGGGTGGGGAAGGAAGAGCGCTGCGGCGTTTCCCGTACGACTGTCAATCGCACGCGCATGGCAGAGGCTGTGCAGACCTTGCGGTTCGCAAAAAAAAAAAAGCCATCATCGGGTACGAAGTGACGAATACGAACGAAACACTTGCGTGCGTGCATGTGTCGATCAATTTTTCTTGTTTTTGGTGGTGTGGTTTTCATTGTTGTTCTAGACTTAGTAGATTAAACAGCTAAAACAGAGGAACAGACGAAAAAAAAGAGAGAAATGAGGTGCAACCGTATGAGGAGTTCGTATGTATGCCTGGATGTATCCGTGCCTAGGTGAGAGTGGGTCCGCGGGACAGAGAGAGCACGCAAACATATATACATATATGTATGCATCAATGCCCTCCTGTGCACCCCTCCACTTTCCTTCGTATTTGCCTTCTTCTACGTCACGCTGTCTCACGATAGAGCGCGCGTGTGGGGTGCACACCCGCATGTGTCACTCCTTTTCCGAGAGTGCCTCATGCATGCCACGTGGGGGCCACCGCTCTGCAAGATTCACTCGCAGAGTACAAGCATGCAAAAAAGAAAAAAGACGAAAAGGGGGAAAACAAAGCGAGACAGCATTACATGGCCAAGAGACGTAGACGTGCATGCCGGGGTGCGGGGGGGGGGGGGCGGGGGCGGAGGCGGAGGCGAGAAGGATGGGGGCAAAAAAAAAAAGGGGATAATACAAGACAGACCAAACACGGCTGCAGTGCAATCACGCGTGGAGATGAGCTAGTGCGGAGAAAAGAGAGAAAAGGGCTGATTCTACCATATGAAGGTCCTTGCCAAACACGCACACTCACGGTCACAAAAACGCACGCACAGAGGGAGAGAGAGAGGGGGGCGAGAGTGCCAAAGTTATAACGCGGGCAGAAGAAGAGCGATGGAGGGGCGGCGGCGGGGCGACAAAGAAAAGGGCTCTCTTCTCGCGTGCGGTCCACTCTTCTCAGTTTTCTCCCATTTTAGCGAAACACACTTAACAAAAAAAAAAAACAAGGACAACAAATAGCGACAGGACGCCGAAAAGAGAATACCACCAGGCACAGGCGAGGCGGAAACAGAACGACGCGAAGAAGCCACCGAATCCAACAAAACGAAGGAAGACCACCCCGCGCGCAACAAGGCGAACAGAGGAACAGGGAAACAAAAACAACGTCGAGAAGAGAGAAGCGAAAACAAACAAAGAAGGTGGAACGCACACGCACACACACACACAAAGACTCTCAAGGGCCGCCACAGAGATCCAGAGAGAGCGAGAGGGGGAGGCGTGAGCAGGTGCACAGAAATGCAGGAAGACGGGGGTACGCCATGGAAACAACAACCGACAGAGAAAACGAAAGAGAAAGCCTCGGAGAAAAGCAAAACAGTAGAGAAAAGGGGGAGAGAGGACGGGGGAAAGAGCACCAACACCCACACACACACACACACACACACAGATGGTAAAAAAGAAATGCGCATTACGTAGAGGCTGTCTTTTTTTGTGTGTGTTTTCGAATGCCTTACTCGTTACTCGTTATGACTAGGCACCGACGGCACATACAAACACCCGGACCTGTTACACAATCAGCAACACCACCCGTACTTCAGCAGGCAAACAAACAAAAAAAAAAAAAGAGGCATCCTAGCAGGACAACAGCAACAAACGGGATGCAGAGGCTCACGACAGTCGAGAGCATTTCACAGGAGACCGTCAACATGCACAGACCCACGCGGTGCAACACTCGTTCTCTGTCCACACCCATACACAGGTACAGGGACACGAACACAGAGCCCCAGAGGCGTCTTCCCACAAACCGCACACATTCAGACAACAACAAAAAAAAAAGAGAGCCACCACCGCCCCCGATCCACCATGGAAACGCGAGCCAAACACGGCAACAGCACGATACAAACTCACATTACGCAGACCGACAACACACACACACACACACATATAAAAAGATCAAAAACTAACGCTGCACCACAGCAACATGACCACCGGCCGCACCAGTTACCAAGAAAGCACCGATGCACAAGCACGAATGCCTGCACCCTTCAGTCACTTCGTCTCTATCGAGCCCAACAGATTTCTTTACAACAAAACATAATCAAACAACGGAAGAAAACAAAAGGAGAGAAAAACTGAGAGGAGAGGAAGAGAGAAAGAAAGAAGGATGAGCTCCGCATCGCACTGAGCACCACATCCCTTTCTCTCTCTCTCGATCACTCTTCGTCTACGTAGGAAAAGTTGACAACACAGATTCTCTCTTAATCATCGAGAACAGAGGAACAAATTGGTGGGTGGGTGGGGGGGGGCAAGAAACAAAGAGTGAGCACAACAACGCCAAAGTGTTGCTTGCACTCGTGCAGCATCGGCGTCTATCTGTGTGGGTGGGTGGGTGGGTGTGAGAGGATCTCGCGGGCATCGCAGGAAGACACATGAGCATGAGGGACCACAAGAGAAGGCGTACAAAAGGCGGGCAGTGAAGGAGGCAAACAAACGAGAAAGTAAAGGAGGGATCTAGTCGAGTAGCGCACGCGGATGAAGCCGGTGGGGAGCAGAGAGAGGGAGGGAGGCAACAGAAAGGGGGAAAAAGGGAGGAGGAAGGCGCAGCAGTGGGTGAGTGGGTGATGGACGGATAGACACCGGTGAGAACGTACAAGGAAAGAAGAGGGGGCTCAAGCACGGTACGCGCACAATACGCCCTTTTCGTTTTCTTTTCCTCTTGCGTCACCGTCACCGTTCTCTCTCCGTCTTTCTCGCGTTTCGCTCTTCGCCTTTCCCTTGTTCCTCTCTTAGCCCTCTTCCGTTATCTC
The DNA here is from genome assembly GCA_003992445.1 of Leishmania aethiopica. NCBI lineage: Eukaryota > Euglenozoa > Kinetoplastea > Trypanosomatida > Trypanosomatidae > Leishmania > Leishmania aethiopica. The sequence continues at coordinate 680,461 of RZOE01000021.1, forward strand.
ATGTCTTAAAGTTTGCCGTTTATGCGTTCCGCTTCACCTGCTCTTCGTTGCTGCTGTGGGTCGTCTTCTTTCTATTTTGTTGTCTCGTTTTTGGTGTGCTCGCGCGCCCTCGGAGGCTCACGAGCCCTCCTCTCATGTGGTCGCTCGTGCTGTGCCGCGCGTCTCCTCTTTCCCTGTCGTCCTCCGCGAACACACGCGCGAGACCCTCACAGAGAAAGCGGCAGAAAGACAAGAAAGAAAACGAGTCGGCAAAAACAGAGCATGACACCGTGAGAGATACAAGGCCTGTCCGCTACACTCCCTCCTACTTCGCGCTGTAGCCCGCGTCCGGAGCGGGGTTGAAGTGAGGGTGCGTCGACAGCTCCTCCGAGGAGTGGGCGAACGCACAGTTGGCCCCGTAAGAGCACGTGCCGCCGTTCTCGATGTTCATGCACATCTTTGTCTTGGCCTTGCTACGGTCGATACCGCGACGCTGGCGCTGCGGGCCACGGTAGCTGCAGACGGGCTGCTGCATGGTGTACTCCGCCGGCAGTTGCCAGTGCGTAGTACGAGTATTGTGGTCAATGTAATAGATCTCGCCGTTCGGAGTGTACGCCATCTCCCAGCCAGGAGGCATCGGCATCGGCGGCGGAACCATTGCCGCGTAGCTGCGGTTGTGGGTGTTGTAGCCACCAGCGTAGGAGTTCATCTGCATTTTTGCGGTGGGGGGAGGAATAGTGAAAGAGCGCGGAAGGCAGGCGTACAGGGACGCAGGTTTCTTAGAGGAACACACACACACAAAACAACTTTAAAACCGTCGGAACGGCGGAGAACAATAAAAAAAAAGGGAGGAAGTTGAACTGCGAAAAAGCAGACAGAGGGCCTTCACACACAAACACAAGAAAAAAGAAGCGAAGAGAGGGGGCGAAAGGATAGCTGCGGCGGGGGCGAGCTGTAATCACGGCAAAAAAGAGACTCGGTCGTTTACTCTGTCTTTCTCTCTGTCTCTCTTGGTCTGTCGAATCTGTCGGCGCGCCTGCACGTCTTTGTATGTGCGTGAGAACGAGGGAGAGCGACCCAGAGGGGCAAGAGACAGAGAAGGGGCAGTAGCGTAGAGCGGGAGTTGCTGGGCTAGTGGGAGAAACCGCTGGTGAGAGAGAGAGGATGTACCAATAGGAGTGGGTAGACGCACCGAACAGAAAAATTTGAACAAGAAAAAGGAGAAGTCAAAAGACGAACAACAAAAACGAAGAGAACGGAAAACAACAACCACAAAGAAAAAAAGGGAAGGGGGAAGGCGGAGGGGTGCGCAAGAAGAGAGGCAAATCTCTGCGTGCCCGTTTTCGGTCGTTGATGTCGTTGTTCCAGAGAACAGAGAGAGGCCAGCGCCGTGGCGGCGCGAGGACGAGCGTGAATGCGCCAGAAAGGTGGTGGGATTGAAGTGGGAATGAGGAGCGCCGTGGAGAGGATGGGCGTGTGGCAAGCCCAATAAGGGAAAGACGTCGACCAAAGACGAGAAGAAAAGAGACAAAGACGCAGGGAGAGAGTGGGTGAGTGAGCGGTGGTGCAAACGTACGGAACATGCGAAAGTCGCCGAAAATAAAAACGATAAGAGACTCCTGTGAGGAAGCGAACGCGGATGCCAGAGTGCGGCGTGCGGGAGAGTGTGTTGGTCTTGTCCGTCTCTCTCCTCCTTTCTGCCCTCCGCTCTCCTCTCCTTGTCCGTAGATGCCTTCGTTGTGGGAGCACGGGTGGAAGAGGAGTACACGTGGGTAGACACTCGTGCACAGCACCAACAGTGCCAGAGGAAGACTTCGCCACACGCTCGTGGAGCCCAAGATAGCCCTGTCCTCATCTTCGCAGTTTTTTGAGAGTATGAGGTGCACACGCAGCCGTGATGGAGCGGGAGAGCAAGGAAGACGACGACTACGAGATTTCAGCAGCATAAGGGCACTTTCTCTTGTTCGTTCATGCCATTGTAGCTTGGCTTGTGATACTTGACAGCTTAGACGTCGCACATTACATCCGTGCACCTTTCCCTACCCCCTTTTTTGTTTCTTCTTTTAGCGGTGGCGGCGTTAAATCGAGCTTAGGCGCCACACGAAACCGAAAAAAAAATGGAAAAGAGGGGAGCGACCGACTTACGTAAACACTCATATGAAGAAAAAGGACAGACACGCAAGCAAGCACCTTCGCACGGCCCTCGCTCTGCCAGGGGAGACTCTGAACGCATCTCGGAAAACATCGAGGGAGGGAAGAGAGGAGGGAAGGACAGAGAGAGAGAGAGGGATGGGCACCAATGATTTGGGCAGGGAGGGGGTGGGCAACGCGATCGATGCGCCAGCTCCCACGGACTTTCGTCCCCCTATGCTCATCCTCACTGGCGCTGTAGCAGCTGTATTCCTGCACCAGCAGATTGCGCACCCCGCATGGAAGTGAGTTCCGGCACCAAGCACGCACAAGCCGTAGTGAGGCGGACTAGCTCACACTCGATAAGCACAGCAAGAGAACCCCCCCCCTCCCCTTCAGCTGTGGCCGTTGCACCTACTTCTTCACAGAGCGGAAGAGTTTCTTCTTCTTGTGCGCAGGTGCGCCCTTCCCTTCGGCGCTGCTAGACCCCTCCGCATCCTTCTTGAACTCCACGCCCTTGTCCATCTCCTCGCGCTGGCGCTTCAGAATGTTGCGCAGTGTCGGGTCAACGCCGTTGCCGCGGCGCCTCTTCTCCTCTGAGACGTCCGACAGCCACTCCTCCGCCCGCATGAAGGCGACATTCTTCATGGCGTCTGCGAGCTGTGCGCTGCCGACGGACATCATGGTGTCCAGCACCACGCGACCGGCCCACGGCGAGACCGCCAGCTCGAAGACGTGCGGCTTCAGTTCGTTCATGAGCAGCTTGCGCTCGCGGTCGAGCTGACGTGTGCGCACCTCTCGCAGCAGCGCCTGTACGACATAGCACGCGTGCGTGTGCAAGGCGTAGGAGACAAGTGCATGAGAGAGAACCTCGTAGTGCTTAGCCCGGTTCAGCTCCCGTTGCTCCTTGCGGCCCACCTTCTTCACCTCTGTTTTCTCCCCCGTATCAGCCGCACCCTCCTCATCCACCGCGTCAGCGCAGCTGCCGTCGGTGCACTTTGCCTCCTCCATCGCCTCCTCCTCCTCCTTGGTTGCCTCAGAGATGAGCTGGTTCACCGTCTGCACCACCGTCGCATCTGGGGCGTAGGCGAGCAGCTTCTGCATCACACGCGAGCCCTGCGCGTACGAGAGAGAGTCGTGCAGGTGCGCAGCGTAGTAGCTTGAAAGCGCCGCCACCAACGGCGCCCGCACCTCCTCCGGGGCAAACTGAAGGATCGACTGCAAGAGGAAGGATGCCGCCGGGTGAGTGACGAGGCTCGTGAATTCGGTAGAGTTGAGCAGCACCGCCAGGATGGCGCTGGCGAACCCGCCGGTGAGGTCGGTCTCCACCAGCTTCTGTAGCACTGGGGAGCTGACGGAGTTTTGCGCGAGCGTGACAGCGTCGTGCACAAGGAGCTGGGTATCTTTCTCCGGTATGGTGTCGCGCGCAACCTCGACAAAGACGCGCAGCAGAACCGACCGCACCGGGTCAGTGGCGACGTCTACAATGGAGCTCCTGGCAGCATCCTTGTTGCTGGATGGCTCCGCCTCGTCGCTCTTTGTTGTCTTCTTTTTCTTGGGGCCCTTCTTGTCGGGTTTCGAAGTGGCAGTTGTGTCCGCCGCACCAGTCGTACTCGACCCCGCGTCGCTACCGTTGGACTGCGCACCTGCAGGAGTCGACAACAGCAGGGCGTCAAACAGCCGCTTGCGCGCCGCCTCCACAAAACGCACGGCCGCCACGCCCACGAGCACCGCTCCCTTCGTGTGCGTGATGGCGTGCAGGATGTCGGCGTTTGCAGATAGCGCAGACCACACGTCGGCGCGTTGCACATTGTCACCGTGCTCGAGAACCGCAGAGTAGACATGGACATTCGCAGATGTGTCGGTGGCCGCTACAGATTTTGCAGAGATGGAGCCAGTGCCAAAGTCGGGCAACCCGTACTCGTCCTCATCGCCACCGCGTTTCTTCGTCAGACCTTTCAGCGGTGCCGTGGCGGGCAGCAGGTAGTCCGCCGCGAACTCGCTCACGTGTGCCACAATAGCGTCCTTCACCTCAACCGGCGTGCGAATGTGACGCAGCAGCGCTGTAAGCACGAGCGACTCCTCGGCGGAGCGGAAGAGTGCTAAAACGGACTTGTCAAGCGCGTCGGAGGCTGCCACCGCGGCCTCATCGCCTTCTGGGTCCGCCTCCGCGCACGACGGAAAGAGCGCCTCAACCGTTTTGCTGCACCCGTCAGCGACAGACTCGACGTACTTGGCCACCACGCGCATGCCATATGGATGGAGACTGAGGCTCGTCAGGTGCGGTAGAAAATGTGGAAGCACCACTTCGACGCACGCCGGCACCTCCATTAACTTCTGCGCCACGTGGTTGCCGAACGGGTGCTCGCAGAGACGCCTGAACTCGTCCTCGTCCACGTTCAGCACGAACGCCTCGGCGATCTCCTTCTTCTGGCGCACCGGTACCTTTTCCAGCATGCGCTGCAGCACGGAGTTTCCCACCGGCGACTGCGCCAGGTCCAGCAGCTTCCTACGCACGTGGTAGAGCATTTTTACCCGATCCATGTTCTCGCAGTGGTCCAAGAGCGTGAGGAGAATGTGGTGCGTCGTCTTGTTGAGAGAGAGTCCGTAGACGGCTGGAAGGAGCTTCTGCACCACCTTGGCCCGCTGCGCCGGCTTGCCGTACAGCACAATCGCCTCCACCTGTTTCAGCGGCAGCGACTTCCCCATCGCCACGCGCTGCGCGGTGTTCTTGAAAAAATCCAGCTTCATTCCAGGCATGGCTAGTGGGCGCGTGTGTTTTTCTGTGCGTGTAGGAAAAGAAGAGAATAAAGCCGAACGCGAAATCGTGCAGCAGCGACGCGGTGCTCTGTGTAGGCGTCTCTCTTTTCGGAAAAGGGGGAAGGGCCTCGGTGAGGATGCTGAAGGTGCAGTGGCTTCCCCCAGCAGCGCAGAGAGAGGTGAATGAAAGCGATCAAAGTCGCAAAGAAGAGAAGGGTCATGTCGTAGGACGAAGGGGGTTCAGGGAAGCATAGATCACGGCGATAGGTTCTCGTCCGCGCACCTCTGTCACAAAGAAACACAAGGCACTCATCGATGCTGGGTTGCCGCCAGAAACGCAAAGCCAGCTTCGGAGACGAAACATGCGTGCGTGTGCGTGGGTTCCCACGCGCATGTTGCTTGCCTGCAACCGCGAAAAAAAAACTTCCATTCAGGCAACTCTTGGTGGAAAGACACCACACATCCAGCCGAAACATGATCCTGCTGCGCGAGTACACGCGTCATGGACGCGCGTGACCCCAAGCGTTGAGTAGGGCATCGGCTTTTGTGCGGTCACTGCCTTTTCGTTTGCACAGACACCGTTCTCGTGTGTGTGCGTGGGCCGATGGGTGCTGCTGTGTCCATTCATCTGGGGGACGCTTTTGTCTCATTCTCTGCCGCGCGTGGTACAACCGGCTGCAAGGCAGAGATGCACACGTTCCAACGGGGAAAAGAACAGAAACACATCAAAGAGACAGAGAAGGGCACGGGAGGGACCGAAGGAATATGTGCATACGCATACGTGGACATAGGCATCTTTACATACACGTATGCCCCCCCCCCCTCTCTCTCTTCCGTCATCGGATGGCGAAGGGTGCATGGGCAGGTGAGGAGGACAACTGGCGGGCTGGCACAGGAGATACACATGCACGCCTAGGTATATGTACATGTATGCATATATATATACATACGCGAGGGGTGTCCTGAGCAAGAAAGAGAGGTGACGGGGGTTGGGGTGGCCATAAGCGAGAGGCTACCGAAGACGAACGAGGGTCACCAGAGGTGAGGTCCGTAAGGAAGAAAGCCTCCCAACACCACCACAAAACAGAAGGCGGAAGTGCGGAGGAGGATGCCGCAAACACGAGACACCAACATCGACATAAGGCATACAAGACGAAGATACAGCGAAAACAAAAAGAAAAAGAACGAGAGCGCGGCACACTGCAGGGGCGACTCGCAGCGGCGGTAAACAGATCGAGGGGAGGGGCGGGGAAGGAGAAGAACGAAACAGAACAATACATAAAAGACCCAGAAAAAGATGCGCACAGCGAAACAAACAAGAAGCAGCAGCTGCGCCACGAGTTTGGTGCAGTGGCGTACTAGTCTACATGTGCAAGTGATGGCAAGAAAAAACGAGAAGCGAAGGCGGTATGGTCGTTGTTCGCGGCAATTCCTAGCATGCCGTCCAAAGCCCAGGAGGACGCCAATGACAAGACTCGAGAGAACCGTGAGTTTGGTGGTGGTGGTGGGGTAAAGGAGAGGAAGAGGGGGGGGAGGAGGGCGACAAAGAAGGTGAAAGAGGACTTGAGCCTTCACATACACCATCGGTCTTTCAGTCCGCGCACACACACACAGAATCTTGACCGGATGAAAAAAAAAAAACACACAAACGCCCCCGCCCCGCTCCACACACACACACACACAAGAAAAAAAAGCGAAAAGCGACACAACAGAGCGGTGAGCAGCAAGTTCCTAAGGAGGTTCGGAAAAGGTGCGCGTCATTGCGCAGTTATGTCTTTAAATGTGCGTCAGGGCTCGCGCACGTCAGACACTGACAGACACACCCGCCCGCAGGTATGTAAGCCCTTTTCGACGGCCTAACCTTCAGCGACATCCACGAAGGCCTCACTCCCCCCTACACCGCGTTCTCCATTTCCTCGTCGACCTCACTTTTTGCCAGCGCGCTGAGTTGCTTGCACGAGTCTGGGTCGGTAATCTCGCCTGTGACCAAACGCAGATACGCCAGCTCATCACCTGCGTCGACGTTAGCCTCTGCCGTTGTGTTCGCACCCTCCGCCAGCGCCCCGCTCAGCGGAGAGAAGTTGTCTGTTACGGTGGAGGAGGAACTCCGCGGACTCGGCTGCTCTAGCGCACCTGCCTCCGTAATCGCTGCCTGATCCTTTCGAGGCTGCGCACCCTCCTCGGTGCTCTTTCCCGAAATGTGTGGCTGCACACGCGCGTCACCACCCGCGCCGTCGTCTGGCTCAGGTCCCGGGGGCCCACGCTGACGCAGCAGGCGCTCCTTGACTTCCTTCTTCTGTGTTGCACGGTGCGTTGTGGCAGCGTCCGCGCTAGCCTCACGCTTCTTCCGCTCCCGAGTCGCCTCCTGGGCAGCGTAGATACCGTCCACTTCGAGGCGCGCGATTTGCATCCAGCACATCGCTTCCTCCTCCAGCACCTTCTCGCGAGCCGCAGCCGCAGCCTGCTGAACATCGATCACAGCGCGCAGCCCTTGAAGCTCCAAGTAGCGCCGATCCTTCGCTGCCTGCAGGCGCGCCCGCCCCTCCTCCTGAAAGAGAGCCTCATCCATCACCGGCAGCGTCCCATCCAACAGCGACGCCGGGGCCTCGCCCGCGGCGACCGCCAGGGGGCCAAGCGCAGCGGCGGAACAGCGACTCGACGTACCCTTCTGTAGCAACTCGGCCAAGTACACTCGGGAGCTGCGCGCGCACGAGGCACGATGAGAGCCTTTTGCCAGTGCTAATCTGCCCCCTAGAAACTTTGCCGCGCCGGTACCGCGACGGGCGTCCGTGAGGCGAGAATCCTCCCCTGGGGCTTCGATGAAGCACCCGGCCCCGAGAGGGCGGTTCTCTTTGTGCCAGCGAAACACTTCGCCAAGGTCGGCCGCCTCCTCACGAAGGATGCGCTCGCAGCCGGCAGCGTGGGCCGGAAGCAGCGCCTCAAACTCCATAGCCAACAGCTGTGCCATGCGCTCGTCGTGCAGCCGCAGGGCCACGGTTTTCTCAATCTCCTTCATCATGGCTTGCCGCTCCTCTGCCCGCCTCTGTGCGTCCCTGATCACCAGCTCTGCTGCCTCGTCTCCAGCTAGCAGCTCGGCGCGCGCCTGCAAGGCCTCGATGATCAGGTTTGTGAAAGCAACCTCCTCGCCGGCGAGAAGGTGGTTACGCATGTTCTCCTCTGCAGAGATGTGATAGTGGAACTGCGCCTCGCGAAAGAAAAGCTCGAAGATGGCCTCGTCATCGTCATTGCCCTCCGCAGCATCGCTGTCGTGTGTGCCGGCAACGACCAGCGCGTGCATTGGAAAAGCAGGGCTGGGCTTGGCTGCTTTCGCCGCACCGTCCTCGGGGAACGGAGATGCTGCGATGGCAGAAACGGCCGCAGCTCCCACCCGCATGTTCCGCCGCCCGCGCATGAAGGACGCGGTAACGGAGATGTGGTGGCCGTCATGTTGCCGGTGCTGCTTCCACTTGTACGGGCTCGGTGGACGAGGGGGCAGCTCGTCCATCAGGCTGTGGGGCTTCTTCGCGAGTTTGCGGCTGGCAGCAGACGACTCTCGCCTGTCGCGACATCTAGCTGTGGTGTGACGCTGCATGTGTGCAACTGGGCCAAGGGCAGAAGAGGAGTGCGCAGAAACCCGAATCGACTTGACGGGTCGGTCAGTGACGGATGCAGTGCGTTAGCACAGAGAAAGGCAGAGGTGTGCTCGCGTCCGTCTCTGTGTACGTGAATTCGTCAGAAAGGCAGCTTGACGTCCAACGAATGATGCATTTCTTGTGCTTTGGTATGCGTACGCTCACCAGCAAGGCATGCGGCACTGGAGAGAGAGAAGAACGAGAACGACCACGTGAAAATAAAGGAACGAAAAAACGTTGAACGACGAGAAGGTTTGAGCCGAGGACTGAGAGAGACGGAGACTTCTGGAGACGAACGGGAAGCCATGCGACGATTCTTCTCCCCCTCCTGCCCGCTTGTGTGTGAGTGGGAGATAGAGAGAGAGCGCAAGAGCTGCACTCTCACACGAGTGACACCAGGAGTAGTTCGCGCTTATCTCTGAACGCACACAGCGCCCCGTCTAGGGCTACATCGCCACCACCCGCTCCCCCTCCCTCCTCCCCACCCATCTCCGTCATTATGGCTCAAGTGCAGAGAAAACAGACGCGCGAGCATCAGCGTGCGCTGAACATTCGATGCTCAGCGCACGCCTGTCTTGCCTTGAGCTGCGATGCGTCGAGGAAGCCCCCTCCAAGGGGCACGAACGAGCACGAGGCTCTCCAACTCTGCGTCGCCACCACGCACCCAACAACGCCTTTCCCGTGTTGCCATGGGCGGTCGCCCTTGCTGTGTGTAACAGAAAAAGAGGGCGCACCTCTGAGGCTTGTGAAACACATCCTCACCGTCCCCAACAGCCAGAAAAGGAGAAAAAAAACGGCAGCGCAAGAAACAGCAAGATTCAAGCCTGGATTGTGGCATGCAGACACACACACACACACACATACACGCCTACACGTGCGGATGGCGAGAGGCGCAACATTGCAATCGCCGTTCTGGTCACAATGGAGCAGGAGCTTTCGCTGAGCAGTGCCCCGCGGTTTCGGCAATTTCTTAAACACGGTACGCGAACAGATGCACCCTCAGCGCAAAACACAGCTCATACGCTGCTACTGCCGCCGCTAGATACGCCTCCCACCTGCGCAGCCGCTCAGTGCGGATACACCACAGGTACACCGTTGGCCCCCATCGTCGTACGCCGCGACCACCCCAAACCACGCTGCATGCTCCCGTCCATGGTGCGCGTTGGTAGCGCCTGGCTCCAGAAGTGCGGGTCATCGCCCATGTTCACCGACCCGTCCGGGCGGTGGCGCGCGCGCACGCGCAGCTTTTCCGGTCGCATCGCGTGGAACTCTAGGAGAGCCTCGATTTCCTCGTCGACTGGCGCCGCCGGTTCAGGTAGCCCGGCTTTCTCATAGTACTCTTGGACCTGAATGTCCCACTTGGTTGTGAAGAAGGTAACAGCGCAGGGGTCTGCCGGGATCGCCCCCTCGACGGCGCGCAGGCTGGCCAAGCAGGCCGCGGAAGCGCTTGGCAGCACCTTCAGCCCGGTCTGCTTTGTGAGGGCACCGTGCAGGCGGTAGTTGCTGCGCTGAGCTAGGGGGAAGTCTCGCTGCTCCTCGGTCGCTGTCATCGGCTTCAAGTTTGGCACGCGGCTGGTTTGCTTGAAGAGAAGGCACAGATGCCGCGTCGTTCCTGCGTCCTCGGTGGGCAGCGGGGCAACGTAGGGGACAACAACGTCCCCCTTGCTCTGCAGACCCTCCGTGTCCACGACCGCGCCGTCCACCGTGGAAACCGCTTGCGGAGCTCGCAGATTAGCTACCATGTAGTTGAGGAAAAAGCCACGATCAGCCTTCTGCCGATCCTGCAAGAGTGGCACGCGATACGGGTAGTCAGGGGAAAGCATGACGAACGTGTAATAGCTCACAGCGGCGTGCGACGGCTGCTTGTGAGCCGCATCACCTGCTTCTCCGGCATTGCTAGCGGCGCTCGCGGCGGCAGGCGCCTCCTCAAAAAAGAAGACGCTCGGCGGTTGCTGAACGTCTGTCAGCTCCATGTAGTTGCCGCAGTGCGCCGTGAACCAAAAATTGCGCGGCGTCATCTTCGTCTGCGCCGGCGGCGGCGGAATCCTGTCCCCGTTCTCGTCCGTGAGCCGCGCACGTGTGTTGTACTGACCCGGAAAGACAACAGAGAGGTTTACGTTGGCGTGGATATGCGGGACGTAATGCGGCATGATCTCGTGCTTGCGCAGGTACCGCAGCAGGCGGGCGCGATGCTCGATCCAGCGTGGCGACTGCGACGATGGCACGAGCACGCGGTGGTCGTCTTCGGGAACCGGCGGGTAGGCCGTCCGCTCGAAATCGGTAGCGTTCCAGTATATGAAAAAATCCGGCGGCGGGGTCAAGTTGAAGAGCTGCGGTGTGTCGAGCTCCGTCTCGTACACAGGGTACTCGAACATGCTGTCCGACAGAATCGTTTTCTCGTACGGGTATTGAAAGTCGTGCAGTGCCTCGGGGCGGGGTAGCTTCTCAATTTGGCGCGCCTTCCGGTCCCTCTCGCGCTGTTCACGCGACCGGGCATCCTTCGTGCTGGATTGCGTTTTCCAGCCCGGCATGTGGTACCATTCAGCGGCGCATTGCAGGACGCGCCCCGCACACGACGCCGCCAGAGAGCTCGGCAGAAAGCGTCTCATGCCCTGCGCTGGTTAAGCTGCTTCTGCAGTGGCGGACGAGGCGAGGTGAGACGAGTCCGCGAGCGAAAGAAAAACAAATTAAATCTCTCTTCGGCAGTGCACACAGCGGGGAAGAAGACGGGGGATGAGAGGAGGAGAAACAGCCTTGGAGAGGATACGTAAAGCACAGGAACAGAAAAAGACGACGTCAATGGACAGGGCGCGGGAGGGTGGTGGTTGCACCCTTGGCACCTCAAGTGCGTTATCCATCAGTGCACTCGTGGAATCATCGACCAGCACATTTTGGTTCGGCTCACCTCGGAAGGAGAGAGGGAAAGAGAAAGGGAAAGAGAGCCTGTACAGAAGTCTGAAAAAAAAAACACAAGGCACTCCCTTTGTGAGCCTTTCTTCTCTGTCTCTGACGGCGAGCCGTTTGGACGCCCGTGGGGCAGTCGCCACACACACACACGCACACACACACATACCAACTGTTCCCCGAGTCTTCAGCCGGTGCACCGACAGCCCGACTCGAGCAGGGGAGGGGATTGGTGGGTTGGGAAGCAGGAGGGTGATTGGACGGCAGGCAGAGAGACAAGAAAAGGGTGCGTGGCTGGAAGCAACACCCTGAGGGTTGCTATGCCACTGCGAAAAAACTGAGCAGGGGGCCTGACAACATGCCGGCAAAGCAGAGCTATCATACATCGCTGAAAGGCTGAGCACCGTGTAGCACACACGAAAAAGAAGATGTGTGTGTGCGTGGGCTCTTTCCATCTTTTCTGTTTCACTCGTCCGCCTTCTTGGACTTCTTCGCGAAGAACGCCTGCTTGTAGTTAGTAACGGGCACGATCAATTCCCCGTCCGACGCCGCTTGTGGGTCGCGATCAATGCAGCACTGCCGCTTGCACTCATCGGCCGTCTGGCCGCCGAGAAAGGTCATGTGCTTTAGCCAGTCCGCGTCATCGGTGTAGCGGATCATGTTATTGCGGAAGAAGCGATACACCTCTTCCTCCTGCTCGCCAAAGTAGGCGCGCGTTGACTCCTTGATATGCAGGACACTGTACCCGTTCACAGGGTCCTCGGTGTCTGCCTCCTCAAGGCCGATGGCCTTAATGAAGTCGCAGAGAGAGGTGTCGCGGTCGACCGTGCCGTGGCGGCGCTGCTCCTCTCGCCGCGCCTCAATGACGTGAACAGGAATCACCGAGATCTCCTGCGAGGTGAGGAAATCGAAGTCGCTGGGGGGAAGCTTGAGCACAGCTACGTCGCGTCGCTCCCTGCCGAGCTGGTCATACTCCGTCTCTGCTTCTTCCACCAAGTTGCGCATCGCCGCGCCACTGTTGGACCGTGGGAGCCCAAGTGACGGCGATGACTAATGAGATGCACACCGTCGCCGCCAACGGTGCTGATACCCGCGCAGAGTAGAGCCGCGCCGTTGTAGCCTACAGCGCCACCCGAGAGAGAGAGGGGGGGAAGGGAAAGGGGAAGGAGGGAGAGAGGGGGAGGGAAAGGGGGCAAAGAGGTGAGATGAGGCGGGAGACGCAAGCAAGGAAGCAAACGGCAGCGTGCGAAAAAAGTTTCACAGACCCGTACGCGACCGCGCATGTTCGCGCGCTCACCCATTGGCAGAGTACTCAGATCTGGGAAGGGTGCACATCACGATCCTGAGCTCAAAGGAGGAGGCGCGCCGGAGAGGAGGAGGAGGGAGCAGGCGGAACACCAGACCCCATCGCACCATCTTCAGGCCCGTTACAGGGCAACCACCTCCACGAGCACGGTGGTGCGCTCTTGAATCATGGATGCGTGTCGTTCTGCTGTTCTTTGAATTTCACCGCGGCGTGTGATTGGGCGTTACTCGGAGTTCCACTTGCATATCGCCGGAGAACGGGATGGAGAGAAGACGACGCAGCGAGACATCAGCCACCTGCCTCTCTTCCTCGCCGGCCACCGGCTCGCTGCCGCGGACTTGTATCCGTGACCGTGCCCACGCCTGCAGGATACATACGCGGACGACGAGAACCTTTTTTTCAATGCCTTTTACCGGCAATGTGCAAAGCCACCGGGCCGGCGCACAGCTCAAAAGAGGTCATTGAGGAGGTCATCCTTGGCCATCTTGCGCGTTCGCAGGTACGCCGTCAGCTCCTTCGGCTTGGACTCCAGCTCCTTCATCTCAAAGTACTGCTGCACCGTCGCCTCTACCGAGTCCTTCTCACTGCCGTACACGGGGCTGCAGGTCGGTGGCGGGTACACGACTGGGAGGTACTGGGCCTTCTGCTGGAGAGGCGTCAACCGCGCGCTGAGCGGGTACACGATGCTGGGGACGCGGAGGACGCACCCTGCCTTTGGCCAGCACCAGCTCATCCCCCAGTACACGGCGAGCCACTCCTCCATGGTCGCTGGAGCTTCTGCGCTGGACGAGGCGCAGTACGGAGCGCTCTGTAGCACCGCGTGCATCTCCGGCTTGCCGCCGTGGAGAAGACGATCAAGTGAGGCGCGGGAGCTGTCAGAGAGACCGTAGTGCTCCTGGTTGATGGCCAGCGCGTGCAGCGAGAGCACGGCGCGCCGGCGTATCGCTGCATGATACAACGTCGCCTCCTCGTGCTCCTCGAAGACTCGGATCAGGTAGGGTACTACCTGCCCTCCGACAAAGCTGTCGTCCTGCAGATCTTGCTGAAGGTAGGCGTAGATGATGGGGCTCGCTTGCCATCGAGCGCAGCGGTGCAGAAAGTATGAGACGTCGTCGAGCCACAGATTTGAGATGCGGAACTGCTGGACGACAACGCAGTCTCGCAACGCGATCGAGATTTGTGCGAGGTTTGGCGGAACGATAAGCGGCGCCCCACCGCTTTCAAGAACTGCAACCGTGAGAACTGGCAGAAGGGCAGCATCGCACGGGAGTGCCTCGTCTGGAGTTTGGAAGAGATCCAGCGCCACCGTCTTGCCGCACATGTTCGCCTCGTCGTCATGCAGCACCCAGTCATATCCGCCTTTCGGCGCGAAGATGGCCAGCATTGCCGGCACGTGGGCACTCCGGACCGCTGGCGACACTGCTGCCTCTGCTGCTGTGCTCTCGGGATACAAGAGAGATCGAATGCGCATCGCTGTGGTGCTGCTGCCCACTGACGAAGGCGACGCCAACGGAGGTGATTGCAGTTTGGGGTCTGAAAGACCCACCTTCGCATCCCCATCGTCGCTGTGATCCACTGGTAAAGGCAGCGCGGCCTGCATCGCGAACTCACCGCAGTCGTTCAGGTGCCAGTGCCGCACCATGCCCCGTTGTGACACCCACGTGGCCTGGTCGCAAACGGCCCCATCGGCGACAAACGACGGCCATAAAAGGCGCTCACCAAGGATGGGGATTGGCGGGCAGCCATCGCTGCGGTGAAACAGCTGCAGGTCCAGCACCTCCTCCGCTTCCGAGACGTCACTTGGCACCAGGGCAGTTGCAGCACCGACCGCCTCCAGCTCTTGCCGGCTGAGCGGCACCTCGACGCCGCGGGTGTGGTGGAACACCTCTGCAAAAGAGGAGATCATCTTGTGAAAGGAGGACACATGCATGTCCACTCCAGGTGCTCCCCAGCCGCGACGTAACGCAATCTGCGGCTTGGGGAACGCAGTCCAACGCGGGTCAGTCAGCCAGCTTAGACTATCTGGACCACACGCGGTGTGGGCCGCCGCCGCACGCATCCTGCTCGCACGGACGGGCACCCCGGCCTCCAGGTACGGCATGAGCTCTTCTTCAGAGAGGAGGAGGCCCTCTTGGGACTCCCCAGCCCCAGCCTCCGCTGTCGGCGCGAGAACGCATCGCCACTTGGCCGAGACCGCCGAAGCGTCGAAAGGTGCTGGCAGCGGCAGTTGGCTCAGCACATCGCGAAGCGCGAAGACGAGGAGGCCGCAGTGGGTCTCCGTCGGTGGTGCCGGTGTTGACGGCTCCGCCATTGCGAAAAAGGGGATGGCACGCGAACAGCAAGAAAACGCAAGCCCGAGAAATGCAGCTGATTTTCGACAGTTATGTGGTTATTGTCTCCTTTGATGGTCCCCGTAGGAGTTCAGTCGCAGCGAGCAGCTTTCCACGTGCACACACAACTACAGCCTCTGAAACCAAGGCCCGAATCAGAAAAGAGCGAGGCAACAGATCTGCTAGTGCGCGCCACACGGATCACCTCCCGCTTGTCGAGTACTCGATGCGTCTGCTACTCCAATACCACGCAGGGTGGAGCCTCGAGCGGAAGTGGAGTTCAAAACCCGTAGAGAGAAGGATCTCGGACCAGGGCGGATAAAAAGTCGGACGCAGTCTCACGCGTAAGCACGAAAGATACAGTGAGGGAGTGTGTGTGTTTGTCTGTGTGTGTGTGTGTGTGAAAGAGGGGTGAAGACGGAGGGAGGGGGGAGAAGCGAGGCAAGAAGCTCAACACAGACACTGTGTTGGCATGGACAAGCACACAAATTGCTCCTGCGGTGATCTATACCGCAAGGAACCACGCCTAGGGTGGAGGATGAGCTGTGCTCATGCACAGGTGCAACGGTGAAGGTGGACAACCATGGCTGTGAGCATGCCTTCTCTCCGTCTCTGAGAAACTTCGAGGCACGCGAGAATAAAGCAGGCAGCGGAGCACCTTTTCTTGTCACCACGCTGCCACCATCCTCACCTCGATGTATGCTATCCAAAATATGCATGCGTGACGACGGTTGGAAGCGAGAGAAGGACCGCACTCGGCGCAGAAACGCACAAAACAATGCGCGTCTCTTTCAAGTTCCTTTTCTTTTTTTGTTCGTGTATTTTTTGTTGTTGTCTTCTCGTGGTGCCGTTGGAGAGACGAGACGAGACGAGACGAGACGAGACGAGAGGGGGGGGGGCGTGACAGCCCTCTTAAACGGTGCTTTAGACCAAAACAGAATCAAAGGGAAACGACGGAGCACGGGCTGGCGTGGACTTGGGCACACATACGCGCGCATGCTGGTGGGGGGGGAGGGGGGAGGGGGCACACCAGTCTGGAAGAAGCGAGCTTCAAGACCGAGAACCAGAGCTCCCTCCCCGCACGCACTGAATTCGCCTTTGCAGATGCTTCAGAGCAGCACCCGTTTCTGGTGCGCCACGAGAAAAACAACCGATGCACGCCGTCCTCACACCGGCTCCTGCACTTGCATTAGTCCCACACCGCCTCTGACGCCGCGCTCAATAGAGAGAGCGAGTGGGCACCTTGCGAGACCGCTCATGAAAGCTCGCGTTTCTACTGGTATTCTGTCGATTGTGCGAGCTCCGACCGCCACGGGCGCTGCCGCGACCGCTTCCCTGAGCTGAGTAGCCACCGCGAATACCCTGTCCGCCACGACCAGCACCGCCACCACGTCCGTGCTTGCCGCCAGGTGCAGTGCTATCCTTGTTCGCTGCCAAAGATGCACCACCTCTGCGTGGAGTAGTACCACGACATGACCCACCGCCACCACGAGCATAGCCCGCTTGCCTACGCTGCACAGCACGACGCCGGGAGCTGGCCATATCCTCTTGCTCCTCCTCCTCATCGTCAGCGTCATCCACTTCGAACGCGCTGTCCGCCCGGCTGTCAAGCGAGAAGGAGTCGCTACCTTCGTCCTCATCCATCTCGCTCTCCTCCGCGCCACTACCCTCTCCCGCCAGGCCGCCTTCGCCGGGAGCCCCAGCGTCATCCTTTGGTACCTCCTTCGCCTTCTCCGCCGCCCGCTCCGCCTTGCGGCGGAGTATGTACGATTCCATCAGCGCTGTCATGTGGCTGTCTTCTTGACCAGCGAACTTGCGCGCCGCGATGCGGCCCAGTCGCCTCTTGAGCCGAATAACACGCTTTGTTTTGGCTAGCTTCGCTTGCTTCTCCTTGCGCCGCTCGGAGCGCGACTTCATGGGGTCAAAGCCCCGGCTGTACAAGTTACCGCGCATTGTGCTACTTCTGACAACTTCCGATACATAAACAAGTACCGGCACACGAGATTGCCGTGACGACGAGGAACGGCAAGGTGGTGAAAGACGAGAGCGCGTGAGTCTCTGCCTGCTTTTGCACAACGCAAGCGTGCCGTAGAGTCCAAAAAGGGCGAGGGAGCACTCGCAAGGAGGCAGGGTGGCACGGTTCGCCGCACAGAGTCAATGGGAGCGCACAGAGAAGGGGAGGTGAGAGTTACATGAGTCTTCGTGAATCAGGGCGGGCAAAAAAAAGAGCGCTTCGCTTGGATTCGGCCTCCTTGCAGGCACGCCAACAACACCGCACACAGCGTTCCGCCGATTGCGCCAGGCAAGCGACGGGTACCTCAAACGGCAGAGAAAGATGTGCTCGTGGAATTCCAGGTTTCGTGAGCGACTCCTGGAAAAAGCAGGGATGATCGCCTATCAAGCTGAGTGGCCTCATCTTCATGTGTGTGCCCTAGGCAAGGTTTTCGCCTGCAGGGACGGGCTAAACTCGGCAGACAATGACAACGCTGTGCAGACAGGCCCACACCCCCAATCCACTAATTGCCGCAGTAGAGTCGACGGAAGCGCAACACACACAGACGCACACACAGAATAAAATTTTTAAAAAAACCACCACCACGTACACGCCGCGCGTAAGGAGCGGAAGGAAGGGGATTCCATCGAGTTCGTTCAGCAGGCGCAATAAACAAGCCGCTGACACGCTGGAGGTCCGCGCCGAATGCACGCGACAAGGCACCCGCCCCCTCGTCGGCCCTGCAGAGGGCCCTAGCCAGACACCCACTCCTTGTGCGTCAGCGATGGCGTTTGCGGCAGCACTTCTTGGATGCGCTGGATCGACCCACAAAACGGCCGGCCTCAAACCCAGCGTTGTAGAAGGACTGCACAAGTGCCTGAATCTCCTCAGGAAGGCGATTCAAAGATGGGAAGCTGCGCGAAATCACCTCGGACTCTGCCGACATCGATCCCCGCTGCACTCGCACTTCTCCCTCCGATGCGGCTGTGCTTGACGATGTCGCCGAAGCGGCCACACGCTCCGTCTCGCCGTCGGATCTCTCAGTTTCCGTGGACAGGACGGATTCGTCGTCATCCTGCGTCTCCTCACGAGCATCTTTCACGGCGCTGGCATTGTCGAGCTGCTCATTAAACAACTTCAACAGATACGCATCGTCCCAGAGCGCCTCGTCGGCACGCGAGTAGGTTTCGCACGCTGCCAACTTGCCGTTGCGGCCGCGTGAGCGTCGTGCACTAGACATGGAAGAGAAGCGAGCTCGAAGGGAAAGGGAACGAAAGGAAAACGAATAACGGCAACGCGGGGCACAATGCAAGAGCGAGACGAAGCCTTTGCGCCACACGTGCTCTCCAACGGAGCGAAGCAAACGTAAACACAGCGTAAAGGAAAAAAGCGCCAATGACAGGGAGTAGGGCACCGCTCCGAGTAGCGGCACACGGAGAGGGTGGGGGGTGGGGGGTGGGGGGACCCGGTGCATGTTGTTTGTAACCCATGAAATCGGAAACGACACGAAAGAAGGGGTGGGGGAGACAACTGGCAGTGCACAAGGCGAGCATAGCCTTGAATCTGAACTCAATGCACTGCTCGTCGCAGCTGAGCAGTGCACCAGCAGCGGCAAGGGAAGAACACGGGCAGTAGCCATTACTGTGTATCAGTCAGTCGCCCACGTCATCGCTTCACCAGAGACAGGAATGGAGCCGCCGAAGCGAAGACAAAATCCTGCGCGATCCACCACCGCCACCCCCTCCTTCGGAGAGGTGAAGACGCATACGTGATGATGGCAAGAGGCGCACATACACCTACAACAGGTGGCTTTCGATTTTCTTTACACTTTTAGTCTACCAAGAAAGAGTCAGCAAATACACGCATGCAGAACCACAGCAGTTCACCTACCGCTGTAAGAATACAGCTGAATCCTGCTCGGCTAGGCCGAGCCGGCCGGCCCCAGAGGAGGGCCATGTCCCTAACGGGTTCCTCTTGTCCTTCCCCATCCTTTCTCTCATGCGCCGTGATCGGCGCCACACGGACACGGGTGCACCGCACACCTTCACCCGAGAGGGCCGCGTCCAGTCTCGTGCTCGAGGGCGGAAGCCGCGGTGTCTGTCATGCGGCGAGTAGGGGGTGCTCCAGGTGCATGCCGGGTGAGCTCAGGGGGGAAGCTGGCCAGCCTCGGGCCCAGGGCCCTCGGTGATCCTGCACACCCCGCCTTGTGCCACGCCTATCCCTCTGAGTCGCGCAAAGCCGCTCTACTCCATCAGGCTCTGTGGGAATTCTCCACATTGAAACCTGGAGGGCTCGGTGGTGCAACGCCGTGGGGTTCTCCTCACGCTTCCGGCATCCGTGCCGCATCAGCCCGCCCGGCCCGATGCCGGGGATGCCGCACGTTTTTGCATCCGCGCGTTTGGGGACTCATTGGTATGGGATTCCCTTCCGTCTTCTCCGTCGATCACTCGTGCTCCTCTCACCTCTGCACACCTTGTTTGGATGCGATAAGCCGTGCCGTCTGTGCCTGGCAGCGCCGGCACACAGTGTTCGCATTGCGGGATTTCGGGGCTTGTTTCAGAACGACGCAGCTGCTGCTCAGGTGACTCGCTGGCTACATCTTCCATTTTCGCCGATGTCACGGGGAGGGGGGCATGTCGGCATGGCTTGCCCGCACGTGCCGCGTTTCCCTGCGTCTGTGGCCGCATGGAACACTCCACGGTTTCTTGAATCCACACGCCTTTGACAGGCGTAACTGTTTATTGAAGAAACAAAACGCAGAACAGCAACAACATCCACATCGCGACGGCATCAGATGGATGCGGTGTCCGCCCCTCACCACCGAAGAAAAAGAGAGTCCAGTATTGCTGCTTCCTTCACAAACCAAAGCAGCCGAGGGAGTGCGTGAGGAGAGAGGACAGAGAGCGGAGAAAGGAGAAGGTAAGAGAGAAGCCGCCGCCGTGAGGGGTGAAGTAACGTCGAATGAAAAGTGATCGAGAACAAACAGAAGAGATGAAGAGAAAGAGAGAAAAGAAGGGACAAGTCAATGCGGGGGGTGGGGGGGGGGGAACAGAAAGTGGAGGCGAGTCCCTCCCCCCCCCCCCCTCGCTCTACCCCGCAACCATCCAAGCCGTGTGCATACAGACACACACACACACATACATAGAGAGAGAGACAGAGAGAGATGGGAACACAACTGAAATGGGCGAACCAGAACACAAACAAAAAAAGAAAAAAAAATCTCTCGCTGCTGCTTCTGCTGAATGCAATACAAGAAAGGAAACCAATCGAGCAGACAAGCGAAACAGCAAAGGGAGCTTCTTTGGTTTTTGAGGTGTGCCCGATGAGCTCATGAGGAGGAAGGGGGCAGGGTGTGTGTGATGGCGTACAAGAAAAAAAGAAACAGAAAGGCAGCCGTGACGCAAACTCATATATATATATACATGTTCTCTCTATATCTTGCTGCTGCTGTTGTTGTCCTCGCGCTTCTTGCGGTTTAAAGGGGTTTCGCTGCGAAAAGAAGAAGGGCCATAATATATATATATATATATTAGAACGTGCAACAGCATCACAGCCCTGCCCCGAGCCAGATACACTGCGTTGGATGTAGCCGTGGTGTCAACAACAAAAACGGGGTGATTTCTCTGTTTCAATTGGGAAGGTTACACAGAAGCGAAAGAAAAAAGGGCAGGCCTTGTGCATCGTAGGAAAAAGTTGAGCAGGCACACCGGATGCAAGTCCACCTGCTCCCACAGACATGAGCATGAGAGCGTCTACGATGCGGGGAAAAAGGGAGCGATGTCAGAAAGACTAACAGAAATTCACAGACAGAAACAGTGGGGTACGAGCTCCTCCCTCGTACACGCTCGCGTGAACAACGGCATAGACGCAGCAGGGAAAACAAAGGTCGACACGCGCCCGAACGTGAGGAGCCTTCACCCTCACCAACGACCACCACCCCGTCCGCCGGCCTCCATCATGAGATGCGAGAGAGAAGGCGCAAAAGACCAGACCTCCTCCTCACACACCGAATAAAAAAAGGATACCTGTCGCAAGAGAGAGAGACACATGTCACCGCCATTCCTGCCGCTTTCTAAACACCTTCCCATGAGGAACGCAAGAAGAGGCGCTGTGGGAGACGCCAGGCAGCTCCAAAATGAGAGCAGACAAAACAAAAGAAACCACTCACCTATGCGAGCGCAGAAAGGTGAGAATGAACGCTGGCGAGAGCAGTAGCACTTGTGGTGTTCCTGCTGGCCGCACTTACTTACACAGAGCTAGACAGAGACAGCATCCATCACGCTAAGCAATCCGCACAACGACGCGAACCGCGCGAAAGAGAGCAAGGAAGCTGCAAGGAAATCCCTCACCGACCGCAGAGCGACGACGTTGTGACGAATGAGGGGTGAAAAAAAAAAGCAAAGAGCCGAAAAAAGGAGGACGCAGCGAAGAAAAGAGCCTCGAGACAAAGACGGAACCGAAAACGACCTTGCGGAGCAGCCGAGAAACAAAAACTCAGACAAGGCGCAACGAGCCAAACGTGCAAATCACAAGAGAACCACATCAGCAACACTTGGATAAAGTAGTTTGTTCCCCTTCGCTCACGTCAGAGTGTGTGTGTGTGTGTGTGTGTGCATGTGTGTGTGTCCGAGAACGGGGGAGGGGAGGGGGGATGGGGGGCAGAAACGGAAGAAAGAAGAAAGAGGGTGTTTAACACGGAGGGCCGTACCCGCAGGCATAAAGCACGTCCTTTATTCAATTGCATACACACGCGTCTATGTTGTGTCTGTGTACAGAGGAGAGTGCAGAGCCGCCCGCCCTTACAGCCTCCTTAACACACCTGGTGGAAACATGCAGGGGGTTGGATGGCGGGGGTGGGGGAGGCTTACTCTCAAGGCACGGACAGTGAAACCGACGCGACAAAAAAATCATAAGGTCGTTTCGAATCCTTCTCGAGCAAGCAGGAAACTACAGGTACAGCTGACAGTTGAAGCGATCGCTTTCACTGAACACGGGAACCGAAAACAAACAACAAAAAAAAGATAGAAAGATCACTCGTCCTCATCCCCCGATCGCGCCGCACCGCGGTGGCCCGATCAAAGGCCACCACGACAGCGAAACAGAGCAAACAAAGAAAGGACGCTTTCACATCTTTTCTTCTCCCGAATGGAGCCGGTGCACTCACTGGCGGGCGTACGAAAGGAGGGGGGAGGGGGCAGGTGAGAAGCGAGAGAGCGCGAGCGCTCGTCGTCCGCACTCGCTGTCCACGAAACGATTTCGCTACAATAAAAGAGATACATATCGCGGAAAAAAAAGACAACGACGGAAGTAATGGGAAAGGGAGAGGGAAGCAAAAATATATCGAGTTCTACGGCTGTTGGAAACGTAAACGGGATACAGCAGAAATCAAGAGAGGAACAGGTCGAAGTGGAAGCGAACGGATGCACTCTGTGCGACACCCAGGTCCATTCAGTGAAGCGTGGAGAAGGCAGGTGCGCACGAGAAACGCTAACGATAGGATAGAGCGGCGCGCGGCGATACCGCTGCCCGACAAGCGGAGCAGGGAAAGAAAGAGCAGGAGCAAGGGGAAAACGAGCACACGAGCTGATGAAGCCGGGTGGCTGTCGCCTGCACACCCGGCAATGCGTCTTGAGGCGCAGATCTCCTTCAGTGCCGTTACTCTCTGAATGGACAGCGGTCAACATCCTCTTCTCGTCCCGAATAACCCCTCCCTCTGCCTTTCCTCTACCTCACCCTCTCCTTCGCGCTGGTTGGCCGTCTTTGCCCTCTTTCCCCCGCCCTTTAATCGATCTGCAGGGCACGCATGAGCGCCTGCATCCAGTGGTCCAGCTCCTCAGCACTAGCAACCCCAAAGATGATAGAGTTGGAGCTGAGCATCGCAATGGCAAAGGCGTAAGGTGGCTTGTACCCATCGCTAGGAGACTCGGCGTTCACGACGCGTACGTGCGCGTCCTCCACCTCACACGGGCTCACTGACTTGATGGAGGAGAGCAGCACTCGTTTGCTACGATCACCGCCGCCCACGGCCTCCTTGCCCTTGGACAGGGAAATTGTGAGCGTGGTTCCGTCGAGCAGCAGATACCGCTCCTTCCAGACACCGTTGTGATTATCCTTGTACACGACGCCCTCGAACCGCGTCGAGGCATTCTCGGAGATCGTGCGCTTCGCCACTTTTTGAATGGCCGCCTTCCCCTCCGCAATGCCCTGCAGCACTATTGCCTGATCCGCCGGGTCGGTAAAGTAGAGCCCCTGCCGGTCCATCGCCGGGTTCGCCGCAAGTGCCGCCGCATCGTAGCTGATAAGAGAATGGACATACTTTTCAAAGACATAGAGGTAATGCTGCATGACAGGCGTGTGCAGCAGCTCCTCCGCACTCGGACGCTTCTCGGGCGCCTTCTGAAAAATGGCGACGAGTAGCTCGCGCATGTCGTTGGAAAACTTTGGCTGCCCGCTCCCCTGGCTGTTCACGTCGGCCGTCCCTGATGTCGATGGGCCCGTAGGTGGAACAAACTCCTGCTCGAGCACGCAAATGCGCAGCTCCGGCAAGCTGGCAGCCTCGAAAGGACGGCGCCCACCCATTAGCATTTCGTAAAGCACAACGCCGGCCGCCCAGACGTCCGCCTTCTTGCCGTAGCGCTTTCCTTTCCACATCTCTGGCGAGAGGTAGTACGGGGTGCCGAGAAATGTGCCGGCGATTGTCTCACTACTGACAGTGCTCTCGTACTTCTGGGAGAAGCCGAAGTCGCCAAGCTTGAGGAAGCCGCGAGAGGTAAGCAGCACGTTTGCGCTCTTGATGTCACGGTGGATCATGCGACGCGCAGAGATGTGATGCAGGGCCAACAGCAGCTGCACAAAGTATGTGCCCGCCTCTCGCTCCGTCAACAGCATCCCAGAATCAGCAGTGCCAGTATTGCCGCCTGTTGTGGCTTGGCTGCCCGCCTCAAGAAATGGACGCACCGCGGAGGCGTTGTACAAGTTGCGGCGCAAGTCACCGTGATCCGCAAGCTCTGTCACGATCACCACCGTCTCGTCATCGCTGTCGAGCACGTAGTGCTCGTAATAGCGGATGATGGCGAAGTGATGCGTGTGGGCCAGGCACATAATTTCGGTCTGTGCGTACTGCCGGTCTTGCGACACCATAGCGCGCAAGTCCATAATCTTCGCCACGTACAACCCATTTGGCTGTGTCGGGTTCGCCAGCGCATTGCTTTGAATCTGCGCCTCCACCATGGGCCGTGCAGCCGCGTCGTAGTCCGGGTTGCGCTTCACCACGTACGCCTCTCCGTAGGCGCCTCTGCCGATGGAGCTGATCTTGATATACTTGCTGCGGCTGTCCTTGTCTCCGACGATGTCGCTCAGACAGATGTACCCGACATGGGCCCCGCTATTTCGGATGGGAATGGGCGAGCCATTGTCGTCCACCGCCGAGGTGGCGGAGTTCGTGCCGCGGTTGCCGCCGACGCCGTCGAGGGCACTTCCGGCTCTTGCGGGGGCGGTGCCGAGCCCCCTCGCCTCCTCTTTGCGCGGTGCTGCCGCCGCCGCTGCTGCCGACACGGCGACGCCATCTCTACTGTGCTCAGTGGCATTTCCTACCCACTGCGCGTCCACGACAGACAACGGCTTCGTCGCTGAGGCGGCACTTACGCCGTTGCCGTTGGGGTCCGTTTTAGTGACAATGTAGGTGCTCTCCGCTTCTGTCTCACCTTGGTAGTGGACATTGAGTTGGCTCTTTGACAACCCGCCGCCCATGATTACGCCGATGGTGGTGCGCAAGGGATGTGCCTCACGGGAACCCAAAGAAAACTACTGGTGAAACCGGAAGCGCGACAGCTGCAGGGCTGACGGAACACTAACAACAACCGGACACAGCAACTCCAAACCTCGAAAACGAACGAAAAGACGCAGAATACTGGCGCTCCCACACGTGCTGAGCTTGAAGAGAAGAACACAGAAACAAAACAGACGGTCGCCGACAACAACGAAAAAAAAAAAACATAAAAAGAAGGAAGCGTGTGTGCGCACCCAGGAACGCACAGGCGATTTATCAGATGCAAAGGAGTGGGAAAGGGGGGGGGCAGCACACACGATATGTACAGGACGAGAACGAACAAGTGCCTTGTCCCTTGTGGACGAAACAAGACAACAGATTGCAGGAAAAAAGGGAAGTAGCGGGTTGCAACACGGTTCCGGGCGCAAAAAAAATGAGGCGAGAAGCGCTTGCTGGACGTGCACGCAGTCTCTGCAGTGTTGCCGCTGCACTTTTGTACAGGTGCCGACCTCTTACTAAAAAGAGAGAGGCGTCCAAAGCAAAAAAAAAAAAAAGGTTAGCCGTAGAGGTGATAAAGGCAAACAAACGGACGAAAAAGCCGAAATATCGCCACGGGTTCAGCTAGTGGAAGTCCGCGTGAGTCTCCTGCTGCTACAGCTGCACGCCGATCGAAAAAAAGAAGAACACAGCGTAATGATAATAAGGTGATGAACACAGAAACACCATCCTACACACAGCAGCGACAGCCCAAACCTCGCGCTCTTGGTACGGTGTGTATCCAAGAGTTGCAGACACACGGGGACGCGTGACAGTCCCAGGAGAGGAGAGAATGGCACGGAGATAACGGAAACGAGAGGACAAGAAGACCAAAAAAGTGAACGCAAGAGCGCAGAGAGAAAGACAGAGAGAGAGTAGACCGACTCTCTCGTGAAGAAGAAAAAGGAAACCAACACCCTTTGTGTGGGGTGTCTGCACGTTTTTATACAGTTTACGTGATTCTCGGGAATTGAAACCTGTGAGAGCGTGCAGGTGTAGGCGAAACGAAGCAAGGCAGTGGTGCGAAAGACGTCTAAAGAAACTCACACATGCGCGCCAAAACCTTCTCGCGGCCTCCAACAGCAGTACACGCGCACACAAGCTAGTAGCCAGCAAGCCAGCTTCCGTATACAAGCCGAGAGAGGGTGAGCGACGGGGCAAGTAGGGAGGGGGGAGGGGGCGGGGTGCACCGCTGAGCTGACGGGAAAGAGAAGGGAGGAGATTTTGTGCCTGGTTCTTTGTGGCGCCGAGAGGAAGTGTGACTGGAAAGAGAGAGGGAAGAAAGAAGCTGCCGAGAACACAATAACAAAATCAAACACAAAGAGCCACAACCAGCCACGAGCGCACACACGCTTAATGAGAGAGAGAGGGAGGTGGAGGAGGGAGAGGAGAGGGTGTGCGCAGTGATACCAACTTACCACCCAGAAAACGAAAAAAGAAACAGAACCAAGATTGGAACAAGCCAAAATGTATAATATGCAGCGCGAAGAGAAGAGGGAACGCGGACTGCTACAACAAAATACAAACACCAGCGAGGAGCGCCAACACAAGAACAGAGATAATAATCAACGAAAAACCTCGGAGGAAAGACGGAAGGAAAAAAAAAGAGAGAGAGAGAGCAGCAGCAGCAGTGGTAGTAGTAGTAGTAGTAGTAGTCGATGCAAACAGAGCGTCGAGTCCCACACACTCACCAGCAAGCACAAAAAAAAAAAAACGACGGAGAGAAAAAGTGTCGCTGTGCAAACCTTCCGCTACTGGACGTGTATATGGCTGTGTGATACAGCTGGCGTGGTAGGGTGTAATCCGATTGAGGCGGCGGAGGGGGGAAGGGAGTATCTCTCGAACGTGCCCACACAAAAGGAAAGGAAAACCCGAAAAAAAAAAACAAGCAGAGAGCAACACGAGGGAAACAGAGGCCGCCACACACAACGGCAAAGAAAGACACACACACGCACGCACACGCACGCACACACACACACACACACAACAGAGAGAGGGGAGGAGAAAGAGAGACGAGCAAAACCACCAAACCAAGGGATGACGCAACACAATGTCTTTTCTTTTTCGAAGCGTGAAAGAAATCCACAAGCGAAAGACAATTTTTTTTAAGGATTCTTTTTTGCGATTTTGTTTATTCGTGTTTCTTTGTTCTTTCCTTGTTCTCTTGTCCTGCTGTGCACGATAGAAGCATAAACCTACGCGCGAGCTCGACAACGCCACACGCACACACACACACACAGAGAAAAAAGGGGGAGGAAAAATACACGCCCACGCGCAACGAAAGAACACGGGAAAGAGGGTAAAGCAATATGGGAGAGAACGTGCAGAGAGAGAGAGAGACGGGTTCAGAGGGAAAGAGCCACAACCCACGTGATGAGGGTGTGCTGTACCGTGAGGGAAGGCGCAACACGGCGATGTCGCTCACGATCGGTCTCCTTGTCCGTGCTGCAATGTGCTGGAAGCGACTTCTCTACCGTTTACTCCTCCCCGCGCCTCTCCTTTTCCTTCTTGCTGGTTTCCGGTTGTATACTACCGCCCGTCTCACAGGGAGCTGCGCAACGCAAAAGGCAGAAGGCTGGCGTGGGGCGTGTTTGAGGGGGGGGGGCGAAGGCTCGAGCGTTCCCCCGCACAAGAGTCGGGGTGTGTAGTGATGATATTGATATGCTGGAGATGGCGAGGAGTGGGCGCGTCCGTGTAGAAAACGTGCAGTGTATGGCCGAGAAAGCGGAAAGACAGAGAGAGATTTAGCTCGGAAAGAGAAGGTGAAGCATGGGCAAGGTACTCGAACAAGAACGCGTACACCGTCGGGCCCCAGTGAAGCGTCACCGCCATCCACAACACTCGCACCGCCTACTTCTTTGCTACCGCGCTCGACTTCTGGAAGATGAGACGCGCGAGACGCACACAGATCAGAGGTCACAACTCGCTGAAGGAAGAAGGAGAGCTTTCTTCGGCGATTCTGGTTTGCGGCGAGTCGAGCTAGCAGTGAGCGTGTGTAATGACGAAAAGTGCGTAGCGCGGTCATGCCCGCCCCACACTTGCCGCCTTACCCCGTTCCAGTGGTCTTTTGCCGTCATCGCACGCGAAAATGCCTGCTGTGATTTTGGCGTGGCCGCATGTTTGCCTGTATATGGCTGCGATGACATCCACGGACTGGAAACAGGGGTCCCACGCGTGCGTTCTGATGGCGCGATAGACCGTGTTTTTTTTCCCTTTCACAGGCGTCTTTCGCAACACATTTTTTGGCCTCCCTTTACGGCCTTTGATAGACTGCCTATATACTTTCAGTGCTTAGTCATAATCGTGTAAGGCATAAAACACGCACGCAGCACCAAGCAAGCACGCAAAAAAGAACAGGAGAAAGGAGAGAGGTGGCGGGCACACTCTGGAGGAGAAACGGCAACAATACATGCAGAGGAGAAAAAAAAGACGAAGAGACGTGGAACGTGACGGGGGAAAGAGAAATATTGCATTCCACGCACAGAGGACACACGTACACACGCCCACAAGCGAAGAGGGCACGGCGGAGGATAGAGACCGCAGAGCAGCCACAACAAGCGACAAGGCAGCAGGCCCGTGCAGAGAAAGACTGGAAAACAGCACAGTGCACCGGCGGATACAGGTGCTTACGCGGCACTTTACACGAGCCCGAAACACAAGCGAGACGGGCTAGGCACCAGGAAGAGAGCAGATGCGCAACAGGGCCACTGAAGTGCACTTGCAGGAACGCGAAAACTCTTGCAGTCACTTTATTTTTCCTGCGCCTACCTTGTTTTCCAACGACCATCCGTGTGTGTCGTGCGCGGGCACGTCTTTTTTTCCCTGCGTTTCTCCTCCTCGTCCGTACCGCCACTCGTTTGGCATCGCCTTTCTGCAGAATACATATACATATATATATATATATGCATGTATATGTTTGTGTGTGTGTGTGTGTGTGTCTGTGTATGTACGTGCGCTGAAACCACACTCCTCTTACCGCTTTCTCCTCGTCTTTATGTTTTCTTTTTTCTCGTTTGTTTCTTTCCTCTGTTGCGCCGATCTTTCCCGTTCTTGCGCACCGAAGAAACGCTGGGGAAAGAAGAAGAGCGCGAGAACCACACGACACATCAACGACTGGCAGATGCAAAATTGAGGAAGAAGTGCAGGTCGCAGAAGATAGCGGCTCACAGATGGAAAGAAAAAAAACGGAGAAACGGCACAACAAAGTAAACATATAAAAGAGGCACCTGCTACTACTCTGTAGATATAGAGCATAGAGAGTTGAGCAGCGGTGTACCCTTCACCCTCTCCTGCGGCCCTACCGTTGTCTGTACAGCTGTCCGCCTTTCACTCAGGTCAACCGTGAGGCAGAGGTATACCTGCACTCAACGTGCCATAACGTGAGGCTGGATAGGAGAGGTAGGCAGAGGGCACAGCGGGGACAGCAAAGGAGGGCTGAGGGAAGGTCACAGCAGCCAGACGCACACTAGCTGGAGACACAAGAAGAGGGAAAACGAAAAGTCACAGACGCTGAGAAGCGCATGAGCACCTTTCCGATTCCTGCAACAATTTGAGTGCACGCGCAGACTCTTTTTCTCGAGCTTATCTTCCTCGATCCGGGCGGGTCGTTGTATGTGCGGACAAGGAACGATTCTTGACTTCTTCAACAATCCTCTGTATGTTGGTTTTCATTTTTCGCGCCTCTTCTCCACGTTGTTCTCTTTCCAGCTGTTGTGCGCGCTCCTATTTTTCCCACTTTTTTCGATAGTCGCGTCAACATCTCGTCATGGACCACCGTTGGCGGGGATGAAAAGCACAGGAAAGAACGTAAACAAAACGAAGTGGGGAAAAAAAAGAGGGCGGGGGCTACACCCCAAATGAGACCACGTGTGTAAGAGAGCCCTTTCTGTGTGATTTCCTGGGCTGCCGACCCACTCCGTCCCCGCACCCCCACCCTACCCGTCCATCATGTCGTCCATCACGCCCTGTTGTTAGCGTTCCAACTGTCCTTTCGGTCACTTGCTCGTGCGATTACACACACAGCAACAACAACGGCAAAGACACAAGCGAGAGAGAGAGAGAGCCGCAGGACGAGGGGGCATGACAGGAAGGAGCGAGGAGGCACCAGGGAGGGGAAAGACAGACATGCCTATACGGCACCCCCGAGAAGTGGGATGGTGGATGGAAGGAGAGGAGACTCCCATTTGCCTCTTCTGTTTTCGTACCAAAGAAACGACGCACCTCTGCAACGACAACAACAATGACAGAGACACCGATACGGGAGAGGGCGAGAAGAGAAGGGCAGGGGGAGGGCGAGACAGAGAGAGGAACAACATGAAAAGCACGAGAGTAACGACGACAAAAAAAAAGAGAGGGAAAACGCGTGTGAATCTCAGGGACAAATAGGCGAAAAAGGAAAAATAAAAATGGAAAGAGAATAGAAACTAACGCGTCAGAAAAGGAGACGGAAAAACATGAGCCAAACCTACCGCACAAAACAGAAGAGAGACAGTGGGGAGGGAGGGGTCGACGGATCCCGTACTAATAAACGTCGATGCGGTCAATAACGCCCTTCGCGAGAGTGCAGGAGGACGAGAGAGAAAGAGATGGAGAAGCAGCAAGCGAAAAAGGGGGAGGAAAGGTGCTGCCGTGGCTGCGAGTGCTTGCATCTTCGTCTCGCTTACGGTTTCATCGAAAGCCATGGTAGCAGCACTGCTAGAAGATGCTAGAAACTGCGACAAGTGAGAGAAGGGGTGTCATAGGGTTTAAAGAGCAGTGCAATGCCTCCTTCCACCATACCCCCACCTTACCCGCCACTTGAACCGCAAGCATGAGCAGACGACATTGTGCGGGGCGCAAGTGTGTGTATAAAACGGCAATTTCAGAAAAAAAAAGAGAGACAGGCAGACAGGTACCGGCGCATAACCCCCGGAGGGAGATTTCACTTCTGGCTGGAACAGCACTGTCGCAGAGACAGACGCTCGGTCAAGACAATGCTGCGATAGAGAGCGAGAGAGGAAGAAAGCAATGGAAGCCACAAAACGAAATAATGGCAGAGCGCTGGTCACACAGAAAAAAAAAGCACCGCGCTCCTTATACTGTACCGTTCGCTCCTTTCTCTTGCCTTCCCATTTTTGTTGTTCCCACGAGCGCACCAGGAACGTTCAGCCTCCCCCTCCCTCGTCTCCACCCGTTACTCGCTCGGACTCTCTCTCGACGTAAACTCCAAACTGCGCATCGCAGAAGACCTTAAAGCTGGCTAGAGGCAAAATCCCAGTTCACCATGTTCCAAAATGCGTTTACGTAGGCCGCGCGGTCGTTCCTGTAGTCGATGTAGTACGCGTGCTCCCATACATCGCACGTCAAGATCGGCACGAGGTTGGGCTCCGTGAGCGGGCAGCCCGCGTCGTGCGTTTGGAGCACCTTCAGCTTGCCATTCGACTTGTCCTTCACGAGCCACGCCCAGCCGGAGCCAAAGTGACCGTTGGCCGCAGCCGTGAATTCCTCCTTGAAACTCGAGAAGCTGCCAAAACTGGCGTTGATCGCACTCGCCAAATTGCCCGACGGCTCGCCACCGCCTTGTGGCGACAGGCAGCGCCAGAAGAAGTCGTGGTTGAAAATCTGCGCCGCACAGTTGAAGGCGGGGCCCTTCTCAGACTTGATGATCTCCACCAGCGACTTCGACGCAAGAGCCGAGTTTGACTCCGCGGCAGCGTTCAGCTTCATGGCGTACCCCTTGTGGTGCTTCTCGTGGTGGAAGGTGACCTGCTCCTTCGACATGCCCTTCGACGCGAGCGCATCGTGGGGGTACGGCAGCGGCTGAACAGCGAACGGCATGACGCACGAGCAGAAAGTCAGCAGGGATGTAGAAGAACCGTGAGAATGGAACGTGAGTGGTGTACGCTGTACGATTCCTAAGCTGGCTGAGGTAGAGAGATGCTGTTTTCTTCCTGCAGAACCGAAAACAAAGATGGTGAGGGTACACGCGACAGCGAAAGAAAAAAGGGATAATAATAGTAAGGGATGAGTGAGAGAGAGAGAAAAGGCGCTTCGATCTGTCACGTTCCAGCACGTGTGTCGGGAGGGAGGGAGGGAGGGAGAGGCGAGGTGCCATATTTGCATGTTTGTGCAGGTGGGCATGATATGTGGAACGCCGGAGACGGAGAGAGAAGGATGCGACAGGGGAGCACGGGGCGAGTGCATAAGGGTGATGGAGAAGAAAGAAGATGGCAAGCCATGGAAGCGCGCATGCGAAGCGCGCGCACAGTGATGTCAAGATGGTACACGGCAGCAGAGGCAGGATTGGAGTTCGCGAGAGGAAGTGGTGAGCGACGCGGGGTGGCGAGACTTACCGAATTGGGCGTCAAAACTGCGGCTGCAGCGAGCAAAACCATTCGAAACGGGAGGACTGGGCGACGGGTATCCTTCGTGCGTTTACTCTCGGAGAGAGGAAGGGCCTGGCTGAGATACGTGATCATGCGACGATCAGTACCTCCGACCCTCTCACTCATATGCGTCTGGGGCACTCGGACTCCCATCCTCGCTGCCTCGTTTTGGGGGTTAGCGCCACTTCCTCAAGCCCTCTTGTTTTTTTTTGTCGCGGTTTGTGCCACCTCTTCGCTTTTACAGAAGGAATGCGCCCAACTGTCGCGTCACGACCAACCACCCTGTCTCCCGACTCCCTCCTCGCTGCACCGAAAAAAAAAAAACGCTAACACACAAACAAGCACGCACACATAGACACATACACATGCACCAGAGTGAAAGCGCACTCAGATCACGGCCACATACTGAAGAAGAAAAATCAATAAAGATATATATATATATATATATATATATACATATATATACATATGTAGATGGAAAAAAAAGACGAGCCTACAACATGCATCCATCATCTTTCGTTGCGTTATACCACGACCATCCACACCACACCTCTGCCTCCTCGCCATCCCACAGCGCACCGGCATATTGAGTGCGGTTACCAAAGTGAGTTGAGGGACAAACACACGCATAGAGAGACAGAGGAAGGCACAGGGAAGACACAACCCAGAAAACGAAGAGATAAAAAAAAAAACGGGGAGCAGAGAGAAGACAGTAAATGGACAGAGAAACAAGCACGAAGCGAAGCCAATAGTAACGGTGTAAGTTTTCTTCGCTGTTTGTTGCTCCCTGTATACAGACGGTCAAGCACCACCCGACGGAGATGCCGGATATAGATCAGCCCGGCAACCGAGCAGACGGGGCCGAACATGCCAGTCCGAGAAGTGCCGCCATACAGTGAGTGAAACAGAGCGAAGCCTGTCCTCCACAAGACCCTGCCTTCCTACGTCCCTTTCGCTTGACTTCCACAGAAGAGCGCGTCATCTTCACGTTCGCGTTGTGTTGCGGCGCAGCAGTCTTCTGCGAAAACGAGGCAAACGTAGGGCACCAATTAGGGGGAGACAACACCGGCAAGATGGTCGAGATGTGCGGCACACGCGGACAGCGCACACCAGTTTGCGGGTCAAGAGTGCCACTTCTCTTTTCCGAGGCACATCTTCCCTCGCGCCCAGCGATTGGCGAGGTGGTGTGTGCACGACCACTCTGGCAGCAAACGGCACACAAACACGTCCGCACACCTAGCAAGCGGGTGCTTGGACTGCCCTCGTCTCACGATAGTACCCACAAAAAAAGATACGGAGGAGATGGCGACTCGAGCTTCACTATGAGCAACCGAATTTACGCGCGAGTATGAGTCCCCGCTTTTCCTCCTTTTACAGATCACTGTTGACGTAGTGGGAGCCGCCAGCGTCCCTGTAGCAGTGGTTGGCGTGCGACCAATTCACCATGTTCCAAAATGCGTTTACGTAGGCCGCGCGGTCGTTCCTGTAGTCGATGTAGTACGCGTGCTCCCATACATCGCACGTCAAGATCGGCACGAGGTTGGGCTCCGTGAGCGGGCAGCCCGCGTCGTGCGTTTGGAGCACCTTCAGCTTGCCATTCGACTTGTCCTTCACGAGCCACGCCCAGCCGGAGCCAAAGTGACCGTTGGCCGCAGCCGTGAATTCCTCCTTGAAACTCGCGAAGCTGCCAAAACTGGCGTTGATCGCACTCGCGATCTTTCCGTGCGGCTTCGACCCGCCGCGTGGCGACAGGCAGCGCCAGAAGAAGTCGTGGTTGAAAATCTGCGCCGCACAGTTGAAGGCGGGGCCCTTCTCAGACTTGATGATCTCCACCAGCGACTTCGACGCAAGAGCCGAGTTTGACTCCGCGGCAGCGTTCAGCTTCATGGCGTACCCCTTGTGGTGCTTCTCGTGGTGGAAGCTGACCTGCTCCTTCGACATGCCCTTCGACGCGAGCGCATCGTGGGGGTACGGCAGCGGCTGAACAGCGAACGGCATGACGGGCTAATGGAGCGGCAGGGAAAGAACGGCGGGGACGCCAGTGAGGAGGGCAACGAAACAGTTCGAGGTGTTGGCGATGGAGCGTCGTGACGAAGCAAATGCGTGTATCGGTAGGTGTGAGAGAGAAGCAGAGAGCTGCAAGGGGGCAAACCGTTTCCAGTGTGGCCCAGGGATGTGGATGGTGGAGGGTCAGCGCGGATGTGGATGGTGGAGGGTCAGCGCGGATGTGGAGGGAGAGAACCGAAGATGGCAAGCCGTATGAAGTCCAAAGCAGATTGATAGCAGCACCACCATGGCGCGCAGCCGCCCCCTTGCGTACCCACAAAAGGAGCCAAGTCACACGCAAAGCAGGCAGCGATGGAGGGGGGAAGGGGGCATTCATTCGCATGTCACGAAGATGCGAGCCCCGGCTGGTGCAACTCTCCGAGGCACCACTTCCTCCTGTTTACAGCGGCGCTGCCATTTCGTGGCGCTGATGGCGCGTATCGAGGGACCTGCGGCTGGCTCATGAGTATTAGTAGAAATAGGTCGCTTGCTGGACACCGCACAACGCTCAGACCTTTTGCTGAGGTCCCTCGGCGTCTCACTGGGCACACAGAGCGCACATGCACGATCTGTTGGCGTTTCACTCAGCACTCCCCCCCCCCATCCCTCTTTCCTTTCCATTTTTTTCCTTTGGGAGGGGAGGGGAAGGGGAGGGCGGCGGGGTCCTGACATGCGTGCGTGTGCCCTTCTTTTGCGTCCGTGTTGCTGCACCGTGTCCGTACACGGTCTCCAGACGACTGGAACAGAGGAGGACCGCCCTACGCACGGCAACTTCCCACGCACGCACACGGAGGGAGGGAAGGGAGGGCGAAACGAGCACGCAAAAAAAAAGGTAAAGCACTGAAAAAAAAAGCACACCAAAGGAAATCGACAAGACAACGAGGAACAACGGAAACAAAACAGAAAAGCCCTGAAAACGGATAGGCAGCTGGGGAGAAGAGAGGAAGAGAACAGGCCACAGAAGGCGGTAGTTCGTAGCGAGCCAAGAAGTTTGAAAACAGGGGCATCACACACAAATCGAGAGACCGCGAGAAAGAGGGCGGTAGGAAGAGGGATGGAAAGGGAGGCTCGAGGGGTGCAGTGCCCACTCGGGTGTCCCCGCACCGACCCACCAACCAACCGGCCACAATCCTCCTCATCCTTCCCACACTGCGCTCATCCGTTGAGGGCCTTCAGTGCGCAGCATTTGCCCAAATTAAATAATAACAGTAAGCCGTAATTGGCCTTTTCGGCCACCCTGTACCCATTGGGTGCGAACATGGGCCTCGTGTTCTGTACATAGGCGTCTGTCTGTAAGCGGAGCCCCTATGCCGGCCTCGATGGGAAAAGCACACGAGACCGAGGAGGAGTCGCGGGGCGCTCCGCAGACGGAATCACCAAAAGAAAACGAAACAGTACATGAAAAAGCCCAAAGAGGCGCACAAGCAAAAAAACAGAAAAAAAAAGGCAGACTCGACTCGGCGCATCTAGCATACGCTGAGCGCAACAAGGGATGTAACAGCAGTCTAGATCACCACATCCCATACGCATTCACACAAGCAAGCATGCGCACTATTACAACTTCTAAAGGGAAGAGCGCTGCAGCCGAAAGACACGACGAAATCAGTCCATATATACATATATATATATATATATATATATATATATATATATTGTCCATCAGCCGTATCAGATAGAGAGAGAGAGACGGCAAGAGGCGGGAAAACGGCTTGCAGTCCAACTGGGGAGATTGCACAGCATCGGACGCAGCTGCGTCGCCTCGTCAAGTAAACATATATATATGTTTATGAGCTCTGTTCACAAAAGAAATTTCAGCGTTCCCTTTTCGCTTCCATAAGTAAGACAACATCAAGACGAGGGAAAATTGAATAATGATGATGTGAATAGCACAGAAGCCCGGAGACGCGCATCCACACAAACGTAGAGACGAGATGATCTACAACGCATACTGTGCACTAGGAAAGGGGGGTTCACCTACTGCAGCGTGCCCCCCCCGCCTATCATACAAGGCAGGAACCGCTTTAGGGGAGATGATCACTGTGCGTTCATGCAGCAGACGCTTACGAGCCGCAGCCGCACTTCGAAGACACCATTGCCGTGTAAAACTCCCACACACATGTATACCAGCCGTCTGCACGGTCACGATCATCGGCCGCGCAAACGAAGAGCACTATTTGGTAGACAATGCTCATGTCCGCACGGAGGCTGAGGTACATCACGCACGGCGACGGATGTGCGCCCCGCATAAGTACCTCAGAGAGCATACCGCAGAGAGCCTGTGGCCTGTCTGCATCACCGCACCAAAAAGAAACTCTGTGAAAACGAACGCTTCCAGTGCTCCTGCTCTTCCGTTTTCGCGCTCTACGATGACACTGCGGAGGCGCCCGCGGCTGTCTTGTCCTCCTTCAGAATGCCGATCACCTGCGTCATGAAGTCGTCCTTCGCGGGATTCTTCTTGTACGCGGCCGCCGTGGAAATGGCGCTTTCGAAGAGCTGCACCACGTTGGAGCCGTCAGCGGCGGAGACGTAGTACAGCGGAAAGTTGTGTTTCTCCGCGAAAGCAAAACTCTTCGTTGTAACAGACGGATCGGTGTCGATCTTGTTGCACGCTACAAGGCACGGAATGTGCTCCCGGTAGACGCGCATCTCGGAGAGCCACTTTTCTAAGTTTTTGTACGTCGCCTTACGTGTGCTGTCAAACACGAGGACACACGCGTGTGCGTCGTGATAGTAGCTCGGGTGAACCGTGGCAAAGCGCTCCTGTCCGGCGGTGTCCCAAATGTCCACGTCGACCTCCTCACCGTCTTCTGTCACGAAGTCGTAGCGGTACAGGGTGAGGGCGTAGGTGGACATCTGCACTGGGATGTACCGCTGCATCAGGAAGCGCTCTACCAGCTTTGACTTGCCCACCGCGCTATCGCCGAGCAAGATGAGCTTGATGGGCTTGCGAGCCTCATCAGGGCGGTTGTCGAAGACGGTCTTCGGCTTCAAGACCTTCATCTGTGTCGCCATGGTGTGTGCGTGTGCAGTTTGCATATCTCCCTCTGTGTGTGGGGGGGGGGGGGGTGCGTGTGTGTGTGGGGGGGGGGGTGCGTGTGTGTGGGTGGGTGGGGGGTGTCTCCTTCGTTTTACAAGCAACAGCAAGCAAGAGCACGCGCAAAGATGAAAATGCGGTGCGTCACCCCTCCTCGCCGCTACCGCCTCTTTCTTTCTGTGAGTCTACGGGACGTGTGCACGCGGGGTAGGGCCACTTCTGTGTTGAGTGGGTGTATGCGTGGGCGTTGAGCTCCTCCAGCAGTGGCAGACCAAAACCTTCATCACGTGAGACGCCACAGTGCAGACAGGCAGAAAGACGGCATCACGGGAGGTGAGCACAGCGCGAGCCAGAGCAGCGTGGGCGGAGAGAAGGGAAGCAGAAGGGTGCGTTGTGCGACAATTCTCTGCAGCAGACGGCAGATGCAAGAGGCGTATATATAAACGCAACTAAGTATATATATGACGCCGTGGTATGGGCAGAGCGTACGACGACAGAAAAACGTCTCCGGACATCAGCTGCCTCCCTGACCTCTACCACTCGTACAACGGTCAAGCGCTGCACTGTCCCTCCTCCTGTCGGCATACCAAACGTAAAGCAAGAAGAGGCGGAGAAAGCATCGGTTGTCTTACCGTCTTTCACACTTCGTGGGGAATCGCTATCGGTCCCTGACATCACACGCCATCGAATCCTCTTGCTCGCCTTGTCCAGTGTTTCGCTCCAGTCTGTGATGGAGGAGGAGGAAAGGAAGGGGGGTGTGAAAGAGAAAGAGACACACACGCCGCGAACAACGACAAAAAAAAACAGAAAACGATGCGGCGCAGGGCGCCGCCACATAATACGAGCCGAACGCACAGAGAGAGCGAGAAACTCGATACGCACCGTTCATGTGTATGCCTATGGGCCACAAGCCGCACCCACCAACCACCATAGAAGCATCACTGGCAAAACATTGAGGCAAGGGTGGTCGACAATAAAAGGGGGTGCAGAAATGGAGACGGCGCACGCAAACCTTCTAGAACAACGTCGGCCGACGATGTGCTGCTCGACAAGGGGAGTGGAAGCTCAGCCACTACGGTCGGCAAAACACATCCCCGCGCCGTCACTCGCACTCCTTGCCGTCCTCCTCGACTACAGGCCTTTCATATCAAACTTCATCGGCGGCGCCATCTTGGGCATCGGTGCATTCCGTTCATTTACCTGCTTGCGCAGTGTGTCGACGCTGCGCTTCTTCTCCTTGTCCTCCATCCCCTCATCCTCGATGCGCTTCTCTCGCCCTAGCAGGTCCTTCTCCACCACTGCCGCCTCCGTCGTAATCATCATGCCCGCCACGGAGCATGCGTTGACGACGGCGGACTTCACTACTTTCATGGGATCGATAATGCCAGCCTCGAACATATTCACATACTCGCCGCTCTGCGCGTTGTAGCCGAAGCTCGGATCCTTGCGCGCGAGTACCTTCCCCGCCACCACGCTGCCCTCGACGCCTGCGTTGTTCGCGATGTAGCGCGCGGGCAGGCCGATTGCCTTCTTCACGATGTTCACGCCAGTGCGGATGTCAGGTGGAAGTCGTCGGTCCTTGGAGATGCTCTCGAGACGCAGAGAGGCGATAAGCAACCCGGTCCCACCACCTGCGAGGATGCCCTCTGATACAGCCGCGCGCGTGGCGTTGAGCGCGTCGATGATGCGGTCCTTCTTCTCATTGATCTCCACCTCCGAGGCGCCACCGACCTTGATCACGGCAACCCCACCCGAGAGCTTGGCGAGACGCTCGACCAGACGCTCGCGATTGTACTCGTGGTCCTCGGCGGAGATCATGTCTTTGATCATCTGCACTCGCTCCTCCACCGCGATGGCGCTGCCGCCGCCCTCCATCAAGATGCACTCGTCACGGGAGACGGTCACCTTTCGACACGTGCCGAGGAACCGCTCGGAGAAATCGTTCTGGTCCAGTGAAAGGCCTAGGTCTTCTGAGATCATCTGCGACCCCGTGAAGACGGCGATATCCTGCAGCTGGTTGATGCGCATGTCGCCAAAGCCTGGGGCCTTGACGGCGCAGCCGCTGATGCGGCCCTGAATCTTGTTGTACAGAAACGTGTGCATGGCCTCCCCCTCCACGTCCTCGGCAATCACCAGAAGCGGACGCTTCTGCTGAATGGCGTAGTTCAGCGCGGGCAAGATGTGCGCCACGCTCGTGAGTTTGCGGTTCGCCACGTAGACGAGGGCGTTCTCGAGCTCGCACCTTTGCACCTTCGTGTTCGTCACAAAGTACGGCGACGTGTACCCACGCTCGAAGGACATCCCCTCCACCAGCTCGAGCTCCGTATTAAGCGAGCGACCCTCCTGCGTTGTGATTACGCCATCCTTACCGACCTGCTGCATCGCGTCACCGATCAGGCTGCCGATCTCTTGGTCCATGTTCGCCGAGATCATCGCTACCTGGGTGATCTCAGATTTTGAGGTGACTGGGCGAGACTGCTCGGCCAGCGATATGAGCACCTCCCGGCATGCGAGGTCGATGCCCCGCTTCAGGTCCATCGGGTTCGTGCCACTTGCAACGCTGCGGAAGCCCTCCTTGAAGATCGCCCCGGAGAGGACGGTAGCGGTGGTGGTGCCGTCACCGGCGTTGTCGTTGGTCAGCCCTGCCACCTGACGGACCAAGTTCGCCCCAAGGTTCTCGAAGCTGTCCTCGAACTCGATGCTCTTGGCCACCGTGACTCCATCCTTGGTGATCTTAGGGCTTGCGTATGGCATCTCCAGAATCACGTTGCGGCCCTTGGGGCCCAGCGTGACGCCGACGGCCTTGACAAGGTTCTCGACGCCGGCAAGCAGGGCATTGCGGGCCTCCATGCCATAGCGGATGTCCTTCGGCGTTGAGCCGTACTTGACACAGCGAGGCACCGTACGGAAGAGCATCTTGCAAGGGGATGGAAGGTGCTGATGGGGGTGTTCCAGTTTGAACTTTCTTTGCTTGATTGCCGCGGTCGGTGCCACAACGAAGGGCTGCTGTTCGCCAGGCGGTCCCACGCGAGTTCGACGGTACAGTTGCGCTGCGTCACGCTTGAGAGGCGAATCCAAGAGACTTCCTCACGCAGAGACAATTCCAAGCCGGCAGTCGATAAAGTAGCTGGGAGGATGGACGGTGTGCGCGGTAACTCCACAGAATGCACGAGTCCCTCCCTGAGAATGGTCCCTTCGTGGTCGTACTGTGGGACAAGTAGGCGGAGCAGAATACGAAATCGTACAAGGAAGTGGTAGGTGACGAGATGGCGGCGGTAACAAGCAGAGCGCTTCACGGTGACGCTGAGGTCCTTGACCGCCGCGTCTGGGCACCATTGAGGGGCTCTGCGAGAACAGCGAGCAAAAAGAAAAAGAAGTGGAGCCGAAAACGGACGACGGAAACAGGCATGTGTGTCGATGCCAGGAGAGGCTACTGCCAAGGTCTACAAGGTCGCCGCGCGCGCGGGCCGAGTAGTTCGCAGACGTGTACACGAGCGAACTCATCACAATTCAGCGTCTGCCTCGCCTTTGCACTCGTCTTTCTTCGCCTTTAGCTCGGACATGGCCATCTACTCTAAGTACAACCGCGCACCCCGCGCAGTTTTGAGAAACGTCTGCGTGTGCTGTGCCGCATCCCCCCACCCCACCCCTGCCTAGGAGTACGTCTCCGCCATGATCGTGTCGCTCCCTGCTTTATTCGCAGTAAAAGTACCGCCGAGCGGCCGCCACGAGCTCGCGATTGGGGCCCATGGGAAATTTCAGGCTCCCGTGCGGGGGCGGGAGAGAGATGCCCCACTCTTCGCCATCACGGCGGGACAGCTTCACGTCCACCTCCCCGCGCAGCGTCAGTGTCTCCAGCAGTGGACGCGCCGCCATGGTTGCCACTGCCGCGGACGAATAAGCACTCACAAGGCCATGAGCACCGTTCCCGCCGTCC
Source organism: Leishmania aethiopica (assembly GCA_003992445.1). Classification (NCBI taxonomy): domain Eukaryota; phylum Euglenozoa; class Kinetoplastea; order Trypanosomatida; family Trypanosomatidae; genus Leishmania; species Leishmania aethiopica. Next base: position 721,680 of record RZOE01000021.1, read on the forward strand.
CCATGCTCATTGGGCCGCAAACCTGAGACGGGGACGCCAGAGCATTGGTAGACGGCGAGAGCCCCGCTATCGCTGACAACGCCAGGGGGCGGCTTGGCCCACACGGGTCCTGGGCTAATGGCCAGCGATGTCCCTGGACCCATGCTCTCGTGCGGGGATGCGGAGTGGATGTGCTGCGATTCTGACTGCAGCTGGGACCATTCTATCGGACTCCGACGGCGCAAGCCCATCGAGATGCACGCCAACCCAGCGTTTGCCGCCGCCGTCACAGACCACGCCGTGTACTCTCGCAGCTCGTTCGAGCTCACTGGCCAGTCGCTACCCCTGCCCCCGCTAGTTTGGGCGGCCGAGTCCGTCCCTGCAAAGCGTGCGCCACCTGCGGGCATCGGCGGGCCACAGAAATCGTCGCCGGCGAGAATGTCATCGTACACGGTGTTCATCGAGCGCGGCAGCGCCGGGCCGTCTCGCAGCACCGGGAAATCCGAAAGAAAGCCGCCGCCGGTCAGCACAAAGCCATCCATCACATCCACTGGCGCAGCAAGCGTCACGGCCTCCCTCAGCCGCGGCAGCCGCCCCTCTGCGCCAGCAGACCGCAAAGCGGCACCGGACTTGTCGCCGAGGTGCTCCTCGAGAAGCAGCCCGTACACCTGGGAGCGTCGCTGCAGAGCACAGAGCTCGTCGTTGTCGACGTCGTCGAGGACGCTGGAGAGAGACACACGAAGCTCGTAGAGGTTGGCCGGGTCCACCAGCGTGACGACCCGAACAGTGAGACACGGTGGTGGCTGATGCGGCCACGACTCCTGCACTGGCAGCTGCCGCACCACCCAGGCGTGCTGCTCGGGGTCGAAGAAGGAGGCGAGGAGGCCCGCCTTTCCTTCGCCAAAGGGTCGCACCGAAGCGGCGAGAGGCTTGCAGAAAGACGGAATTGGCAAGATAATCTCAGCTGCCTGGCTCCGCTGCGTTACGAAGTGGTAGTGATCGCCACTGTAACTCTCCGACATCGCCACCGTTGATGTTGCTTGTTGAGAGGAGCAGCAGGGGACGAGAGCCAGCGTGCGCGCTTGGGAGGGACGAACACGTGATGAAGCTGCTGGGTCACCATATTCGGGTTTTCACGCAAGGGGCGCCGCTGTTCTTTTTTGGTGCTCGATGAGGGCAACGAGGGATTGAACACAGACACCCACACTTATATGTGTGTACGCTGGTGTACGTCGCTGCCTTTCCCGAAGCAGTCGGGTGGTAGAGAGGCCAGGAGGTCCACCCTGCAGCACGGATCTGTGCGACGTTGGGAATATATACACACTCACTCACTCAGGAGTAGAAAATAGATGCAGGAAAGATCGATGCGGTGATGATGAAGCGGACATGAAAAAGAATGTGAGTGAAAGCAGGCGAGGATTCGAAAAGAACGTGCGACACCTATGTGCATAAGGCGCGCTATCGAGATACTGTCTTCACAGCACCTACACAGCAGATGCAGCAGGGGGATACCCATCTTATACCGTGCCACGTACCTCTGAGAACGTGCAAACTGTCGTGACGCGCGGCTGCGCCGCGCGCCGTGGCGAGAGCGGGGATGAGGAGCGAGGACGAGCCACATGATACCTGCATCCTGCGCAAAACGGGCCCATTGCCGCCTGCTTGATTCTCGTTCTTCATAGTTCACTGTGCACTTGGTGAGTCGTCCGAGCCCCCGGGCGATACGGTGGGAGGCGAGTCTCGTAAAACGAAGCGAGCATCGACACCACAGCCCGGAAGAAGACACAAAAGAATAAGAGCCAAACAACCAAACACACACACAAACTCATCAGCGGTGACGCGAGGAGAAAGAGCGGCGCCCTCACGTGGGTGTGAGCCGGCCTAAATCGGTCTTGGACAGGCACCATGCATGCAATTGTGCACGCCAAGAATCCGCTTCGCATAGTACACGGCGTCTGCATGCCTCTCTCCACGTGCAAGTCACTCCACAGGTAACGGCTCCTGTTCTCCCGCGACATGCTCGTTCACTGCTACACAACCCGAGCTGAACGCCACAGTCCCAGTCCCGTCAAAGACCCTCATCGCGTGCTGTCGACCATCGCTTCCGTCGCGCGTTGCGGCAATGCGCCCACTCAGTCATCGGAGAACGGCCCCGCTGCCCTCAAACTCTGCCCGCCCACCCATCCCGCCTCGCAGGCCGCCTCACAGCCGCTCCCACATCATGCCGGTCCCTACGTGCTGCACACACACACACCCTCCCGATTGCAAGCAGCCGCCCCACACCACTGGGCAGTGCGAGGGCCGGGGGTGGGATACACGCTCGAGTCACGCGGACGCTCTGCCCATCACGTGGATGGCACAAGCGTGTGCACGGTCGCAGGTCGGTCCGACGCGGCGCCATCCAGCCCCTCACCGCCGGCAGCAGCAGTGATGCATCGCTCGGGGCTTCCCCTACGTCGTAGGCACCCGACCCTGCCACCACCAGAGGTGGCTCGGCGTTTGGCAGGGCTGGGGGGCGGGGGGCTGCTTTGGCTTCCGCCCACACGCAGAGTGGGGAGGGGGGGAGGGGGGAGGGGAAGGGTGGCGTGCGGCACCAGGGGCTCACATATATGCAAGTACACAAGCCTTCGATGGGCGAGAGGAACAGAGGACATCATACTTCTTCTCTCACTCCTCGATACACGGTTACCGCCACTGTCCCGGCGGCAGTCCATACCGTGTGGCCGGCACACGTATCAGGCGTCCCCCGGGGTGCCCAATTGGTGAGGTACCCTTTCAGATTACAGTGCGTCCGTAAGCAGCGCGACAGTTCCCGTGTGAAGCGATCAATCAGAGGAGCAGAGTAACAGAGATCGTCATGTCACGGTTCCTCAACGATGCTCATGAGAAAGCCGTTCTACGGGCTATCAGCAGCGATCTGCGCAAGTTTTGTTGGACGCGTTTTACACATCAAAGGCGACGAGAAGCCGAGATCTGCGCCTCCATGCTCTCACAACGCGGCACGTCACACGTGGTCATAGGTTGCACTGTGAGGTGCGCCTCTCCTCACGTCACTGCCGATATGCACACCTCCATCTCGGAACGGCGTGAAGGCCGGGGGCGGAATAGCCGGCAGACGAGACGACGGCGCTGCAGGGTGCCTGAGGGAATCAGCAGCCTCAGCGGCTGTGTCACCAGGTGCGTGCTGTGCGAAGCGACTGCCTGCGTCCGTACAGCCCCCACCGCACGAACTAGATGCTCCATGTGGAAAGCCTGTGAATGGTGACGGCATCGCCAAAGTGGCGCTGCTGCTCGCCACATCATATGCCATGGGCAACGCCTGCCTCGAAGAGGGTCTGCCGATGGGTGGAACGCCGCTCGCGAGGCCGTGTTGCTTAGCCGACGAGTCAAATCCACCGCTCGTGGCTGCCGGCGGTGTCGGAAACGCCAATGCAGCCGGTGCGCCACCCGCGTAGGCGGTGGAAGGCATTGCTGCAGGAAACCCCTGCTCTCCGCTGGGCAAATCAGCGCCGACAGAGTCAGTTCGTGGGTCACCGTTGATGTTACCAAACTCGTTGGAGTATATCCTCGCTGACAAGCTGACCTCGCCTTTGCCGGCAAACAAGTGACTATGCGAATGGTCGCAGCCGTGGTCGTGGTGGCCGTTGTCGTCGTCTTGCCCATTGCCATGACTGTGCCCGTGTTCGTGACCTTGGACGCCTCCATGGCTGTGACCGTGCACGCCGTGTTTGTGTCCGTGTGTACCCATCAGCGACGCACCCCACGACAGCTGGGTGCTGTTCCCGAGATCGTTCGCACCGTTGGCTGGAAAGCACTCCACATAAACATACGTCGCAAGCTCAGACAGCTGCTTGCGTACTGCTTGCGACACGCTGCACGCATCCGAGCCAGACATGAGTCGTAAACGGATCAGCAGCATACTCTCCGAGACATTCAGGTTCCACCACACGGTCGACTGCACCTGCAGCACACCTTCCAGCATCTTAACGTTGCGCAGGCATCGCTCCAAGTTGCGCAACCGCCTCGGGTCGGTCACACACTTGTTCATCAGCAAGTCGAGCATGTCGCGTCCATTCCGATATCCGACGTAGGCGTAGTAGACAGCCAGCCACAGCGCACCGGCCACGTCAGGGAGGCTGCTGTCTGTCACGACCATCAACAGGCTGGCGACGACGCACGTGATGGGGCACAGCAGGTAAACGGCATGTTGTGCACCACTGCGGCGCATAGTGCGTTGTGCGCCACAAGAGGGGCCGTGTGCCACCGGCGATCCGCCAGGCGGCTGGGACTGAGCCAATGCGCTCGAGGGGCTGAGGAACTCCTCAAAGAAGCCTCCGCCTCCCATCCCACGCCTGTCCCTGCACGCAGAAGCACAGAGCAAATGAAGAAGATCCTCGCTGTGCGCGCCGGCCGTGCCGCGATGCCCCGTCACGCGATCGGTGAGGCAAACATCACGGAGGAAGACCAGCTGTGATAGGAGCTGCACGCCACCGAGGGCGAGAAGGAGAAAGGGGTTCGAGTGGTGCCCGTGAGTGCCGCGGTGCAGAGACTCCAGCATGGTTGTCACACAACCAAATACTAGAAAGACAGTGCTGCCGAGACGCACGACAACGCTTAGGCGATACAGTCCAAAGCCAAAGGGGTAGTTCTGCTGAGTGCCGGCGCGGCTGCACAGAGACTGCGTCACGGTGGCAGCCGTGAGCGAAGCAGCTGTGTTCAGCAGCACGAGAGCCTGCATGGAGGCGATGAGAAAAGAGGTGGAGATCATGAAAAAGATGCTTATGCCCCATAATCCGGAAAACGTGATGGCGGCCTGTTGCCATCGGCGGACCCCCTTGTCTCGCGAGGGAGTGAACAACAACGTGCACACCTCCTGCAGCATTGCTAGAGGAAGAGGAAGAGAAAGGAGCGATGAGCGGAAACAGCGAAGGCGCGAACTAGCGACGGCGGAGAGACGCAAAGACGACAGAGGCGAACACGAAAGTACTGAAGAGGAAGGGACGAGAGAAAGCTATGCGGGAAGTGAGCAGCTGAGCAATGTGTTCAGAAAAACAGTCGTCACGAGGGTTGGAGGGTGGGGGCGTCGATGGCTGAAAGAAGGGGGGGTCGACGTTTAAAGAGAGTAGAACGCGCACAGAGATCGTTGCGAAAAAAAAAAGTGAAGAACAACGCGCTACCGTGTGCCTGCGTATATTTGTGCGTGTGTACGCAAGGTGGAAGCTGAGACGCGCTTCACAATAATTTTGTGAACTAGGTATACGGTCAGAAGAGAAAGAGAACGAGAGAAAAGGGCGATATGGGGATTCGCTTGCGGACGCAACGCGGTCGTCCGCTGCACCACGTATCGACTAACTTCAAGTACGACTTCGTGCGGCGACTATGGGAGACGCACCAATCTCTCTCCCCGGTACTTTTCATCTGCCTTCGCGACGCGCAGAGGTGAGAGCGATTTCTTTTCCGTTGAAAGCTGCAGCTTCGCTATGGGTCGTACGGAGTTGCGAGCAATCCTCTCCGACCCAAGTCCAGTCATAGTCCTCCCTAAGGAGAGTTCTACCTTTATTTCCAATGCGCAACAGCTCGGTATCATCTGCCTCTAGGAGCGGTTCTCAATTTTGGGTGGTGAGCAGATTAACCACATGAATCGTAGTAGCCCCTTGCATACCGTGTCGAGAAGCTCGGCCTGCCTAGCTAGCGGGGATGCAATCACGATGCTGTCACGACATGGTATGATGCTGCGCAAAATATCGATATCAGTCCAAGCCCGTGTAACTGACTGGCTCACCGCCACGCCCCATCTTCCCCTTGTTGGAGAGTTGCACGCCGTCGGCAGTATTCCCCACTCCTCCGGACAATGCACTTCGCTCTCCTATCCCGAGGTGAGAGGACAGCGTCATAATACGCATCGAAAATCCACCGCGCAAACGCCACTTGCGCTTGTTCCAGACATGCCCGCTTTCTGTCCGAGTCGGGCGGGTCAGGCTGGGGGGCAGCACTCGTCCATGCAAACAGCGTGCAAAATTCAACTCAGCAACGCGTCTGTGTCCGCCTTCCTTTTCCTCGACCGCAAACGTATGCATGCCGTGCGCATCACGCCCAAGAGATTGATCGCGCATGATTTCCTCCTCGTGCGCGGGCTCCAGCTTGCCCGTCTGCATGACTCTAGTGAGATGTGCGCCTGCCTTCCTGCAGTTTTCTAAAGGTGCATGAAGCTCGCAGAGCGGCCAAGGCCTATCGCAGCATGGGGCGCTAAGCGCAGTTGCAGAATCTTTTGGAGTTCTGATGCCGCGCTTCCATCCTTACGATTCTCTCTTCATCGCACAACCTTGTCGGCTTTTTTTTTTGTTTGGGGGGGGGCAGTGGGCATTCCTGTACTCGCGGCGGCGCCAATGGAGCCTTCTCACCATTTTCACGAAAGAGGCGCAGCAACTCCGCTTCACTGATCGCGAGGTCCTGCGGCTCCGAGACACCTGCTCGTAGCTCCTCTCTTCCCGTGGAGGACCGCGGCAACGACATCCTGCGTGGCCACGTCGTTCATCGAAAGATGGCGGCCAATACCCCAGGTACCGCCGCAGCGTTACGTAGGATCTGTCCTGCGCGTCGGCTGGCCCATTGGGAGTGCGCTGTTTGCCATGCGCCTTGCTGCACCTTTTCTCGCTGAGGGAAGTCCGCACCGCTGCCCCGACGCCTGCATCGCTTCGCGCAAAAGCCCGTCCGCATGCCAGAGGCATGAAAGCGCGTTCGCCACCCCCACGGTTCGTCCTTGATCTCCGAAGAAGCCCGCCGCGCTCTTGTTTCGGAGCGGAAGCGGATGCAACGGCAACAACACAGAGCAAAGCACACACACACACACACACATCCGCGGAGGCGCCGACGACGAAAGGAGCGCCCACGCATGTGCGGAAGTCGCCTGCCGTTCTCTATTTTAATCATCTTCGACCATTCGTACGGAATGCACAGCATCTTGCAGCTCGGGTGGGCAGGCAAGCCCGCTGTGCGCCAGCGTCAGCCGCATCCGAGGCGCACTGCCGCTCTCTGCTCCTCAATCTATTCCACAGCGACGCCAGAAGATTTCGATTCCACTTTCTGTGGTACTTCTATGATAGCAAGCGCCACGCGGCTCTGCAAAGCCTCACTCAGTCCCGCCCGCGTTTGGCTGCCGTTGACATGAGCGGCAGAAGGTGGGCCATCCCCGCCGCTTCCATGGCTCCGCGGATGTCCTGCACGTTGAGTGTGGTGCGCGTGGATCCGGTGGCCTTGCGGCTGGCGTCACCCAGGCAGGCAAGATAGAGAACTGAGATTGTGGTGGACTTCTGCAGCGCTACGCGGGCTTCTCGAGACACGGACATGCCCTCTGGCAGTGCCCCATGCACAACTCGGTTCACCTGGCCAGCTGCTAGGCTGCGCGCCTTCACCGACGCACCAGTTCCGCCGGATTTTGAGTTCGCCATGCGAGGGTGTCCGCTGTCGCTCGCGTGAACGACATCCGCCGCGGCCACAGTATCCGAAGACCCCTTCCGCGCAATACTCTCGTCCTCGTGTGTCTGAGAGAAAGTTGCCTCACCGCTCCCGTCTGAGAGACGTTGGCTTGCCTGAAGCTCCTCCGCGTTCATTGCTTCGATGGCATCTGCGGGCTGGAAGTTCCGCAGACCGAGAGAGTGCTCGAGCGTCAGCCAGCGCAGCGTTGGTGGGTATCCCAGCCTCCTTTGCGTCAACGGTGAAAGGGGCGTAGCAGGGGCCTACGGAGCTGCCAACGATTATAAGGCAGGCAAAGAGGGAGGGATGCAGGAGGAGAAAGGGTAGGCTGGAAAAGGAGCGGCAACGCATACGCAACAGCACAAATCCGTTGAGGGTGAGCATGTGTCCTTCAGCTGTAGCGCCACCAAAGTGGTTACCACCACGGTGGACAGCATACTCGGGGCTAGGAAGGAGTAGTTGCACACATGTGCAGTACCACGAACGTGACGCATTACTAGCAGTGGTGGATGGGTGAGAAGCGGGCAGCAAGCGCACGAGAGGCGTGCCACAAGCGCGCTTGCCCCTCTCAGTGCACCCCTCACTGATCCCGTCGACCGATCGGCTTTGTCGCCCATGACCATGCAAGACAGCCGCAGTTGGCTACCCCTTCAGACGCTCTTCTCCGAAGTAACGCCACTGACGCTGTCGCTGTGCGGGAATCATGCCTATCGCGTTGTTGCTGTTGTTGTTGGTTTCTGCGAATGTAGAGAAAATGAACGACGCGCTCGCAGAAGCAATGAAGAAGACACACACACGCAGCAAATGTATGTACACAACATGCACGACAAAACAGAAAAACGGAATAAGACAGAAGCAAAGAACATGAGAGAGCTAAAAAGATGCTCACACAATCGCAGAAATACAAGCAGAGCATATAGTCACCACAAACCTTGTTGTTCGCCCATCTTCATGGAAGTTGTTTTCTTTCCTTCCCATTCCAGAGGCGCTGTTTCGCTTTCTTGAGTCTGTGTTGGTTATTTCGAGACCGTTTCGCCCCTGTTCTCCGTCCCATTCAACACACACTCAGACCTGCTGTCACTCTCTCCCCCCAAGGAGACACCCGTGAGACTGATAGGCGCCACGGGCCCCTGAAGACATCCGCACCGAAGCAGTCGCTCCGGCGAGTCAGCGCCGCGTCACCGCTGAGTGGCTGAGGCGGAAAGAGAAAACAAGAGAGCGTGAAAGACAACGACAGACACAAGAAGAGCGAAACGTTCTGTGCACCAAATAAAAAGGTGGTCGATGAACATTGCGCGACTTTCGAAAAGGGAGGAAGCAGCAGCAGCAGCAGCAGCAGCAGGAGGGGCGGGGGGGGGGGCTAGAACAGAGAAAACAAGATACACACCATTTTGTGCATTATCGAATCCGGTCAAACTCGCAAGCACAGCACGGCACTTTGAAAGGGCACACACACAGACAAAAAAGAGAGAAGAACAGAAGAGTTCACAAGCAGCACACATCAAGCAAACGTGATACGTGTTTTCCATAATGAAAACACAAAGAAATGCAACGAGGCAGCTGCAGAGAGTTCTAGCAGCGTAACACAGGGGGGAGGAGGGGACAAGAGAAAGAAAAAGGAAACACACGCACCTCTGAATGCATATGCTTGCGTGTGTCTGTGTGTGTGTGTGTGTGCCCGTCTGCCCGCATGCGTATGATGCTGTGGATCTTGTGATTTCGACGGACGAAAAGAATTCCAAGGTCTGTCGTTGAGCAGCTGATGACGAGGAGTGGATGAAGGAAAACAACAAACTGCGTCTGGGAGATCGAACGCAGTACAACGGAAATATAAAAACAGTAAGCGAAGATTAAATTCAAAAAAGACGAATGAGCAGACCGCATCGCCCTATGCGCATTTTGGGGCACCCTTCCATATATATATATATATATAAAAGAAACCAAATTGGGTTCCTCTTCCTTCGAGGTGATAGACGGCCTCGAGAACGCACCGAAAAACAGAGAGAGAGGGGGGAGCATCAAGACAAGAAAGACTAAAGAGCAGAACAGCAACAGCAATGATGGTGAAGAAAAATGGAAGAAAGAGAACAAGACGAGGAAGCAAAGCAACAAAAAAAAAATGGAGAACATAAAGCCCATGCAGAGAGGCCGAAAAGAGACGACTCCGGAAAGTCCGAGTAAAAGCGCAAAAACCAGAGGAACGCGGGAGGAGCAAAAGGAGGGAAGGAGAAAGGCGCCCGCAAGCACCAGAACAACAACATAAAAGAGGGCAGATGTGGCCAAATCCACGATAGAGAAGATACACCACACAAAGGCACAAGAAAAAAAAAAGAAACACGTCTATGCGTGTGTGTGTGTGTGTGTACGGGTGTGTGAGGGAGGTGGGGAGGTCCACCTCTGTCTCCCCTCTCTGTCTCGGACCAGCACCCGAGAAAGAAACGCAAACACACATACATACACACATACAACACTTCAGCTTCCCTTGTTCTGCTGACGCCTTATTTGTTCTCGTCCTGTCAGCGTCTGTCTGTAGGTGCGCGTCAAGAAGAAGACGAAATGAAGAGAAGCGCGAGCACGGCACGAAGCACGCAAGGAGACGCCGAGTTCACATGAAAAAAAAAAAACATAAAAATGAGCAAAAAACACGAGCAACCCAGCCGAACACAAAGACACACACACACACAGAAAGGGACACAAACGAGGCTATCGAAGTACGACACGCGCTGTTTTACAGTTGATCTTATGTTTAAGTCTGTCGATTTGAGTGCCACTCTGTCTTTCACATGGCCACTGGCTTCGACGCAACAGCAGTTCGAACGCCACTACGCCCGGGCTGTCACCGGCCCGCATCGCGCCGCGCGAGGCAGCCGTGGAGATGCCCTGACATCTATGCGCCCACTCAGTCATCGGAGAACGGCCCCGCTGCCCTCAAACTCTGCCCGCCCACCCATCCCGCCTCGCAGGCCGCCTCACAGCCGCTCCCACATCATGCCGGTCCCTACGTGCTGCACACACACACACACCCTCCCGATTGCAAGCAGCCGCCCCACACCACTGGGCAGTGCGAGGGCCGGGGGTGGGATACACGCTCGAGTCACGCGGACGCTCTGCCCATCACGTGGATGGCACAAGCGTGTGCACGGTCGCAGGTCGGTCCGACGCGGCGCCATCCAGCCCCTCACCGCCGGCAGCAGCAGTGATGCATCGCTCGGGGCTTCCCCTACGTCGTAGGCACCCGACCCTGCCACCACCAGAGGTGGCTCGGCGTTTGGCAGGGCTGGGGGGCGGGGGGCTGCTTTGGCTTCCGCCCACACGCAGAGTGTGGAGGGGGGAGGGGGAGGGGAAGGGGGGCGTGCGGCACCCTGAGATATGGCGCACTGAGACGTCCCCCTGTCAGCAGAGGCAGAAAGCGCTAGGAGGAAGCGAGCCCCCCCCCTAAGAAAATTGAATACCCGCCAAACCTGCCCTGGACTGAGTCTCTTGACGCATCTCCGCATCACAGTTCGCTCCTCACGTCAAAGTCGCGGAAGGAGTTGCTCTTAGAAGAGCCGCGAAAGTTGCCGTTGCAGACGGAGGCCAGCCGCGCCTCGCCTAGCCGACAGCCCTGCTCGACGTGGTCCCACAGGATCAGTTGTGCGGCAAAGAAGTACTTGACATCGACGGCACAGTACTGCACGAGAACGTCCGTGAGAGGGCGCTCCTCCCACCAGTCGAAGCTGCCGCCACAGCGCGGATTAAAGAGGTGACGACCGGCGTTCTTGATGCCCGTATCCTCGTCAGTGAAGAGTCCCAAGGCGAGAAAAACGGTTTTCATTCCCGGCAGATGCGGCGACGTCGGGAATAGCGCGAAGCAGGAGGAGATCTGCAAGTCGCACACGTTTTGCAGGCGCACACAGTAGAGAAAAAAAAGTGCGTCGCAGTCGGCGCGGCAGTCGAACATCAACTTCATAATGTCACGCGACTCGAGCACACGCCTCAGGGGCGAGCCGGCGCACAGTGCCTCTGCACCAAGCATGACCACGTCAATAATGTATACCGTGGAGTAGGTGGCAAGAGTAATGATGCAGATGGACCCCATCCGGCCAAGCGAGCGTCCCTCAAGATCAAGGGCAATAGTAAGCGTGTCACTATAGCGTGACTCCTCTGCGTTGTTATCGTCGACGCTATACACGCGCTCTCGCCGCCGCTGCTCGTGTCGCACGCGCCGCATCTCCGACTCGAGCAGAATTTCGCGGCAAACGTGATCGAGGTGGTCCAAGTGCTCAACGCACACCACGTCTTGCGGGACGCAGCCGCGAAAGCGGATGCCGCGGCCGTCACCGTACTCTGGCCCAGTATTGTAGCCCAGTGACTTACCGGTGCTATACTCGTACTCGCCGCCTCCCATGCCCATCAGATCGGGGTGAGGCGGCGGCGCGATGATTTGCTGAGGTGCTGACGCGTGCGCTGCCGAAAAAACGGACGGCGCCGATGGGTACAGCCCACGTGGCGGAGTCGGTGGACTGCGGCTGTTGCACGCCACCGAATGGGGTCTGCTGCCACAGCCGTCCGCCATGCCAGCTGATAAGCCGCTCTGCTCTGCGCCGCTAGAAGCGGCCGCTGATGTTCCGTTCGCACCGGCCACCCCATCCATTGAGCGATCTTCTACGCAAGTACCGTAGCTGTATCCGTCGTCCGCGAGCCCCGAAACCTTCCAGCCACTCAAGGTTCCCATACCAGCGGGAGAGCAGGTCGAGCTGCTGATGTGCCCCCGACAGCGTGGCGGGCTGCTCGCGGCTTGCCAGTGCGCGTCGAAGGCATTGCCACTTGCCTGGGAACCGACCTCGGTGTACTGCGGATGAGAGGTGCTGGTTGGGTGTTGGGCACTTCTCAGTGACGCAGGGCTGTTACCTACATGTGGCTGCGGGAGAAGCCCGCTTTTCACAGCGTTACAGCCCTCGCAGTAGCGTAATGACGACGTTGCCAGCGACGGACGGCGCTCCACCGGCACGTAGTCGCATGGGGAAGCGTACGTCTGCTGCGGAGTGGAAAAGAGCGAGCTGACGGCGGCATTGTCGATGGTCTTCGACTTCTCTGGGTGCAAGGGGCCGGCTTGTGAGTGCAGACCCGCCGGCGTCAGTGGCGGCCTCGAACCTTTCCCGGAGAAGGAAGCGACGGAGAAAGCCGGCGGTGTGGCGGCTACGGCAGAAAGCACCGATGCGTCTTCGGGCCTCGAGGACGAAAAGCGAAGCGACGGAGCAAACTCCAAGGCGGACGCAAGCGCATCCACCGGCCCGCCCGCTGCCGCTGTCGCTGCTACTGCCGACGTTGTTTCGGAAAAGTCTATTGGATGTGGGGGCGCCAGTCTCCTCTTTGCCGACGTGGTGCTGAGTGGAGAAATCGGTGTCACCGCCACGGCTGCTGAGTCACTGACTACCTTGACCCCGATGCCGAGGGCGCCGACCGCGGCAGTGGAGGCGAGAGAGAGGTCCTCGAGAAATTCGCAAGGCGTCGGCGGCGTCGGCATTCGCAGATCACACGAGACGCATGCATTGCTACCGCTGCTAATACTGCCACTGCCGCGCTTGACGATGGGGCTGGGCGCTCTAGCTCTTAGCGTTGGCACTGCCGTGGCTGTCGTCGCTTGACCGTATGCATCGGTGCTGCTGCTGCTGCTGCATAGGCTCACCGACGTGTGGGTGTTGACCTCGTCCATGTCTTTCGCGCCAACTTCTTCAACCGAGGAGGCAGACTTGCCCACCTCGATAGCCGGTGGCATCATGATTTCCCCGTTTAGGGAAGTGCAGTCGTGGCGTCGCCTTAGAGAGCTGAATCTAGTTCAAAGACCATAGACGACGGCAAAAAAAAAATGGAAACAGAAAAAACTGCCGGACTGTGCCCTGTTGCTCGCCGTGACTGCTCTGCTTGACGGCCTGGTGCGCCTTTGTGCCTCCCTCCTCGCCTTCTGCGAAAGCTGTCCTTTTCACCGATGTCGCCGTGAATCGAGTATGAGGGCGAGGAGAAACACGGGGCAGATGCGTCTGCGGGATAACCTGTCTAAGGTGCGCTGCGTGGGTTGTGCAAACAGTGCCTGCGCTTCCTCGGCCGTGTTTCGCGACCCATCAAACGTAAGAGCGCGCCAAATCACGCGCGCGCAGACGCGCACCACTCCTCCTGCTCTGCAAACAAGTGGCCTCGCTCGACAAAAGCGGGAGGCTTCGCAAGCCCAAGGCAGTAAAACGAAAGCGTGAGGGTGAGGGCGGATGGGCAGCCAAGCAGAGCGGAGAGAAGCGAAGCTAAGGGAAGGGGGGGGGGCGAGAAAGGAAGAGAGCCGGGTGGAAGCAAATCAAGAATAGAAACGTCAAGAAGGGCACAGAGAAGCGAGAACGGCTCAATATGAAACACAAGAACAGCAACAAAACAAGAAAAATATCAAAGAGATCCTGGAAAGCGAGCGGAAAGAGAACAAGAAAAAAGGGGGGCAACACCGCATACACACGCACACGTACTCACGCACACACCGAACGAAGAACAGACGAAAGAGGAGGATGGGGGTGGGGGCGAAGGCGGAAAAGAAGCAAGGAAGCACAGCAGACGGATCTGCTGCCCTGTAAGCACGTTCGCCTACCTATTTTTTTTTTCGCCGAAGAAGTTGTTGATTGTGGGGAAGGAAAGCGTCAAGTCGAATGATATCGACAAAAAAGGAGGACAAAGAAGGGCGGCTGCCACCTTACAGGGCGGGAGACGGTGCCAAGGGCGACGATGAGGCGACAACACCAGAGAAAAGCGAAAAGATAAACAGAGATCTGCTATAATGAGCCCGACAACGTGTGCGTACGGGTAGCAAAAGCAAACGGAAAAGAGAGAGGGAGAAAGGAGGGGTACAACGCGCCGAACGAAAAAGAAGGCGGGAAGTAACAGGAGATCCGCGCACACATGCACACACACGGAGAAAAAAAAGAAGGGGGCACCGTGTCGCCCTCCCACTCGGCGTCCGCAACGATACAGCAGACACCCTGGTGGAATAAAAAAAGGACGAAAAAAAAAGAAAAACAACAAAGCAGAGGAGAAAAGAGGCACAGTGGAAGGGGGAAAAGGTGAGACGAATACAAGAAACAAACAAAACAAAACAAAGGAAGAGGCGAAAGAACGGAGAAGAGGAGGGCGATGCAAGGAAGGCAGCCACGCGACAAAACAAAACACCAAAGGCGTGACGACGAGGGGCTCTTGCGGTCAAAGTGCGAGAGAAGGAAAAACGAAAGGCGATCGCGAGCAACACAACAAGCACAAAAGAGGGGGGCGAGAGGGAAACGTTTTCTTTTTTCTCAGAGAGAGAGAGAATGATGCTCTGTGTTCACGTGCGTGCACGTTCCCTGTGTGTATGTGATTCCGTCTAGATAAACTAGGGAGAGGGGAGGAAAGGAGGGGTGTGGTGGGGCGGACTTCTCTGGAACCTGTCGAGACACCGGCAGAGGCACGAAGCGTTGAAATGAGCGCAGGTGGAACGTATTTTCGAGGGGGTGGAGTGAGCGGAGTGGAGCACAAGAAAGAGAGGGAGAGAGAGAAAGACGGCGTTTCAGCAGGGCAAATGCATATACATATATGCATGTATATATATATATATATATGTATTGTATGAGTGAAGCTATGATGAACCGAAACGAAGCGACTTGTGTGCGAGTGCGTTGTTGCGTGCGAGGGAAGCAGAGATGACGCGTTCTTGAATGCGCCGGCCGGCAGTGGAACGACACTAAGGGTATCCTTTTCTTCTCCCTCCTTGGCTTTTGGTAGCGCTGTCCCCACTCTCTTCCCTTGCTTCGCTCACCGCCACAGACGAAGACACGCACTGAGTCGGACGTTCGAAAAGTCGAAGAAAGAGAAGATATGGACGCCAGAAGAAGAAAAAAAGAGAGAGACAGCGCCCCAAAAAAACGCTGCTGATGATCGAAGAGGGCATCCCGAAGCAGAGACCAAAACGATGCGTGTGTTTGTGTGCACGTGTGTGCATATATATATATATATATGTATATATGAGACGTAGAGCGGGAAGAAAAGAAAGCAGCAAAGTGATGTCAGAGCCCACACCGAGAGAGAGGGAGAGGGAAGGGGAAGGAAAAAAGAGAGAGATGGTAAGGAAGAGCGCTGGCGCGCAGGCACGAAATGAGGACAGAGGGACACATACGGCGACAGAAGACGCAGAAGCCCGCGTCTTTCCGCGCTCGCGGCAGCCGAGTTGCAGCACTCACATTCGCATCACATGAACGGCAGGATGGGGTGTGGAGTCATAGCCGACAGGGAGGAGGAGCAGGCACACCTCAAGTGCATTCGGAGCCACAGGTAGACGCCTCGGTCCGCCCCTCTACTCCTCGCTCGCACCGCTGCCAGCCCTGTTATTAACGAAGGGGGTGTGGCCATCACAGAATCTCTACACTTAGGCGGGAGCAAAGACTGCCGGCCCGCTCCCCCCACCCCAGCCTCCGTCGGCAACACACCTGTGCTGCTTCAAATCAGAGAGCCCTTCCAGTGGCGTTTGTGCGGCTTTCTGTTTCCGGGGTATCTGCGGGCCTGATACACCAGCGCCAAGCCGCCTCGATCTCTTCCCTTGGATCCCCTCACAACGTTGCACAGTCGACCTCCGCACGGCGCAGGATCACCACCTTGGCCATCCGCCTTCTGCGGACACTGCCAGCCCGCGCGCTTACTCAGATCGTGAGCAGGGCTGCAGCGTGACGGTGAACTGGATTTTGTCTCGCACCTGCGCAGCGACGTCACGGCCTGTGCGCACAACGTTTCCATTGACCCGCAAAACTCGCCAACCCACGACATCGGCAAAAACACCGGCACGGTTCGATAAGCCAAGCGGGTGCTGCCCCTCCTGCTGCTGCGGCTGCTGCTGCTGCGCTAGTGCACGAGCAAAGGGAGACTCGAGCAGGTCCCCTTCGGCTTCATCACTGCCATCAGCCACTACTGCTGGTCTAGCCACCTTCATCTGCACACGCAGAATTCGCGCGGCGCCGTCGAGAACCAAACCGAGCGGAATGCGCTCAGAATCTCGCTGCACTACCAGGTCACGCAGCTGCGGCTCCCCAACGCACTTCTCTTCCGTTGCATCCGCCAGGACGACCTCCTTGGCGGACGTTGGCGAAGGCGCCCCGGACCGTTCGCGCTGCAGCTCGCGGTACTGCCGTTGTGACTTGACTACATTGATAAAGAGACCCTTCTGGTGCGTATCGTTCATGGTCCGCTCCATCCTGTCCAGGGTGCGCACAACGCCGCTGGCCCACCGCGGCGCGCCCTCCATCTGTGCCGGTAGTCGAGGGAACTCCTCGTGCAGCTGCATCGCCCACACGTGCGCCCATCCGTAATTGTTGCGGCGGTGCACCTCCAGCTGTGGGGAGCATCTGGCGTTGTCAAGAAGCCAGCCTCGGAAAGAGGACTTCGTCGGCGTCGTCACTGATGCAGAAGGGTCGTTGCTGACTGCATGAGAGTCGATTGCATCATGCGGGGCCGACTCCAGCAGGATGCTCCGGTACTCGCGCAGAATGCCGCTCAAGACGTGCAGGCGCTTCACAAGGTACCCGTGAACACGAGAAAAAGTGCACGTGATGTCGCCGACATGCACTTTCGGGTATTCGCGTGTCCCATCACTAGGCGCCACCTCGCCGCCACGGTTCTCCTCGGCATCACCGCGAGTGGCGCAGCGGGGTGCGGAATCGATGCAGCGAAACAGCTGCGGGTATTGGTCAAACAGAAAAACCATCTCCTGCACCTGAGTCAAAGGCATCCACAGCAGCGTTGGCTGCTTGCGGTGCGCCTGAACCACCGACAGCGTCGATGTGACGTGGCGCTGGCGCAGATTCGAGTCTTCGAGGAGCTTCGTCTTGTCCTGCAGCTCTCCGCTGAAGTGGTGGAGACGGTTTGTCGCGCGCAGGTGCTGCAGCTGGCGTGCCGTGTCGTGTTGCAGCTGGAACAGCATCTCCTTCGTGTACCCCACCGCTGTGGCGCCAGTGAGAAGATGGGCGACGGAGGGGCACGGCATCCCACTCACGACACCATCGGAGGCCAGCGCGACGTCGAGTGCTGTCCGCTCGGCCTCGGCGCCACGGTCAGAGGACACTGCGGCGTGGTGTCCCGTTTCTCCCGGCCAGTGGTAGAGGTAGTAGGCAAAGAAGAAGGCGCCATCCATGGCGATGGCCGATGTGGTGCCGCAGACCTTCCACTCTTCCCTGCAAGACTTTCGCGGCGGCGCAGCACCGTGAAGGAGGTCCGGCGAGTGCGGCACCGATGGCGCCACCTGAGACTCCCCGGAACGGACGCCAAAAGGGGCCGCTAGCTCACGCAGCCATACCAGTACACCGAGGCACGCAGCATACACTCGGCGGCACTCCTCCTCGGTAGCCCGGTCCGTGTACGTGGCGTCCGTGTAGTGCGCGAAAAGATATTGCATACGAGGCACAGCAAAGAACGTGCGGGAGACAGCGTTCACAAGCGCCGCCGCCAGAGGTGAGGCGCTGCCGCTGTCGCGGGTGTTGGCGCTGGTGGCGGGGGACAAGGAGCCTCGTTGCGACCACGATGGTCCGTTTGGTGGGCTCAAAGATCCGTTGTCCGCCCGTGACAGCGGCTTCTCGGCGACCTGAGAGCACACATCTGTGATGGCGCAGTAGAGCAGCTCCGTTGCGGCGACACGCAGGCCGCCGCACAATCGGTACACACGAGCCCAAGATGCATCAGCCGTGGCAGTCTCACTTGGCTTTACTTTCATTGTGGCACCGCCAGATGCACCGCGGCGTCGAAGACGCTGTTTATGACGCGACTCGATCCACTTCGCGATCGGGGTAGCCGGGGTGGGAGGCGCGCGTGGCTCGATACCGAGATGAAGCGCGGCAAAGAGGGTCGCCTCCAGTTGCAGGTCCAGGCCAACGCGAAGAAGGCGACTGTGAAACGGCACAAACCACGAGCGATCCGGCGACATAGAAGACGCTGTCGCGCTCGCCGAAGGCAGTGCGGCCGTCTCAGAGGCACTGCGGGCGGCAAAGACAGGAAGAGCGGACCTGCACTCCGTCAAGAGGGAGTTGTAGCTGCACAGGAGAGCGGTGATGTGCTGGGGCGTCTGGTTCCAGTAAGGCGTAGAAGAGGACGCGGACGCAGCGGTGCCAGCAGCGGCCTTCCACCATGTTGCCAAGCTGACATTCAGCGCCGTATGCACGGTGCGATGTTGCAGCTGGCTTACCTCCGCAGGTGAGAGGACTCGCTTCGGCTTCATCTCCCCCCACAACATCTCGACGTCCTTTGCTAGCTGCACCCTCTCGTCCCCCGTGAGATACAGCGACGCGGTCGCATCACCTGCCAGCTGTGCGCCCGCCCCTTCTGCGTTCACGCTCGGGGCCGCGCCTCTGCAAGCCGCAGTCACTGCTGCACTCTCCATTGAAATCATACGCCGCAGAATGGAAACGTAGTAGACAAGTACCATGCTTTGCAGCGCCGGCACACACCCCGCCAACCACGACGCCGGGCTCCGTACACGCATCCGCATCTGCAGCTTCTTTGCCTGCCCTGCGACAAGCGAGAGAGAGGAGGTGCTGCAGAAGTGCTCCAGTTGCAACCCAGGAGTCGCCCGCGTCCTCGCCGCCGTCGAAGACCATCTACAGCACAGAATACTCACCTGGAGACACAGGTGCTGCAGCTGATCCGACACGCACTCGGCGCGGAAGCCGCCTACACTCGCTGTCGCTGCTCCGTCTCCTGGCGACGGCTTGCCGGCAGTGTGCGCGCACTCGTCCGCAGACTTCATCAACGAGAGCACGGCAAGCAAAAGCAGGTCGAGTCGTGCACCGCTCGCATGCAACACAGTGAATGATGGCTGGGACACAAGAGCCAGCTCCTCAGCGAACATGCGCAGGAGTTTGGTAAGAAGACGGCTGTACTCACCGACACTCTCGCAGCGCCACGCCGCCGCCGCCGCCTGCGGCGTCTCCTGGTCGTCTTCCTTCTGCCCGCGCACGCTGCGCTCAGTCTGTCCGGGTGTAGCAGTCTTGGATTCCTGCGCCAGAGACGCGGCAATTCTGCGAAAGGCGAGCAAGCTCGCCTCGAACGCCGAGCCCATGATTGCCAGAGCATGAAGGGTGACCAGGGTAGCACCTGACAGCGTCTCCTCTGCCGAAAACCGAACCGGCGCGAGAGACGGGTCCTTCACGTAATACCCCAGTCGTGAATCAGAGAGCAGCGCCGTTAGCACCTCCGCAGCTTCATGCGAAGAAGGCGTCTGCGGCTGCACCCTCCTAGACAGGGACTTCACAGAGATATGAACACGCACAAGATCGTGCGCAAGGTCCGTGAAGCGCGACGGCGCGAGTGTGAGCACCGCTGAGGCCAGCCGGTCCATTGCAGGAGTTTCAAGCTCCTCGTTATGGCTCTCCCCGGCAGTGCTTGTGGCGGACGCCGAGGCAGCGTTACAGTTTCGCAAATCCGAGGGCGAGGCATGTCGGCCACCGTGGTCGCGTTGATACGAGGTGTTGGTGGTGGTGACAGGATTTTGGCGTCGCTGAGGGCAACGAAGGGACTGCTCCACTGAAGTGATCGTACGGCGCCTCCCCATAGCGGTTTCTGTACCAGCAAACACGTTGGCCAGGTGTCGCACCTTGGCAGCATCATACTGCAAAGTACGCTTCACCCACCGCGTCGACGCCGATACTGACCGACGGGCGGCCGCTGTGTCAGAACCGTGTGCCCGCGCTGCGTTCTTCTGCGACGTCGGGCTTGCTTGGGTTTTTCCGGCTGCGGCTGTCGTGCGCTTCACGTCACCTTCGCGGCCGCATGTGCTCGACTTCCTCTTCCTAGCTCCTTCAGCTGAGATGGCGACAGTGGTGGCGCGGCGCGCCGTGCTTTCCAGTGCTGCTCGCAGCGCGCTGCCGTGGGCCGTGCGGCGGCGTGCAAGTACCTGCATTTCCTTTTGTGCGAGAGAGGCGATAAGGTCGGCGTTCAACAGTGGCCCATGCGAGCCAACGCGTAGACGGAGGAAGAAAGCATCCAGCAAATTAAAGGCGAAGGGGGCAGCGGAGCCGAGAGGGTCGCCACAAGGGGATGTAGCGCATAGAGATGGGAGCGCGCGCGCACACACACACATCTATATATATATAGATATATGCGCACGTTGACAGGAACGCGCGCCTGGTTGTGGGCGCATTCGGAAACGACACCGTCACCGCTGCGGGCGCTGCACACCCATCCGGCACTCATGCACCGAGAGGGCCGGAGAGCCAGTGAATGATGGAGTCGGAGGGGCAGGAGGAAGGAGAAGACGTAGCACATGCCCCTACCCTTCTCCCCGAAAGTCACCCTTGTCTTGCAACTGCGGTTCGCATGTTCGGTATCCTTCGCTCCAGCCACAACGAGGCTATCACACGTGCGCCTTAACTAAATCTGGAAGCGTTTTTCGTGTAGCGCTGTCAGGGTGAGAAATCGCGGCATTCCCCAACGCAGACGGCGACAGCGACACGCAACGATGGGACGAGGCGGAGACACAGAAGGTGGGGAGGGCGGCAGCGCCACGGGACACTCACATCAGTGGCCCCGCCGGTAAACAAAGAGACAAACAAACAAAAGCGGGGCCGCAGCTCTGCACAACGAAAAGAAGGCGGTGGGTGTCTTGAAGAATCGAGTCACAGAGTGTATCTATCTATCCCTTGTATCTATCTCTCGCTGCCGTCGCGGGCAAGTAGAGCACACGGGGGTCGGTGCGCAGAGGGCGGAGGTGTGCGTGTGCGGGAGGGTAGGGAGTAGGACGACGCTAATAAGGGACAGAGAGACACAGAGAGTAGCCCGCACAAACGGGCAGCTACGGGTAGCACCAGCCATTCGTGACAGCGGTGACGACAAGACTGGATGAAGACCACGGAGAGAGGCGCACGGCTGACCTGCCGCGAGCCTGGTGAAGACACAGAGCCCACAAGGAAGGCTTATCATCCCCATTCTTCCGAGGCCCGTCGTGGCACCGCTTCTTGTTCGACTTCTCCGTGTGTGCAACCCTCACGGGAGCGTAGACGACGCAGCCTCCCTACATGATGCGCCGTCGCTGCAGTCCGTCAAGTGCCTGCCGTCGCAGCAGCGCTA
Organism: Leishmania aethiopica; assembly: GCA_003992445.1. Classification (NCBI taxonomy): domain Eukaryota; phylum Euglenozoa; class Kinetoplastea; order Trypanosomatida; family Trypanosomatidae; genus Leishmania; species Leishmania aethiopica. The sequence continues at coordinate 743,220 of RZOE01000021.1, forward strand.
GGGCAGATTCAGTGCGCACCTCCACATAGTGTCCCCTCACCCGAGCCATCGGCGAAGCCGACGGGCTTACGCTGCTGTCTCCGTCATCGAGCTGCATGCCAGCAAGGAGCGCGGCGCCGCTCCGCTTGGCCTCTTGCTCGCGCCGAATCTCCTCCTGTGCAGAGCCGCTGCCCCCAAGACACCGAGAGAAGTTGATCTGTCGATTCCGCCCATACCACAGTCCGTGATAGGTGACTGGTGCCGGCTCTGCCGTCGGCGACGCCGCAGACAAAGACGGAGGTCCCAACTGATCCTTCAAGCGATCCAGTAGCTGCGGTGACGGCACCGTGTACAAATTCTGGAGTCGAGCCTGGAGAGGAACAACCCCGATCGCCTGCGTGCTGGATGCATAGTAGTCCACCCACGTGGTGGCTCGCGCGTCGGCTGCGGCAAGTGCTGGGTCGAGCTGCAGAGAACCAACTTGGCCGGCGGAGGCGCCGGTGTGCTCAGCACCATCTTCCGCATGCGCGGTGTTTGCGCTTGATTCGGCTGCCGGCGTGCATGCTGGCGAGTGCGGTGACGAAGTAGCAATCGTGCCCTTTGATGTGAGTGACACACTGCAGAATGGAAACTGCTCCAGCACCACATCTTGGCAGCCACGAGCCTGCTGCTCCGCAGGTTCGCAGAGCGCACTCGTGGAGGGGGCACCGCCGTGGCGCTCCACATCAGCAGCTGAAGCGCGATGCAGTGGATCTTGCCTCAGTGCTGTGAGCCCCCCTGCATGTTTACTTGGCGCACGGCTGGCACCGCAGCGGTCGTTCTCGATGCGTTGTTGGCCTGTTTCCTGCCCCTCGTCGAGCACGACGGAGACGCGCGCCGTTTGACCTCCTGCACGGATCTCGGGATTCATGACGCTGCTGCCCAGCAGAAGTCGAGAGAGGAGGAGAGAGAGAGCACTGCCTTCGTCTGCGAGAGGTACGTTGGTGCTTTCAGTCAATCTGCTCCCTCGTGCCGAGCCCGCCTCGAAGGCGGTAAGAGGCCACAAAACCTCCTCGCTGCAGATGACGCCGTGCAGCGGTGGCACACGCAATCCAACGACAGCGCAAGAAAGCGACGAGCCGGCTCCAGCACCACTGGTGACGGGGAACGCACCGGTGGTGGTCGCCGTCGTGACCGTGGCTGCGGTGGCGGCCTTGAGTGTATCTGCCTGTGCGCTCTCAAGCTCCGAAGCTACACCCCGATGCGTTGAGCTGAAGTGATTTGGTGACGGGCAGTCTTCCCTAGCAGATAGCACGAAGGGCGATGCGATGAGGTGCGAGACAGTCGGATCTGGCGTCAAAAGCGGCGTCTTTCCTGGCGACAGCTCCAGATCACCCTTTCTCACTGAATCGCCATCCATTCGTGTCACCGACCAGGCTACAAAGACACGACTGACAGGAGCCGATGCCTCGGCGGCGGAATCCACAGCGGACACGGACCTTAAAGGCACCCATACTGCTCCAACCGTGCGATGTGAACCGCCAACAAGAAGAGGGTCTGACGAGCTTGCCTCAACATGCTCGCTGCCGCCTGCGCGATCGACCGCCACAAGCGAGATCGAAACGAGCTCGAAGCTCGGTGCATTGCGCACTTCGAACGTAGACGGTGCAGCGGTGCAGTGAATTATCGCATCGCGCCGGGTGCAGTGAAGGATGAGCTTGTGTCTACGCTCGTCCCTGGTATCGGTAAGCACTTCGGCCGGGACGACGCTCACCACCTCCAGGTTGTACTGATAGTCGTGCATGATGGCTAGTGCGTGAAAAAGGGGGGGCAGAGAGCGACGGGAAGAATCGAGACGGAAGTGATCTGATGCTCCGTGGCTCAGCTTCGGCGCGTTTTGGATCTTTCCGTGGGTGTTTTACCCTCCAGCGCGCTCTGCTTCTGCAGTGTGAAGGTACCTCCGTGCGAGGCCACGCACGGAAAGCAAAGAGCCGGAATCCGTAAGGTGTGCGATGGACGGTGATGGTGGTGGCGACAGCGCTGCCAGAGTATCTATAGATGGCTGTGAGAGCTTTGCCCGTACGCGGGCGATGTGGAGACAACACCACCGCGCTGCAAGCAATGCTGTTTTTTGAGAGGTAGAGAGAATGAAAGATAAGAAGGAAAGGTGGTTCGCTCAATGGCAAGGTTCAACATGCACCTCAGAGAGCCCATAGAGCAGAGAAGCACACGCTCGAGACCCGTCTGCGTGGCCGCCACACCAGGGCGAGAAAAAGACCAAGTGTCGAGGAGAGAGAAGCACCTGCACAGGATTCGAAGCGGCGTGTTTAGGCAACGTGCCACCTGCCTCCGCCCATGTGACTGTGAGAGTTCTGATGCAGAGAGCATTACTGGTGAGAGCTGAGGTGTCTCTCTCCCTCACTACGCGCCGCAGTTCAACGTCTCCCACACATACACACACCTGATCTCTGGGATGCCTTTCGTGTTCGTTGTTTGCCTTTTTTTTCGGCTCTCGTGGTTGCTTCTTGTGGCTTCCAACGAGCAATCGCGGAGGCCGAGGGAATCGTCGAGAAAGGCAGAGAGAGAGGAGACGCCCTCCATCGCGACGGCTGGAGAGGTGAAGGGGGAGAGGGGGCGGTGTAAGAAGCGTACATGGGCAAGCAAACAAGAAGCCCCCCGCCTCCGCGGTCTCCCCGAGACAGACAGACAGACCCGCAGAGAGAGCGTGAGACAAGATGGAAGGGAGCCATCAAACAGGCCCACGAGGGCCAAGCCTGTCCCAGAAAGGGGTCGTACAATTTACATGACGAGTAAAAACATCCGGTCAAATAAAAGGAGGAGTCCGGGCACACTCCCCCCCCCCCCGCGCACCTAGGGGAAGGGTGAATGGAGAGACGCAACCAGTACAGTATACATACATGCCACACCGACACGCAGACAGCAGAGGTGGGGAGTGGGGGAGGGGGGCAGCGGGTTGTTCGGGGTAGCAATGCGACAGAGCCAACAGCAAACAGAAAACCCAAAGAAAGAGCGCTGATGAGAGTAGACCTCAAGAGAAGGGGGAGAGGGGGAGAGGGGGAGAGGGGGAGAGGGGGAGAGGGGGAGAGGGGGTAGACGTTGCGGCTGCGTCACATGCGCATTCCAATCGATCACTTTATGAGACATGTGGGAAAAATAATAATAAGAAAGCGAAGAGAGCAAGTACACGCAAGAGAAACACCCTTACAGAGCACCCCTTACTGTGTCTCGGTCAGGTCGCCACCGCTCCTCATTCCTTCTCCCTCCCTCCTCCAAACAGGCCCCCGCTTACTTCCACTTTTTTTTAGGGGGGCTCTACAACTGTTTTTCCATGCTGAGGAGACTAGGTGAAAGGTCTACCGATAAACACTTGTGTATTGGTGTAGACAACACACCTCTGCGACGGCGGCGTCGGCTTGAGCTTGGGGGTGCACTGGGGAGAGGCAACGGCGGCAGAATCTTCCGGCTCTCACTTGCTCTCTTCGCCCGCGCAGCTGACGGGTAAGTGCTCCTCCATCTCCTCATAGGCGTAGAGCACGCGCAAGCTGACTTCATTCGGCTCCGGTGTTACCTCCATCTCTGTGGCCAGCACCGACTCTTCCTGAGTGCGCTGAGCCAACGCAACCACCGCCGACTGCGATGTGTCCACATCCGCTTCCTCGCGCTTCGTCTCCGGCTCAGGCACCTCCGAGCTGCCAAGCTCCGGCTCAGGCACCTCCGCTTCCTCGCGCTTCGTCTCCGGCTCAGGCACCTCCGCTTCCTCTCGCTTCGTCTCCGGCTCAGGCACCTCCGCTTCCTCTCGCTTCGTCTCCGGCTCAGGCACCTCCGCTTCCTCGCGCTTCGTCTCCGGCTCAGGCACCTCCGCTTCCTCTCGCTTCGTCTCCGGCTCAGGCACCTCCGAGCTGCCAAGCTCCGGCTCAGGCACCTCCGCTTCCTCGCGCTTCGTCTCCGGCTCAGGCACCTCTGCTTCCTCTCGCTTCGTCTCCGGCTCAGGCACCTCCGAGCTGCCAAGCTCCGGCTCGAACACCATCGTTGAGGCTTTTTTAATGGGCGGCATGTCGTCCACTAGCGATGGCAGTGCATTGTGCGAGTCGTCGCCGCCGTCCGTACTGCCCTCCGCCTCCTGCGTCTCTCCTTCCGCACTGTCCTCAATCTCGCCCCGATCTTCCTCGAAGCCGAGTTCGCTGGTCATGCCGGCGAGATCAAAGGCAGGTATCCAGGAGAAGCGCGACCTGGTCGCTGCCGTCCGCCTCGGCGCCTCCTGCAGCTGGGCAACGCAGAGCGCACGCAAGCACGGCTGCGAGGAGTTGAAATGCAGCGCCAGTGCAGGAACATGGTAAAAGACAATGCCAAAGTCTTCGCGGCAGCACTGCAAGATAAGCGGGAAGAGCGTGTTGCGCTCCTCCTCTTCCAGCTCGTAGCGTCCCAGGACCTCGCGGTGGTTCAGCGAAAACAGCTGGACATCATACATGTCCTGCAGATACTGATACGCAGACCTCCACGAAGCCTCCTCCTCCTCCATCAGCGCCGCACGCACCTTTTCTTCCACCTCCTCAAAAGTCAAGTCCTTCGCCTGCTCGATCGCGGAGGTCGTCTGCCCGTAGCGCGCAATCACGACGTTGCGGTAATAGTCGGCCGGCACCGCGCGGAAGAAGCTCTGCTTGATGGCAGTAAAGTCCTCGTCCTCCTCGTACTGCAGCCGCTGCCGAGACAAGCTCTCACTCCTGGCCGCCTCGTTGATGACGTTGAGAAAGAACCACGCACGGCCGCACGCCTCCTCGATGTGCTCACGGAGGCGGCGCTCGACGCCGTAGTGCCACTGCCGCAGCTCCCGCTCCTCTTGACACAGCTCCGCGAAGGCGGCGTGTGGAAACCCACGAAGTGGGCGTGTGGTGGGCAGGTCAACCTTCCGCGGTGGTGCCGCCTGGAACCAGACAGCCGTCTGCTTCTTGTAGAGTGCCACCTCGAAGCGGTTTCGGTGAGCGAGTGCACCCCTCCCAAGCGCCTTTTTGTCAGCGATCATCACCCCCGCAACGTGGAGCACGTCCTGGAATGCCACCTGGCACTTTTCCTCCAGCGCCTTGCGTTCGCCTACCTCACGCCGCTGCACATCAAGCAGCAGCTCCGTATGGGTCGGCACGTGCGCGACAAGCTCTGCGTAGCGCTCCGCGAAGCTCCGACTGATAAGCGCCATCGCTGAGGGTTTGTATGCCGCTTCTTAATGCTTGGGTAAAAAAAAAAAATACACACGCGCGCGAAAAAAAAAAACGAGACAAAGGACGCGCGTGCACGAGTGAAATGCAAGGCAGCCCTCTACCCTACGAGGTTGCACAATGAGCGGCACTGCTGCTAAAAACAGGGAACGCGTGTGCGAGTACCCGGTAAGATGCCGTGAGACCGGCAGAGAGAGCGGAGGGTATGAGAGGGAAAGAGAAGTAAAGAAGGGCGCGTACCGACTGCAGAGATGCGACAGCGATGTCTTGCACGAGGGTGAGTAGATGCAGCTGCCTAACTCTCAGCGTGTGCAGGCGAGTGAAGTGGCTATGGAATGTAAAAGCTCAGAAGGCAGGAGAGAGGCAGAGAGGGAGAGGGGGTAGAGGTCATTTCGAGAGACCGAGAGGCTGTGCACCGCGGAGATGCGACAGACACAAAGCCAGGCCTATCCGTGAAGCGAGTAATAGATGCTCAACTGTGAAAACTTTAGCAGTCGTGCCGCTGGTCCTTCCGGATTCAAGACATAGGAAACAAATCCAGCGACAAAGAAGACGCATGCTGCTTAGGTGCGGCCAGAGATGAGCGGCGCTCTTCGCTTTCGTTTTCTTCTTGATGTGGACGGCACGTTCTCCTTTACGAGCGCCTTCCACCTCACGCCTACGGACATCAGCATATTTGTATATATATTTATCTATATATATATATATGTATATGCATGCGAATATTTCCTGCCCTCGCGAATGCACGACCAGATCGAGAAGGACCAGAGGAGAACAAGGTAATCTGTGGGCCTGCGTGGGGCTTTACCCTCATTTTCTAACCTGTTATGGACGATGTCGCAAACGTGTTGGACATTGCCACGTGGGAGAAACCGGCTTGTGCAGTCCGCTCTTACAGAGTTGATGCTTATCGTTTCGATGCCTTTCACGAAAGTACCGGGGCCACCCTTCCTTATCCATCATGGTTCCCACCCAGTGGCGGGCATGATGAGGGGTTGGTCGGGGTGGGACTGACTCGAACACGGAGAGAAGTTAGTACACGAAAGAAAACAAGCGAGCACCTTCCCCAACATCAGGAGGGAGGTGAGGAAAAAGGGCAACCAAGCCCCACACGCAGATATGGCCCGCAGGTCACGACCGGGAGGCTGCCCCCATCGAAAACGAAAAAAAAAAGGAACACAAATAGCAGGGACCTTCCTTTCCCCCACCCAGTACAAGAAGGCAAAATACTTTTTTTGCAATGAGAAGGAAAGAGAGAGAAGAGACGGAGCACCGTCAAACTTGAGGACTGAAGTGTGCGAAAAAAAAATTTGGAATCGAAAAGAAAAGAAAAAAAGGGAAAGAGTCGAAAAGGAGGAGAGCGAGGGCGTATACATACTGCCTCACCCGAACCGCGAGAGCGATCAGCAAGGCCTCAGCTTCACACGGAATGGCACGAAGAAACACACATACACACACACACACACACACACGAGCAGCGTGGAGGTTGTGTGAAACGATAAAGGCACGGCAATGACGTCTAACCGTAACCGAAACAACACAAAAGAAAACAACAACGAAAATATTCATAGTACGACAAGAGCGGGCCAGTACCAGAACTTTATTCCCACACGCAGTTCGGCGGAGCAACAACAACAATGGCAAGTGCGCCCCCACCCACCCACTCACACCCACAAACACACACACACACCACTTCTCCTTTCTCTCTTGTTTCACTCGTTCTTTTGCTTTTCGTTCCGCTGCACCGTCTCCAGTGGCATGACGTGGCCGCCGTCGAACCTTCTTGGTGTGGCTTCCCACCCATCCAGCCCTCTTGTGTGCACCAGCGGCCAGCTTCCTCGTAGGGTAGACTTTAAGGAAGCTCACGCTGCGGCAGCTGTGACAGAAACGTTCCGCCAGCGTCAAACGATCACAGCGGGCAGGAAGAAGAGGAGGATCGGGGGGAGGGGGTAAGGCCAACGTACCCACTCGCTGTCAGCGAGCATGCGCCACACGCCACACTAGCCCAGGCCTGCCGAAGGCCCTCATCGCGTGCTGTCAACCATCGCTTTCGTCGCGCGTTGCGGCAATGCGCCCACTCAGTCATCGGAGAACGGCCCCGCTGCCCTCAAACTCTGCCCGCCCACCCATCCCGCCTCGCAGGCCGCCTCACAGCCGCTCCCACATCATGCCGGTCCCTACGTGCTGCACACACACACACCCTCCCGATTGCAAGCAGCCGCCCCACACCACTGGGCAGTGCGAGGGCCGGGGGTGGGATACACGCTCGAGTCACGCGGACGCTCTGCCCATCACGTGGATGGCACAAGCGTGTGCACGGTCGCAGGTCGGTCCGACGTGGCGCCATCCAGCCCCTCACCGCCGGCAGCAGCAGTGATGCATCGCTCGGGGCTTCCCCTACGTCGTAGGCACCAGACCCTGCCACCACCAGAGGTGGCTCGGCGTTTGGCAGGGCTGGGGGGCGGGGGGCTGCTTTGGCTTCCGCCCACACGCAGAGTGGGGAGAGGGGGAGGGGGGAGGGGAAGGGGGGGTGTGCGGCACCCTGAGATATGGCGCACTGAGATGTCCCCCTGTCAGCAGAGGAGGAGAGAAACAACGATACAACGGACTGCATTCTCAAAGGCATGATTGCCGAATCCGGGTGTATGCTCCTCGTCCGCCAAGGAGCTCACACATAGCGATACCTTTCGGTCTATGCTGCGCAGCCCTTCGCCGCGCGCCGCATGGAGGGCGGTAAAATGAGCTCTGACATGCGGAAGTTGTGGTGGTCCAGGAGCGGTAGGTGCACGTCCCAGTCAGCCGCCAGTAGCATCTTGCCGAACTCCTCCCCGCGCAGATGCCACAGTTCTTGCTCACCGTGGCAGGTGCGCACAAAGCGGCGCAGCTCCTCCTCTGTGCCTGCGTGCTGCAACACGGCCGTGTACATGATGAGGTACGCCGCAATGAGCTGCTTGGCGGTGCACTTCTGATGCACCAACAGCACCAGACGCCGGCCATGGAACTTCTTCTCCATGTCCAGATCCTCCTGTGAGCGGCGCCGCCAGCTGGCTTTCCGGAACAAGCGAGGCAACGGCGGGAATTCGTAGCGCTGCCAACACTCCCTCAGCGTCAGCGGCAGCGGGGATGGCTTCCACATCGCAAGCATGAACATGTGGTCGTTGTTCACGTACAGGACATCCTCCTCCAGCGTGTCGGACCGAATCAGCAGTTTGTTCACCGGCGGGCTAACGCACACGAGGTGCGTGGCCACATCCATGGCAATGCCAGCCTTCCTCAGCGCCTGCGTTGGCAACATGCGCACGCCAAGCAAATTCGATATCTCCTGTGGCGTCATTATGCGGCGCTTTTCCAGGATAAAGGCGCGAAGCAGCAGCTTCATTGTGTCGAAGTTCAGCAAGCGAAACGTGATAGGCATCATGGACATGGAGGACAAGAACATGTTCGTCACACAGCAGGCGGCGACCGTGATGAGCTGCACCGTGAAACTCGCAATGTAGGTGCAGTACAGGATACCGAGCGCTGTCGCCACCGTGTAGGATACCATGCCGAAAGAGTTGAACTTCTTCGTCAGCTCAGCGAGGTTATTGTTGATGGCGTAGTGCTGGAGTGCCGAGGCGCGCGTCACAAAGTACATGAGAGCCGAGGACTGCTTTACGGTCGACGTGATGATGGCGGCAGCGAGGAGGTGGTTCGGCAGCACAGACGGAATGAGCATGTCCGATATAACCGTCAAGTTGTTCACGAAGACGCTCACGACGAACCAGAACTTGGGCCGGCTCTCGTAGGAGACGACTTTGTTCGCCATATAGGCCGCGAACAGGGCAGGGGCGAGATCCTTCAGCATCCACAGCTGCGGCGAGGAACCGAGGAAGAAGCCGCTGAGCAGCGACTGATACCCGATCGAAGAGGCGAAGTTGGACACAAAGGAGCTTGTCAGGGAGAGGTAGAAAAACCGCTGAAACCCTGCGGCGGTCGTGTCCGGAAAGCCTTTCGGCATGCCAAAAAGCCGAATTCGATTTGATACCGTTTCGCGGTGCTGCACCGACGGGGCGCACACCGTGTCCGTGCCCGGGATGACGCACCATCGGTAGTCCGTCATGCCCTGCGAGAAGCTCAGCATCGCGGCATCTCCGGTTCCCTTCACATTCAGAGCATTCGTGCCGGACGCGGTGCCGGTGCGACTCGAGAAAGACGGTGGAACTGGTAAACCTGTTGCCACTGACGAGGTCACCTTCGACTCCGCCACGCGGACGCTGCTCTCGGTGCTGATGCCGTTAGCCACACTGCCGGCGCATTGCTCCTCCGGGAGAGTAGCCGTCATGCGCGTATGTGCGCACGTCGCCGACGCCGCTGAAGGGCTCCGACCAGAGGACACGGACCATTGCCTCAGCAGCGACGTGGTTGTGTCTACGTTTAGTACTCTCTCCACTCGCCCGTGGCGTAGGTTTGCGCCAGCAAGTCGCCGACGAGGGCCGGCTGCGCGGGTGCAAACGACGCCAAGTCGGTCCATGATCACCCGCGTCTCGACTGAGTCTGAGGCCGCGTGACTCGTTTTTTTTTTCCGTTATTGCTTTGCTGCGTTGTGCCTCTCGATGCCTCACCCCCTCTCACCCCGTGCTGATACTTCTTGAGAGAACAGACGTGAGACTCGGTAAGGGAAAGATACGAAAAAAAGGGAAAAAGTAAAACGAAGGAATGTAAAGTAGCGGAGGAAGGGACGTATACGGACACGGCGGGCAAAGACCGGAAACCAAGGGCAGAAAAGACGTCGCTGCATGGTGGCCCGAAGCGAGCAAGCGGCGGCGGTAAGAGGAACGCACACATACGCAGACATGCAGCAAGGCACAAGAGGACAGCAGGTCGATCCGAGAAAGAAGAGGCGATAGGGATAGAGGTGGGCAGAGGCAGAGACACATGTGTACAATCGTGAGGCTGATGCGAGGCGCGCAGGGGCGCCAAAGCCGTGCACAAGAGCCGCAGCCAAACAAAACATAAAGAAAGCAGAAACCCTCAGTGACCTGCGCCAGGCTTTCTGTCACAGGGGCATGAGCGCGTGCAACTGCAGATGTGAGCGTATACTATGCTTGTGTTACGATTGGGGGTATGTTCCTAGTCAGCAGAACCATTCCCCAGCGCGGGGCACACCTGCAGAGAAGACAAGAAAAACTTCGTTCTTCTTTTCAGCGACTTCCACACTCTCTGCAATACTGCAACCGCTGAACTATGCCCTAGCATACCTGTATCCAGCCCCGCATCGCACCGGGCGAGGCAGCCGTGGAGACGCCCTTACAGCTATGCGCCCACTCAGTCATCGGAGAACGGCCCCGCTGCCCTCAAACTCTGCCCGCCCACCCATCCCGCCTCGCAGGCCGCCTCACAGCCGCTCCCACATCATGCCGGTCCCTACGTGCTGCACACACACACACCCTCCCGATTGCAAGCAGCCGCCCCACACCACTGGGCAGTGCGAGGGCCGGGGGTGGGATACACGCTCGAGTCACGCGGACGCTCTGCCCATCACGTGGATGGCACAAGCGTGTGCACGGTCGCAGGTCGGTCCGACGCGGCGCCATCCAGCCCCTCACCGCCGGCAGCAGCAGTGATGCATCGCTCGGGGCTTCCCCTACGTCGTAGGCACCCGACCCTGCCACCACCAGAGGTGGCTCGGCGTTTGGCAGGGCTGGGGGGCGGGAGGCTGCTTTGGCTTCCGCCCACACGCAGAGTGGGGAGAGGGGGAGGGGGGAGGGGAAGGGGGGCGTGCGGCACCCTGAGATATGGCGCACTGAGACGTCCCCCTGTCAGCAGAGGCAGAAGGAGGGCGAAGCGGAAACGGAAAAAAAAAGAAGCGGAGGTGAAATGCATACTGCGGAGGCCATGTGGCAGCTTTGGAAACAACAACGCACTCACAGACACCCAACAGCGGATGTGTGTGCTTGCGGCAAGTATACGCGCAGTCGGGAAAAAATGCAGAACCAGGTCAGCGAAGACGCACGCGGGAATCACCACGGCCACAGCCGCGGAGCACCGGCCGCAAACCCAGCAGCTGACTGGAAAGCGGTGCCAAAAAACGGATAAGCAAGAAAGAAACCGAAGAGCCAAGACTGATAACTTAGGGCGGCGGTTGCACAAACAGCAAGGGCAGCAGAAAGGAGCAGGCGGCTAAAACGTGCGCATAATCGGAAGATGGGCCGGGCACGACTTGCGCACACACGCGAGGAACCGCTGCAAAGGAGCCAAGGCAGTAATCAGAAGCGTCAACGAAGAGGCAGAAGAAAACGCTTATACGATGCTCGTGCCAAGACCGCTGCACGTGCTGGTCTTCCATTTTTGCTGAGTTTCGTGTGGTAGGGAGCGCCCTGCTTCCCGCTCCGTAGGGAGAGGAATACACGGGCTCTTTGCTGGCCTCCCTACTCGTTGAAGTGGGTGCCGATGACCTCCATGCGCGTCTGTGTGTGCGGTGACGAGGGGGAGAGGGGAGAGCAAGAGAGAATGGCGCTATGGTTTCCGCCCTTTTCAAGTGTTTGTATGTGCATTAGGGAGACTCGCCCCTTTGGTGGGGCGGCGCTTCCCGCTTCGGCATCGCCGTCCAGTTTATGTCTTCTCTTTTCGTTTGCTCGACCGTCCATGCGCACGCCGCCGGCGACTCAAGACGGGCATGAGAAAGAGCGATCCGGAGAAGGATAGTGGTGACAGTAGGAGGGGTAGTGTAGAGTGACGCATGTACGTCCGAATCTGTGCGTGCGCGCGGTGCTTGACGAACAGAGAACAAAATGCTTTGTTTCCCAGTTCCTGTGTTCGTCGACTGTCACTTGCCATCCGTGATCAACAAGAGCAGTGGCAAAGACGCACATAGATACCGCACCGACCGGCAACCGAGAAGCCCGGTAATCCTCAGCGACACGGGAAACTCTCAACGCCACACCCCAGACTCTGCACTGCTGCTGAGGGGGGAGGGGGCAACAACTCGGCAAAGAGGGTAGGGTGTGGCGCAGGTCACCTAGTGAACGCTAGTCGCTCACACACATCCCCTCGCGCGACCCGAAACCTGCACCCGCAGGACATCACAAGTGGTTCCTTGTGTTTGTTGTTATTTTTTTTTTTTGGAGGGGGGTTGCTTGCTCTGATTTCTGGTTCGCTTCACATACGGAAAGATACACACACACATAGACTTACACACGAAGATACAGGTGGTTCCCGTTCGTTCTCTACGCCTTGCATACTACCCCAGGTAAAAAGTCGCTGCGGCACGGATGTGATGAGGCGCGCGCTGTTTGCCATGCATACCACGACAGGCAGAAACAGTCAGAGAGCGCCGCAACAGAGAGACAGGGAGACGCTTACATCGTGAAGACGAAGACGCGAAAAGAAAACGAAAAATTCGGAGGGGGGACAACAACAAAAAAAAAATAGGGTAGGGGACATAGACATAAGCGCTACCAGAACATGAGGTCAGCCACCATCATACGCTCCGCATCTTCTGTGCGGGTACTATGGACATCAGGTCAGGCCTCCAGGAGTGCGAGAAGCAAGATATATACATATACATATATATATATAGCGATATCATGGAAAAACGTATACAGATACGTTCGCAGAGATTGAGAGGGAAGAGGGTCGGGGAGAGGGAGGATGCCTACACTTAGAGAGCGTCACAGAATGTGGCACGCTGTGCAGCATTACCACCTGGTGAAGCATGAAAACCGAAGCATGGAAACAGCAAAAAAAAAGAAGTGAGGAAGTTCATGACAGATTGCAAAGGCGAGAGACTCAGCCGACCGACACTGGATTTCAAGAGGCGCGATGGATGCGCATCTTCGCTAGACTTTGATCACTAGTGTGGTCTCTTTTTTCGTCCAACATCGGACATCCTTCGTCACCACCAACGTCTTCCCTCTCCATCGACTTCTCTGATCTCGACTCTCACCCTCCTCGTCTCCTCACCCCCGCATTCGCTCGTACTCACCGACACACACACACGCGCGCGCGAGAGCCAAAGACCAGAAAAAGAAGCACTTCCGAAAGCCTAACCATTGAAAAAAAAAGTGGAAACACGAAGAAGAGCCAAACGCTTCACGCGCTTGCGCAGGTGAGGTAGCCTCCCGCGCCCGCTCTTCTGCAAACGACGCAGCGACTCCGCCCACACCCACCTGAGCCCGAGAACGCGCAGCACGAGCAGCACCGTCCTTTCCACGAAGGCAACGCTCCAAGGGCAGGAAGAAGCCCGCACACGCGAAAAAAGGAGCGAGAGAGCAGGTCGAGCAGTGCACGCAGAAACACACACACACACACAATCGTTTAGATGGCGAGGTGAGCACGACGGGGAGGGGGCGAGCGATTCTTCTCCTGGGGGGGGGGGGGGCGCCATCATCACAGAGCGGCGGGGTGGACAGGCCACCGGTGTGTCCAGCAGAACGAGGCAACCACAGGTCGTTGAAGAGGCGAGGACCGAGCAGATGCGAGGCGCGGGACACGTCCTCCGTCGTGCGCGCCAGATGCCAGGAAGCGGGCTCACAGATGGAAAGGGGCGCAGACCTATGGCATTCAGCGGCAAGCATAGAAATGTAACACACGTGAACGCCGACTGCTAAAGTCTACGCGGTGATGGGCGCCTTGCCCGGCGTCCGGCGAACATCAAAAATTCAGCCAGTCTGGACCGTCGTCGTCGTTGTTGTCCGCCGCAGGCGCGGGGGGCGACGCGGCTGCGTACGCCGGGGCATGACCGCCGGCGCCGAAGAGTACATCATCCAGCTCCATGTCCCCATGAGCCGATGCAGCGGCCGCCGGCGCTGCCTGTTCAGTATCGCTGCCCAGTTCTTCCTCCGCTATGTCCTCCTCGACGCTGTCGGCAGCGTCGTGCTCGTAAGAGGGTAGCGGCGCCAGATTGGCTTGCGTAGGCGCGACGTCCAAATCGCCGCCATCCTCCCCGGCATCCAACCACGGCGGCGGCTCAGCATGTGCCGTTGCGGTCGCGTCAGTACGTTCTTGATGCCATACGTCGGCTTGCGGCACCGCAGGCGCTCCAGTTTCCTCTGAGTAGTCGTCTCCTGCCGTAGCAGCGTCATGAGAGCTGCGTTGCAAGTACGCGGCTTCGTTATGCGCGCTCTCAGTCGCAGAATGAGCGTTTAGCCACGCAGTGACATCGACTTCGCCGTACGCGTTGTTTGAACCTGCCTCTGCTGACTCCACATCGACCGAGCACGCGCGAGCCGGCTCCTGTACAACAGTCGCTGCCGAGGTGCTCTCCTGCTGCGCCGCCGCAGGGAGTTCGTCTTGAGACGCCTCGGGTTTCGGTGACGCAGCCGCAGAGCCTGTGCCCCCAGCCGGACTAGCTGCATCGCCGGTCGACGTCCTCTGCGAGGCCGCGACCTGGGAAGGCTCACCTGCAATGGCCTCCAGCTCGCGATGAATCTCTGAAATGCGCTTCTCAAGATACTCGCGCTCGGCGTCGTCGGGCCGCGTGTAGCACTGATGACTGTGGCAAACTTGTGGGGGTCCATGAGACTTCCTCGAGCGTGAACCAGATCCGCCGCGGGTCTCCCTGCCCTCTTGCCGCAGCTGCCGTAGTTGCCTGCGAAGCTCGTGGATGCGATCCTTCTTGGCTTGATTAAACACACGTAGATGATTCACATCCGCGTGGCTTTCCCCCGCCACCCACTGGCGACGCTTTTCCACCTCCCACTTCAGCTCCTCCACCCGCTTCGCTGCGGCATCGCGCACGCGCTGCGCACTGTCGGCGTCACGCAGCGCATGCTCGCGTCGACGCTGCGTCAGCGCGTTCTGAGAGCGAACCTCCTCTAGCAGTCGTCGATCGCCAAGGCCACTTCCGAACACTGCGTCGTTCATCAAAAGTAGCTTCTCATTGCAGCGCACCTCCAGGTGCGCGTCGCGGTGGTCCTCCGTCAGGACGGCAATGTCCTGCTTGGCAATCTCGATATAATCCTTGTACTTGGTGGCCTTCTTGTAGCGACTCACGAGCTCCTTCAGCTCGTCGCGGCGCTTGAGGAGCTCCCGCTGCTCCAGCCGCAGCACCTGCAGCGTGCGATGCGTCATGAGCGACACCTGCACAAAACGCGCGGTGGACTCGCGGTGACGCCGGAACGTGCTGTCGGCGGTCGACGTCAGCGTGCTCTTGTGTGACGCACCAGGGCCACCAATGGTGCGATTTCCGTTGAAGGCCCCGCCGCTTTTGGTGCTCTGTGAGAAGCTGGCATGGTAATGCTCGCGACTGCGCTGGAAGAGCTCTTCGCGCATGCTGGCATTCTCCTCCTGCATCGTCAGAAGCTCCTCCGCAGTTTCCGGAACGTCTGGCCGCTGAAGGCGACAGCGCCCGGTCACCGACGCATTGGAGGAGACATAATCGGGCTGAGAGCCGGCTGGGTAACCGGCATCGCGCGCACACGCGCCGCCAGTGCTTCTCTGGTCGACGGAAAAGCGGCCGCTACGCGAGCGGGATTCGCTCATGCAGCCGTCAGCGAGCCGCTGCTGGCCTTCGTACACACGGTCAGCTGGCAGGGCAGAGCTGTCATCGTCATACGCGGTGCTCTTCTCGGCAAACCTGGCCTCCTCAGAGGTGGCGGCGTCATTTGCCGAGTGGGCAGATGCACTGTCGCTGGAGCGGCGCGGGTGCGGCAAGGAGGACGACGATGAGGCCGACGGCGCAGCGGGCGAAGCGCCTTTGGCGGCACCTTCCAGGTGCACCGGTGGCCTCCCCAGGCTGTGAAGCGCAGAGGAGTTGTGAGAGCTGCCTGAGCTCGGTGGGTTGCCTGAACTGGGGGTGGACGCGGTTGCGTTGCTCGGCGCGCCCCTCGGTGTGCCCTCACCTCTGGCTGCAGAGTCTTCTGACGCCGCCCGCTCATCATGACTGCTGGTCTCTTTCATGTGCGCTGAGCGGTGCGAAGTGCTTGAGCTGTCGCTCTCGAAGTCGTCCTGAAAGGAGTCGTCCGAATAGCGCTCGTCGTCGTCGACATCGATTGCCTCGACAGTGGTCGTCATTGTGCCGGAAGGGAAAGCGGAGAGAGCCGAGCAAACAGAGTGGAGTGTCGACGCTGCTTTGTTGCTGCTTTCCGTGGCGGTGTCTACATATATATATATATAGATATATAGATAGATAGATATATATATATATATAGATAGATAGATATAGAGAGAGAGAGAGAGATCCCACGTAGTCAAGAAGAGTTCGTCGGAAACGGGCACACGACACACAATAAGATCGGGCAAGAGAGGCGCAAAGGAAGCAACGGGAGACAAGCACAGAACAGAAAGATACGCTACTATATACAGATAGATATCTAGGGGTGCACAGCAACCATGTACAAGTAGGGTGCGCGGAAGCCGTACCACAGACAGCGATTACAACCACCACCACAACAACACACACACGGTTGGATCGTGACGATTTCGCTGTTGAAGCAGTGGTGGGGAGGGAGGGAGGGAGGGAGGGTTATGCCGTATGACGGCGGTATTCGCGGCCGTGAAGGTGGTGCACGAGAGAAGAAAAACGACGTAAGCGCATGTAAAGGAGGAGCCAAGGTGGGAGGGTGAGGAAAGGAACGAAACAGCCGACAGTGCCGCATGCGCACCAGCGAGAGAGCGGGACGCGAATCAAGACAGAGTCGCAGCGCCAGAGCGTGGACATGAACAGAAGAGGAGGCTCGAGGATAGTGCAACAAAAACAAAAAAAGGTCGCTCCAGGCGCGCTGCGGCGAATCCTGGGAGGCACAAGGGCAACGTCTGGACTAATATCGCGCACGCAGGCCGAGGCGGCCTTCATGCGAGAGCAACGAGAGCGAATCGCGAGGTGTACCGACACGCGCGAAGATGGGTGAAGCTCTCCCTCTTCCAGTGGCAGTCGTTGTATTCTTTTTTCGTTTCGTTCTTTGCTCAGGTGTCCGCTTGAAAAAGGGGGGAAGAGCTACGCTTACAAAATTGGGCTACGATACATGCATGACTGCGAACATCGCGAGAGAGGAAAGCACGTGGGCAGCGCGCGACAGCAGCGCCTGACAGACACGGGCACAGATGCGCGCAGAAAGCGAATAGAGGCACACAAAAGACGCACTGAATGAACGCAGATCAAACAACGAGAAGGAAGAAAAACGACGGCAATGCGCCATGTAAGTCATGCACCCACCCATGCACACAGAGGCACCCTTGCACGGTCCCAATACAACTCTACATGGCCACTCCAGGAGCTGGTTCTCTTCTCATTGAAGCTCGTCTGGGTAGAGCCTCCACCAAACAAAGTACCCGATGCCGTCACGGAGCTCAAAGATATGCGCATCACAGCCACCACTGCCGCTGCGCAAGTCAACACATTTTCATGAGTAAAACTCACACGCATATGACGATGCGGAGAGCCGCGGCGGTGGAGAGAGAAGTCGTGACGACGGCGCGCGCGCCTCGACTACACTGACAGAAGAGGAGGACAGAGCACGAGCAGAGGCGCGAACGGCGCTAGTTGGCATCCAAGATACGACCAATCTCTGTCTTCTGTTCCGCTGTCAAGAAGCTTGGGAACTTTGTGGTGAACTCGATGATGAGGTCCCCGCGTGTGGCATCACCGACGCCGCGGCTCGGCAGACCCTCCCCTGTGATGCGCGTGCGGTAGGCGGGGTCGACAATCTTGTCAATCAGGATGGACAGCTCACGGTCCTCCATCGTGCTCACCGTCACGGTGGTGCCGCACAGCGCGTCGCGCAGAGAGATGTCTGCCTTTGTGACCAAGTCGTCGCCTTCCCGACGAAACCGCGTGTGCGGCATGACGTCCACCACCACGACAACATCACCACGCGCGTACCCAGGGTAGGTGTTGCCGCGGCCTTCGACAGTGAAATGATCGCCCGTCCTCGCACCCTTCTCTACGCGCACCTCGTAAGACTCCTCCGTGGTAGTCACAGCGGCGTCGAGTGTCGGCACGCCAGCATGCGTCGCATTCCACGTGGCTCGGCGCATGGCGCCATAAAATACGTCCTCGAGCGTCACCGGCAGCTTTACCTCGATTGCCGGGCACTTGGGGGGGTTCGGCGGCATGCCAGCGATGACGCTAAAGAAGTTGTGCTGGTTGTTCTTCACCGCATCCACGTTGCCGATCACCTGGAACGGGTTGTCGACGCCGAAGAAGCGGGTGAAGACGGCGTTGGGATCGATGAAGTCGAGGTCGATACCGCCCGGCACCCCCTGTTGGCCGGTGCCACCGTGGCGGACGCCCTCCTCACCGTAGATGTCATAGATGGCGCGCTTCTTTGGATCAGAGAGCACCGTGTACGCCTGCGCCGCCATCATGAAGTTGCGCTGCAGCGTCTCTTGGTGGGTGCTGTCGGGGTGGCACTGTGGGTTGTAAGCAAGCGCGTACCGGCGATAGGCCTTTGCCACATCGTCATCACCCGACTCCCGGCTCAAGCCCAGAAACTGGTAGTAGTCGATCATCCCGGAGCACACGAGGCAGAGCGGCTGAGGGGTATGTATGACGGATGTTTCTTTTGTTTGCTGTTGCACGTGCTTTGCGGCAGTGCTACGTTGGGTATCGCGGTGCGACCCTCGATATTCAGCCGGTGTCAGTGCTGACTGATGCGTGCTGCGGCAAGGACGTAGCGTCACGAATGCAGCATTAATCGAGTGCAGAGGGAAGGAAGAGGAAGAGCAGGAGGAAGGGGAGGGGTGCGGTAGAGGCGGTAGAGGCAGCGACGAGAACAAGCACGTGCAAGCAGCATGTTAATGGGGAGCAGCGATAAAACCCTGCTAAAAGAAAGGAGCAACAGCTCGAGGTGGGGCATGACGCGTGGCGCTCACAGGCAGTCGCCGCGTGCAACGCGGAGATGGGACCAGCGCAGATAGGCTTGTCCTGCATGGCAGTCCAATCGGCACGGAAAGCCGCATTGCTCAGGCGACGACCCATCACTTGTTTTTTTTTCTTCGCAGGGCATCGCAGAAGGGCATCATGGGAGGTATCCAGCGTGTGTGCGTGTGTGTGCGCGCGTAGGCACTTTACCAAACGTTTCCATCCCCGTTACTTTTCTTGTTTCCGCTTCTTCCTTTCCGGGAATCGGCCGTGCGTGCGAGGTGAGGTGTGCGACAGATGACCGGCACGCCAACACGAGCAAGAGGGCACCCCCTATATGCTCATCGGCGCATGTTAGCAGATGCCTATAATGGTGCTCTCTTCACTTGGAGAGCGCCCGTGTTTTCTTGGCCGCCAGACAGCTAGAGAGCGGCAAAGGACAGTAGCGATCAAAAAAAAGGTGGGGAGCCGTCGAGCGCCGCTGTTGTTCCTGGCTGTCCGTTCTTCCTCCCTGGTTGTTGTGCGCCGCGCTCCGCAAGCTCATCCGCAGAGAAGAGACGCACCTCGAGCCACCAAATGCGCACACCCCACACATTCGCCGTCCGATACGCACGTGCGTGTGTGCCGTGGGCATGTCTCGCGCGGAGAAGCGGACACAGACGCAAAACCAAAGGAGCCGCGCAAAACAAAGGAAAGAGAGGGACACGCGTACGATGTTCACGGCAAACCGCCTCCCTCCCGCACCCCAACAACGAATAAAAAAAAGGAGGAAGAAGGACGAATGAAGAAGGAAGGGGGCCCAGCATCCCCAAGCGCGGCGGGGAGAAGGGGGGAGAGGAGGAGGGGACGAAATCGAGAGACAGGCAGACAGAGAGAGAGAAGGAGCGGCAACCAAACGACACACACACGCACACACGCACATGCGCCCGCAAAAGGAAACGAACAAAAACAAAAGGGGAGAAGAAGAGCGCCGGTTACGTCGCGCGCCCACGAGGATGCGTCGAATGGGAAGCATAACAGAGATCGGTAATGGGAAAGAGATCGAAACAAAACAGAAGACGACGGAAGCTGAGTATCTGGCAACAAGAGCAGGGACGAGATTCAAGTTTGTCGTGCGCGCGTGCGTAGAGGAATCGAAAGAAGAAAACAGCGCGCCAACACATGAGAGCAAACAAATCGAAAAGGGAAGAGAAACACACCACAAGAGGCACATCAAATCCAAAGAATATATATATATATATATATGATAAGCGGAAGGAGCGCAAATTCCTGTTGCTCACCTTCCCGTTCCCCCCCCCCCCCACACACACCCTCCTGTCCCGTCGAGACGATCCCAAACGCGAACGTGAGAGGCAGAGAGACGGGGCACCTTTTTTTTGTTCTAGTTGTTTGAAGCAGCGCGAAAATGAAAACGGGGGCAGCATGTGATGAGCAGACGCATGCGAGCAGCCACAGAAGCGAACGGATACGGAAAGAGGCGCATACGCGGCGTGGGAAAGCGAGACAGGGCGAACAAAACAAAAAAGAAAAGCGACGTCAGGCGCGAGAAAAAAAAAATGCGTCAGTGTCTGTGTGAGAGAGAAAGAGACGCTAACACGCCAATCCACCAGCAATAACAAAGGTGAAACATCTAGTCCCGATCGCAAAGTAAACAGCAACGGACCGGAAGCGGGTGGCAGAGACGGAGACGCAGCTGAGGCGACGGGAGGAGTTCGCGTGAGTGAGTGGGTGAGTGGGGTGGTCTCTTGCCTCTCCTCTGCACTTGTCGGCGTGTACGTGCACTGCCTTCCACCATCCAACAGCAATGAAGATGAAGAGGGTCGAAGGCGAAGAGGGGCAGAGAAAAAAAAGAGAAAACATGAACGTACAAAGACCCTCACAAAGAGAGAACAAAGTAGCACATGCGCCACAGACATTCACACACGCACACACACCCAAGCGCGCGCACAGTCGACGCTGGCGCACGAGTCGCGCATCCCATGATGGCAAGCTAGTGAAAAGACAAGTTTGCAAAAAAAGGGGTTTTAAGAAAAAAAAAATAAGAGAGGAGAAGAGTAGTAAACAACAAGCGAGCACATGCACAAGAAGATAGACGTGAGACGGTCGCTACTCTGCAGACGATGCACACCTATATACGAGTGCAACGCTGTCACGCCCTTTGGGTAGCGCGTTTTTCTCAAAGGCAGCCCACTACGTTGCCCGCCGTGAAGAGAGTGGGGTAGAGGTGCAAGTGATTGTAAAGAGTGGCGAGGAAGACAGAAAGGCGAGCAAGGGGATTTCCCTGGGCAACCTGTGCTCCACACGCGGCAGAGCAGTCTCTTTTTTCGTCCCCCTAATCCCCGGCGTTCGTGCCCGTGTGCTTCGTGAATGGGTCACGGCGTTCTGCGGCGCGCAGACAGGGGAAGCACGGCAAAAGCAGGGAATAAGAAAAAGAATACGATCAATGGAAATACAAGAATGAGAAACGGGGGAAAAAAACACCACACGTACCGGAACCACCAGAGACGCGGAACAACACAGGGAGACAGAGAGACCACGGACGAGTTGAGATGCGGCTGTAGCACCTCGTCGTGCAAGCATGCCACGAAGCGTCGGTGCTTGTCGCCCATCGCTACGTCCGGTGTGAATGAACCAGCAATGTGCGCTGTGGGCTACTCTAATTCAGCGCCGTTCAGTAGCGCGCCACCAAAAGACTGGCGGGGAGCAGCAGGCTCAGCTGACGCGAATTTTCAGGAAGCGGCCTCGGCTTATCGGCGGACGAGGACGCGCTCGCCTATCGGCCATTCCTTCTCGGTGCCAGCGTGCTCGCCTTCTGATCAGCGCCGACGGAGGCGCGACTGAGCGTCGTGCTGTTGGGTTGAAATTTCGAGGCGAAGTTTCTTCGCCTCGACGGCGTGGAGGACGCGCACAATGATACACACTGCGGGAGGTCGGGTGGCATCATCGAACGCTGATGCGAGACGGAGGGCCGTGGCATACGTGCTGCACCACCTTCGCACTTGGTCGCGTGGATGGACTTCGTCTCGCGCTTCCGCTGCAGAGGTGTGCTCACGCGTGAAGCGCGAAGTCTGCTGGTAGCTACGGCGTGTGGCGACTGTGTCTTCGCCGCCGCCAGCTTAGCTTTATCAGCGGCGTTAGCTGGCGCCGGGGTGTTACCGACGGGCCTTCCGCCGCAAAAACGCAGCAGTGCCACGTAGAGGGCCTCACGCTGCACAATCTGATTCACAGAGTGGCCGTAGGACGCCATGACGGCCTCGGGGCGGCGCAGGAAGCCGACAGCCAGAGACCGCAGCGCGGTGATGAAGTCGTGCTGCCACTGCTGACTGCGGATCTCCGCGCGGTGGGTCGAGACGAACCGACGGAACTGCTCCAAGTCGTGAACGGCCTCGCCGTCGTGCAGCAGAGCTTGGAGCAGCACCACGGCATTGCGCACCAGCTCGTCACAGTCGGTGACTCCCTTGTCTGCCAGCGAGCAGAGATGCACCATCCGCACCGCATCCCGCTCGGCGAAGCTGACGAACGCCTCGCCAATGATGCGCCGGAGAGCATGGTCGGCTGCGAGCACCTTCTCCTGGAAGTCCATTACGGGACGGCAACTGGCACGATACTTCAAGGCGTCGCACGCCTTGCGCACGCGGATCGCTTCCGAGACGCCGAGAAGCAGCATCTCTAGTCGCGTGCGAATCCGCTCGAGCGACACCTGGCTGGAGTGCATCAGCACCGTCTCCTCGTCCATCGTCCACAGCATCGACAGACGATCAGGATCGGCGTACGGCGCGTCACCCACTTTTCTTTCCAGATCGTGAGACTCCTCATCCTCTTCGGCATCGCCTCGGCAGCCCGCGTACGCGGGCTGCGGCTGACCTGCAGCGTCTGCATCACTGCACTCAGAGGACGACGCGTCATTCACCTCGCCGTACATCGACTGTGGCTCATGCCGCCGTGTAGCGTGGCCCGACTTCTGTTTAGCCTCGCCCTGGTTCAGATGTGCGCACTCGCTGACGTCTGCTTGGTTCTCCGCCGGCACAATGCAGCCCTGCGGGTGGTGTTGCTGCATGATGTCGACCTGCCCGGTGACTGTGATATCTACGATTGGTGGGAGCGCGCCTCCACAGCTTCCTTTTCGTGTGTGGCACTAGACTATGGCACCACACCTACAGAAGTTGGGAATAGCGGAAAAGCACACGAAAAGAGGATCCACAAAACTGCATACCCGCAGAAAAAGAGAAAGGGTAAGCACGCTGCCGAGACTGCTGCCCGTGGAGAAAAGAGGATCCCGTTTTTGTTGCACTTCTTACGGGGACGGTGCGGAGTGTAATGCAGCGTCAAGGGAAAGGAGAGAGAGAGACCGCTACTGCACACAACAGTGGGCGCGCAGGCGTTGGGCAATCGTGTACGTATTCGCGTCCTTTAGTGTGCGTCTGTACTGGCAGCGCTTTGTGCGTGTTGCGAGGTGATGCGTTGAAGAAAGAGCGACAAGAGAAAGGAAAGCGAACGTGGGTGCGCGTGCGAAGGACAAGCGGTGATGAATCGGTTTAAAACAAGAGAAGAAAAAAGGAAGGAGAAACGCAGAGGTGCGTGGCAGTGAAGGGCTGACGAGAGAGCAAGGAGGATTGTGGAACGGGGGTGGGGTCGGAGTAGGTCTGCCACGCCGTTCATGGCACAGAATGCGAAGAGGAGAAACAAAAAAGTAGTGAGAGAGTTTGGCGGACGGCACGGCATGCATGGAAGAGGACGGTAAGAGCGACAAAAGAGGGAGGGGATTGCTGCACGGCAAACACAGCCTCGTGCCGTCGCAAACGTAAGATGGTACATTTTCTGCTGGTGGAGCTCAGCAAGAGTGATTATCTCACCCACCCACCCACCCCTGCCGCCACGTATGTGTTCGGGCAAGCTCCCCCCACCCCAATGTCATGCGAGCTCGTTGTGTGAGATTCTCCCATTCTCTTCTCTGAAGCCGACGTGACAGGAAGAAACAAACCACGATCTCTGACCACATCGAAAAGGCCAAACCCTCTATCTCCCCCACCCGGATCCGAATTAGAAAAGTGGGGGAGATGAACAGCAGAGCTTCGTCTGCACACACAAAGTCTACGTTCTGCAGCGCTTTCCACCTCGGGCGCAGCTCCTTGAAACTATTTGCTCGTGTACCCAATACACCCGTTATATGCCACCGTGCATGAGTCGAGCTCCACACTAGGCCTTTGCATGTCACAAGCCCCATCGCCTGGAGCGAAGCAGCGTGAGACACACGTGCTACAGCAATGCGCTGGCTCATCCATCTGAGCATGGCCTCTGCCCTATAACTCTACCAATCCTCCTCGCAGGTCGCCTCGCAGCCGCTCCCCATCACGCCCAACCGCCACCCCTGGTGCGCCCACCGGGGTTACCATCAGCCTCCCCGCAACACTAGGCAGTGAGAGGTTCGGAAGTGACGCACGCTCGAGTCATGCTGACGCTCTGCCCGTCACATAGACGGCACAGGCGTGTTTAGCATCGCAGCGCTCTCCAACGCACCGCCATCCGCGACGTAGCCGCCGACATCAGCAGCGATGCATCACTCTGGCCTTCCCATGTCTCAGGCTCTTGACCCTGTCATGACCAGAAGCGGTTTGTCATTTTATAGAGATTGGAGGGGGAGGGGGGCTGCCTGGCTTCCCCGCAGAGTCGGTACTGCACCCTGGATACCACACTTAGATGTCGCCCACCACCAAGGCTCCTTGACAAAGAAGTGATGGAAACACGCGATGTCCTCCCTTTTCCTACTAGCAACGCACCATACACCAGGCAAGAACAGCACCTACGGTGCGAGCGAGCGTTCCGTCTTGAAGAGCTGCAGAGACCACTCCTTGTTCGTTTTCTGCCTTTTCCTTCATGCTGCATCTGCTGCACCGCAGCAGCTGAAACACGTGTCGTTACACAAAGTACTCACGTGCACAAGGCGCACGGCCGCGCGGTGAGGAATACATCAAGAAGAAAAACAAGATGGAGAGAGCCACCGCAAAATAACGATACGTGGATAGATTCTTACAAACAAAAAAAGCACAGATGATGAACGAAAATGAAGAAGGAGCTTCCTGACACACAGACACAGACACACACGCACACGTGCCTCCGACGATTCCTCTCCCAGCAGATGCGAAGGTCACCTCAAGAGCGATGCGCCACAGCAAGGGTAGCACGTGTAGTGCCACATGCTCGCGAACGCCCCCTAGAGGCCTCGTGGGAGATGGATCTACAAACCGCGATATATATATATATATGTAGTAAGGGGAGGCTATTACTGAGTGCAGCAGTAACCACGAAAAACCGCGCCATCAACTCCTGCGATTATAAGCTCCAACAGAGACGCACGGAAAGCACTCATGCGCAAGCGCATGAGTTCACCCACGTCCTTACCTACCGCATTCCAGTGTGTGAGTGTGAGTGTGTGAGTGTGTGTGTGTGTGTGCTTGCCATCGTGTGACACGATTGCTCCCCTCCCGATGCTCAACGGCAGAAACAGCACAAACAAAAAGAAAAAAAAAATGATATTAATCGATGTCAACCATCCTTGTCCATCTGTGGGCTCATTGACGTCCACTCACGGAGCCTTCCCATCCAAAGAAACCGGCGCAGAGGGAGGCTCCGCCTCAGCCTTCGCCTGCTGCGCATGCAGCTCGATGCGGTCCGGATGCTTCTCGCGCAGCTCCGTGATGACATTCCACACGTGCTGCGACAGCTCCTCGGCCGATTTGAAATTTCTGGCGTCGATTGGATCCCCAAAGGAAAAGTACGCGTCCGCGGCGTCCATCAGCGCCGACCCGCGCGGCCATAGCTTTTCCGTCCCACTCACTGCCAGTGGCACGATTGTGGCTCCCTCGTCGACAGCGAGAGAGAAGAATCCCAGGCGGAACGGGTTCAGCGGGCCGTCGGGGTTCATGTTTCGAATGCCCTCCGGGAAGACACACAGCATGCGGCCACGGCGCAGACACTTTCGCGCGCTTTCCATCATCGGGCCAACCGTGCCTTTCACCGTCGCAAAGCTCGTCTTCTTGTCACGGAAGTGCACGGGTAGGTCGCCGGCGTTGTACAGCGCCCACCCACCAAACGGTACACGGAACAATCCAGCCTTCGCGATCCACGTGCCATCACGGGGCAGTAAGGAGCGGATGGTCACGAACGGGTCGGCACCGCTGAGGTGGTTCAGCATGAGGATCACCTTCTTGCTCTTCACCTCTGGAAACTTGTTGAGGACATGAATGGACCAGAACGGGTTCAGCAGATCCATGCCAGCAAAGCTGACCGTGCGCAAAATGTGGCCGCAGATGTCCTGGCGGAACTCAGACGTCGTGAAGGGAAAGGAGACCACGATGAAGATGACCTGTGCGACCCATATGATAACCCACTGCAGCACCAGAGACAGGATGAGGTACAACGTGCACAATAATCGGAGGAACTGGTTAGGGTGCCTTCCTTCTGCCATGGTGCCGTGCAGCTCTGATCGATCTGGGAGGCGAAATCTGTGCGCCAGGAGAAATAAGATGAATAAAAGTAGGCGCGCTGAACAGCAAGCCAAAGCCAAAGTGTTATCAAGCACGGCTCGCTATCCAAGGGGAAAGAGGGAGATGAACCGACAATGGTCAGATTATAGGAGAGGGGTGGAGGCAACACACTGACGGTGCGACGTCGTCTCTCACTCTACTCCTTGGTTGTCTTTTTTTCGGTTCGACGGGTTCGCAAGCGTGCTACTCTTCTCTACGTGAAAGATCAAGAAGTCTCAGGGTGTGGGGCAGAGGTGGCGATGGCGGTGGTAGTGGAGGTAGTGTGCGGACGCTAGCATGCGCACACCCACGCACAAACTAGGGAAGAGAAACTGCGGGCGGCTGTTTGTAGATGCGTATGTGCATGTACGTATGTGTGCAATGGCGAGTTCGACCGTAAAAAAAGGCTCTGTGGAGGCTCTGTAGCTATAACCTACAGTGATGATTTCTTGCGATGCGCTAAGCAGCAAAACACACACACACACACATGCACGCGAGCTCAGAGTAATGCACCAGCTAAGCAGAAGACACTCAGCGCGCAAGAAAAAAGGGAGAGTAGGTATTATAGACGTATGTATATGTGCCTCATAAGAGAGCTGTTGACGGTGACAGGGAGAGACACATGCAGAGGTTACAGGGCGAGGACGGGTAACAGGATAGGTATGGGCTGGAGTCAGGCGAAGGATGTAATCACGCACGACGAAACGCGCAGCCGCCAGGAGGGGAAGGGAGGAAACACCAGATAAGAAAGCCAAGGACGCATGGGAGTGAGGCAACCTGCGGCCCTCTCGGCAGCACCCACGGGAGTACTCTCCAGTCGGATCGGAAGTGACGCAGCAAACGCGCTGTCGCATGTACCTCGCTTCCTCTCTGTTTTGTCTGATATTGTTTTTTTGGGGGTGGAGGGGGGGGTAAGGCCAACGTACCCAGTCGCTGTCAGCGAGCATGCGCCACACGCCACACTAGCCCAGGCCTGCCGAAGGCCCTCATCGCGTGCTGTCAGTCATCGCTTTCGTCAAGCGTTGCGGTAATGCGCCCACTCAGTCATCTCTGAACGCACCCTGCCTTAAAGTCCATCGACCATCTCCTTGCGGATCGCTTCATCAAAACGCCGTCCAAGGCCTGACCGCCGACATCAGCAGCAATTCATCACTCGGGCTTTCCCCTAAGTTCTAAGTGCTTGACCCTGTCACCACCAGGAACGGCTCGGCATTGGCAGGGATAAAAGGGCTTCCCGGCTCCCCCTCCACCCCTCCCCCACATAGAGTGGGGAGGGGAAGGGGTGCTAGACCGCGGACGCCAGGAAGAGATGTCCCCTGTCATCAGGAGCACACGCAGCGAAGTAGAAAAATATATATATATAGCAAAAAAAAAAGGGTTGTGAAGCAGCACAATAGTGGGGAAGACGCGATTTCAGCACGCACTCGTGCGCCAAACGAGAAAGTATGTACGCAGTGCCCGGCCAAGGGTGATTCGACACCAAACGAAAACGAGGCGGCGTGTCTTCCTCGAGCTCCTTTCTTATAGTTCGCTCAGTGCCTCTCCGGAATCCCGCAAGGCGTCATCGGCGTCGCCGCACCTTGCCAGGATCTGACGCAGGCTGCGACCATGCTTAGCCGCTGCTTGAACAGCGGCAGCGTACTCAGATGTGAGGTGTGCAGGCTGCGGCACTGACGTCACAGCCGCCGGCAGGCGCCTATGCCGCGCAGTGGATCTTGACATCAATGGCCTCACATGTGCGCCGGACAAGAGGGATGAGCGCGTGTCGGTAAGCAGGTAGCGCTTTGTGCCGCTGCACCGCCGCCCGCCTTCGCTCTCGAGGAGGCTTTCGGCTTCCGTCGCGTCATGGAGGCCGTCGGCGGTGTGTAAGACGCCCGAGTCCGTTGTACTGATCTCGAGCTCGTGGTCGATGAAAGTGACAATCGAGCTGTTGGGGGAGCGGAACGAAAACTCGCGCGAGCCAACGCCAGCTAAAGCCACAGCCGCTACCTCCTCCAGCACCGGGCCTGAAACGCTGGTGGACGCTCTCAAACACGACGCACGCGGCCCAGCCCTTGACGTGATAGTCGCGCCATGCGGAGGCTGTGCGGAAAAAGACTCGTCGCCATGGTGTGCCTTGGGGCTTGTAAACGCTAAAGCGGCTGCTTGCACAACTGCAGACCGAGGACGGTTCACCTCCTCCTCAGGTAGCGGCCGGTGCACCAGCACCTTATTCCTGCTTGCCACCCTATGCGGCGCTGGAGCCGAGTGGCACCGGACCAACCCTGCGTCGTGTGACGGATTGAACTGCGATGGGGCAACCGACATGAGCGACGAGGATGAAAACGAAAGCACGTCTTTCACCGCTACACCCTGCCACGTGTTGGCGAGTGATGCCGCCAAACAGCCCTTCTGCAAAGTTGGGTGGGATGTTTCGATGGACGGGGCAAGTATCGGCGTAGAAGATGACTGCGGCAAAGCAGCTGCCTGCGTCACTGCATTTTGATGCTCTTCCTCTGACGGAAGCATTGGCGGCACGCCCGGTGCGCCGCTGCGAAAGTCTTCCGAGAGGAGTCGGTAGTCGAAGACTGGCGACATCCGCGTGCTATCGTGGTCGTTGTGGTGTGCCGCTGCGGTGCCAGTGACTTCGGGCCGCCAAGACAAGGCGGGGAACAAGGAGACCGAGTCCTTGGTAAGGCTAGATGGGGTGGCGATCACGGATGCTTTTTCCCTTTGTGTGTATGACCGCGCTCCGGCCATGGTTGACTCTGGCCGGAGACAGGAGGCTAAGTTGCTGGTGGGACATGTATTCGCGTTGAGCTGGTCGCGTAGCAATTTCGAGGACTCATAGCAAGCTGGCGTGCTGTTCGTGTCACCTTGTGTGTCGGGGTTACGCTGGCATTCCATTGCGTCCGACGGCGATATGCCTCTCAGCGGCTGCTTTCCGGAGGAGTCTGAAGGTGGCGACTGCATATTGCCGGTAGAAGAGGAGAAGGCGCCAGCTAGGCAATAATCGTTCCAGTAGTAATGGTCGCGCAAGAGGCAGGTGCCTCTCCCGCGTTTGTGCGTGATGCGCGAGTCCTCGCCGAAGATCTCGTTGACGGGGTGTTGAAGTAGGTTGCCTAGACAACCCTTGAGACCAGGGCGCCTGCTGCTCTTTTTTGTTCCCCACCCCCCACCCACTCCTTTTCTTGCACTGGCAGCGCACAGAAACACACACCAAAACGAGCCAGGCGCTTCTGCGCCCGACAGTCCATGCCCGAATCGCACGCCCGCAACCAGAAAAAAATCTCAAGAGGAGAAAAGCAGTCGTCGCGACAGCAGCGACCGTGCTCGCAAACAACGCAGGGAAGCTGTGTGAGGGAAAGCCGCAGCAAACAACAAGAGCACCACGGCACCTCACACGAATCCAAGTCGCGCGTCTGCGTGTGTGTGTGTGTGTGAGTGTGGGTGGGTGTGGGAGGGGACAAGTGCACGCTCTGCGGCGGAAGAGAAGTGTGCGGTGGGAGGGCCAGAGAGAACATCGATCAGGCAGGCCTCAGCGCAAACATTCAGTGGAGGGTGAGAGAAGGGAAGTGCGAACAGGGCCTGCAAGGCAAGGGCGCACAGTCAGAGGCAGAAGGACAACTACACAATCGTACAAGGGGCCAGAACCATATCACTGTCGCCTCCGCCTTCAAGAGAGTGCCCTACTCACCTCCACCGTCCCCCCCCCGCCAACAGAACGCACACGCATACCCTCTCACACTAGCCAAAAGACGGAGGGTGCGCAATACGACACCATCCAGCTCCCTCCTTCGCATTCGCTCGTGTATGACAGCTCGGCTCACCATCATGCACCACAGCGCGACCGAAGGCTGTTCGCAGATACGGGTGAGCCAAACCAGATCACAGCGAAGCCTACCCCAGCATACACCACCTTCCTTTTTCTGCTGTTGTTCAAGGATGCTCTCAAGTCGCTAAAATGCACAGTAAGCCCCACGCCACCCTACCCCTCGCCCGTCACAGGCACCGCATTGCCTGGTGCGAAGCAGCGTGAGACACACGTGCTACAGTAATGTGCCGACTCAGTCATCTGAGCATGGCCTCTGCCTCAAACGCTACCCACCACGGTCGCCTCGCAGGCCGCTCCCCCATCATGCCGGTCGCCACACGGTGTGCGCCCGCCATCGGGGGTGATACTCGGGCTCCCCACACCAGTGGGCAGCTAGGGCCGGGTGTGGGATGCGTTCGAGTCACGCGTATACTTTGCCTATTACATGGATTAGTGCAGGCGTGTGCACTGTCGCAGAGCGCTCTGACGCTGCGCCGTGCAGAACCTGGCCGCCCACATCAGCCGCGGTGCTTCGCTCCGGCCTTTGCCTAAGTCCAACATTTTTGGCATTATAAGCGCCAGAACTGGCTCGGCGTTTGAGAGGCATGGGGAAGCAGGGGGGAGCTGCTCGGCGTCCACCCAGAGAGAGAGAGGTGTTTACTGGGCCCTGCGACGCCACGCACTAAGGTGTCTCTCTTCATCGGTGTAGAGCAGTGCATGAACGCCACTTGCTCTCGACACGCCATTCTGCCACGAGCAAGTCCGCAAACGCATACACGCATATACAGCCATGGCGCACCTGCCTCTGCTGCACTGCAGCTCAATCCAGGTCCTCTGAGATGAACCGTCCTGCCGTTGAATCAGGGGCATGCGTCTTGCGGCCTTTTCTGGCCCTTCCCCGTTCCTTCTGCGCATCTGTGCTGCGCGATGGGCGCCAGACGGACACGGGTGCACCGCACACCTTCACCCGGGAGGGCCGCGCCCAGTCTCGTGCTCGAGGGCGGAAGCCGCGGTGTCTGTCATGCGGCGAGTAGGGGGTGCTCCAGGTGCATGCCGGGTGAGCTCAGGGGGGAAGCTGGCCAGCCTCGGGCCCAGGGCCCTCGGTGATCCTGCACACCCCGCCTTGTGCCACGCCTATCCCTCTGAGTCGCGCAAAGCCGCTCTACTCCATCAGGCTCTGTGGGAATTCTCCACATTGAAACCTGGAGGGCTCGGTGGTGCAACGCCGTGGGGTTCTCCTCACGCTTCCGGCATCCGTGCCGCATCAGCCCGCCCGGCCCGATGCCGGGGATGCCGCACGTTTTTGCATCCGCGCGTTTGGGGACTCATTGGTATGGGATTCCCTTCCGTCTTCTCCGTCGATCACTCGTGCTCCTCTCACCTCTGCACACCTTGTTTGGATGCGATAAGCCGTGCCGTCTGTGCCTGGCAGCGCCGGCACACAGCGCTCGCACTACCGGATCCTGGGGCCTGTTTCAGAACAACGCTGCTGCGCGCGTCAGTCGCTGTCCTCATACTCCACTTCCCTTGCTGTCACGGGGGGAGGGGAGGGGGGCATGTCGGCATGGCTTGCCCGCACGTGCCGCGACAGGTGCGACGGGTGGGACGCCGCTACGAGCCTGTGGCGACATGGAACACCCCACCCTCTCCCGAGTCCGCACGCCCTGCACAGGAGCGGGCATGTCAAGCGGAGGGGGCCCGTGTATAAGCACGTGCCTGCGCGCAGAGAAATCATGGCTTGTCCTTCCGAAAAGGCACAGGGGGGGAGGGGGCACCGCAACGCCAGCGCAGTAGTCGGCAGCACACCACCTGCAACCCCACGCTGTCGCTGCCAGTCACCCGCCGCTGCAGGAACCCAAAGTGCGGACAGGTGCTCGTGCGCAGCTGGGCGAGAAGGGTCGCCTGGCGCCTCGTCAGCTCAGCGTCCACGCTCTTGTGTCGGACGGATGCCGCCTAGTAGCTGCTCTTGTCTCAGCGTGCCGCATCGCGTAGCGCAGCTTCGGTGGGCGCCGGCCGGGCGTCGGAGACCGGTGCCCAGGCCCGGAATCCATGCAGTTGGCGTCGGCGCCCCTGGCACTGCCTATTGTGCGAGCTTGTTCGGCCTGTCCTTGTGCTCCAATCCGCAATGACCAAAGACAATCGGAGCTCGGAGGCGCACGCGACGGGCCACCGCAGCGCCAGCGCACGTGCCCAGGTCCGTCGCACCCCGCCGTCCTCCACAATGGCAGGGCCCGTGTCGAGCGCCGTGAGGGCGGGAGAGCGAGTCCGCAACAACGGCAACCACACATGCCTCTCTGCCTTGTAGCTGGTCAAGCTATCCTCGCAGCAGGTCAGGCGCCAGCACCACTGCTCCATACTCGGCGCGGTCGCGGCACGCAAGGGCGCCGCAGCCCCTTGCCCGTGTACGCCTGCGCGCGCGTTATCACGATAGCGCATCGCGGCCGCACCTGACTTGGTGTCTGTCCGTGCTGTGCCGTCTGTCCACCGCGGGTAGCAGAGCTGCGCAACGCGGGAGAGTCGCTGCCTGCCTGCCGCTGGCTTTCTCTTCGTCTGGAGAACCCGCCTGCGCCCAGTGCCGAGAGAAGAAGCGGATGCCGACATGGGCCTGTGCTGAAAGCTCACCTTGTCCACATCGCGAGAATCAGCACGTGCACCGCAGGCGCGGACGCGATGCAGACCCTCGTCGTCTTCTCGACGATCTCCGGCGTCGCATTCAACGGGCGCGACATGAAGTCACCAGAGAGCCGCGACCTTGCGCGGTGGACCTGCGCACGGCACTACTGTCCATCCACCGCGTGTCCGCGTCGTGTCGTGCGCACAAGAACGAAAGAAGGGGTAGCAAAAATGGTGAATGTTTGGAGGCCCTCCGCGCCTGACCTCCTCGTCAGCGATAGTTGCCCGCTCGCCTTCTCGTCCTCTCGCGCGACACCACGATACCGAAAATGCTCTGACTCTGCTCGTCGGCTTTGTCACGCTCCGCTTCCCTCCGAGGGAGAGAAAAAGGCTGCAGGTATCATCTAGGATGTGGGAGTGGGTGTGGGCGCGCGCGTGTGTAGCGAAGCGTCCTCCAGAGCAGGGAGGGGACGCGGGCGATTCGCCGGCAGCAATATGCAAGCGATCGCAACGAGAGGCAATGAGGAAGGAAAAAAAAAAGAAGCGGAAAAGGGAACAAATACACGAGAAGCAAGGCGGCAAACTCTTTCATGACCATCTGCAGAGTGCTGCCGTGACGGAACGCGGGTGCGGGTCTCTGCATATATGGACGAGTAAATGCCGCAGACTCGACGGACAGGTGACCCACCGGTGCCTCTCCATCCCCCTTCCTCTCCCCCGACACACATGCGCACACGCATACACACCAACCCATAATAGCATCATCTATGACGGGCTCGTGGGGAGAGTCTCTATCAAAACGCAAGAGCTTGTCTACGTGATGCGATGCACCAGAACGGCGCGCCTTCCTCCGCATGTATGCTTTTATGTCACATCTACGCGACTGCGCACGTGCTTGTAGGCTTACTCGATGTTAAGGCATCACCTGCCCCGGTGGATTGTCTCTGTGTGTGTGTGTGTGTGTGTGTGTGTGTGTGTGTGTTTGTATGTGTGTCTGAGCATGCGCGGAGAGCCAGAGGCGCGAGTGAGGTGGAGAGTGTGAGTTAGAGAACTAGATCAAGGCTGGCGGGCTGCGGAGACACGTCACAGCAGAAGGTGGGGGCCTGAGCTATCCCCTTGAGCTGGCGCCGTCCTACACACTCACACACAAGCACCCGCATCATCACGTACGCGTCTGCCCCACGCACCCCCACGCGCTCACGCCGTCTCCTCCGTGCTATCTTCGGCGGCACATTCAGATTCCCTCCTGTCTTCGTCCTTTTCGCTGACACGCGCGTCAGCACCCCCATCGGAGTCTTCGTCCTCCCCAGCCTCGTCGTTTTCTTCGTCATCTTCAGAGCATGAAGACTGCTGCCATTCGCGTCTGTTCTTTAGACGTCCTCGGCGCTCATTCAGCGGGCGAGCATCCGACAGGTCTATCGAATCCAAGTCGAGCCCGCGTCGCGCCTCACTTTCCTGCAGCTCCACCTCCACGTACTTCTCCTGAAAGGCAGCTATCTCCGCCGAGTTGGCGCACTTCTGGTAGCCGGCCAGTAACTCACGATTCACGTCAAAGAAGCTCGCTCCCCAGGAGAAGTACGCCATGATGCTTCGGGCGTCGTCCATCAGGCCCACAATCGCCAGTGTCGCCGCCAGAGCCTCTGCGCAGTTCAGCTTCGACGGTCGGCCGTAATTGACAGGGTTAGCTGCCAGCAGCAGTGGCAAAAGCCGTGGGGCCGACATGCGCATTTTTCGCCACGGCACGGCATCCAGCTCCTTCCATGAGCAGTCCACAACGGCGGCCCCGTTCTGCAGCACAATGCCGCGATCGGCGGGACTGACAATCTCCGTCGCGCTTGGGGTCAGCACCACGCCGTGGAATGGTTCGCTGAGGCGCAGGAGGCGCAGCGCGTTCAGGCGATACAACTTCTTGCCGGAGCAGGCATTGGGGTCGCACTGCTCAAAGTCCCACATGGCAAGTGGCACACTGCACGGATGCGCTGGTGGCTCGTTGCTGTGGAACCCACTCGTCGAGCATGCACCGCCCGAGCCGCCGCCTCGTCCTCGTCCACGGCCACGACCGCTGCGTGTGCGAGCATCGCCCTTGCCCATTGGTCGCGCAGAACAGAGCTGCCTCGTTGTTGTTGTTTTCCGATTTAGTTCGAGGAAGAGTAGCGAGGCTGCGGAGGATCACCACAGACCGCTTCACCTCGTTTCGGCAATCGATGGAACACACACACACACACCGCTGAGGGTACCTTTTCGCCAGGCTCGACCTCCCCCGCTACGTATACAGATCAAACCTCAGCGCCAATGCGAAGCCTTTTTACCGTCCGTTGCTGAGGAGATATATGGAGGATGGGCACACACTACGGCGAACGCCGCGCGGTGAAACCGGCGTGAGGAGAAGAGAGGGGATAGGGATGGGGTCGAGGGACAATCCTGCGCTTGCGACGGCGATGCCGCCACCAAATACGGCACCCACACCACGCGAAGGGGAAGCAGCAGCAGCAGCGAAACAGCAGACTGTGAAAGCGGTTCTTCCCATGGTGACTCTTACCACCCTCACGAGTAGTAGGCAATATGCTCACGCGAGTTGCCGTTCCTGTCAAGAAGCTCCATGTAGACTGATCGCGCCCTTCATCCTCTGCGGAAAGGGGGAGGGTCGAAGGACAGAAAATGGAGGTATTCCCCGTACAGAAACTTGTTGTGGACGTCCTTGCCAGCACGTCGTTGTACGTCAGTGTACGTTATTCGTCGCTTATCCATACAGCGCGGTATCCTTACACACACACACACATATATATATATATAGCCGGTGAAGACGAACAACGCACTCTTCCATCAGCGTGCCACGTCGGGCAGTACCTTCACATGTCCCGGTGAAATTTTTTTTTTGCGTCAGTAGGTGCGGCGTTTGAGCGTCTTCTTCGCGGTTGTGGTAATCGCCGACGTGCCGCGCGGAGCTGCATCGGTCGTCTGCGCAGTCGCCGCGGACGCTTTCACCAACTCTGCGAACGATTTCGGGGAAAAGGAATACCGCTTTGCTGGGACTGTCTCCGCCGCGGCAGCGCTTGTTGCTGCCGTTGTCGGGGCCAAGCGCGTGTGCGGCGCTGCCCCCTCTTCGTTCCTCGCGCTGGCCGCTGTGGAGGCGTCAGCCTCGGTGCGACGCTTCTTCGGTGCACCAGGCTCCATCCTGTCGCGTGCCTCACCCATTACCTCCTCGTTTCCCGTCTCGCGGCTGCGCTTGTGCGCGCGGCGCTTCTGCAGGTAGGCCTCCCGCTCCTTCTCGAGGTTGCGCAGGTGGGCGACATAGTTTTGTCGCTTCACACGGTGTTTCTTGGGCATTCGAGCACACAAGAAAAGCTAGATGGGCAGGCGCACAAGTTCTGCGGTGTTGGGAAGGGGCCGCAGAACAGCGGTGGAGGGGGAGAGAGACTCTCTCGAAAAGGCAAGGGACGCTGGCGCTGCGGCACAAACAGCCTCTGCTCGGGATACGCGAGGAGTCTGTGTCGCTTCATTGGCGTGTCAGAGAGAGATGAAGGGAGGAGGAGAGGAGAGGAGAAGGGGGGTTATGCGTAAAGGTGCGGGTAGGGCACGAGGTAGAGAAAGGTGAAGGAAGACAAAGTTATCGGCCACACATCCACCCGCGACAGCGCACCCCGCGGTGCCGACACTAGCTCCGCTTGCACACTCTCGTGCTCCCTCCAGATAGAGCAGAGCAAGAAACACCAGCATCCCTCATCCATTATCAAAAGCAGGGTCTCTTGTGCGCAGCGAAGCCTCTGCGCAAGGAGCGCGGGGGCGACTCTCATCGTGATTACTGCTTCCCTCTCGCAGCAGACCGCAGACGCCTCTGATCAGCCGCAGGAGAGCAGGGCTTCGCCAGCGTGCCCCTCAAGTGCCTTCCTTCGCTCTGTGCTCTTGCCATGGAGGTGGTGGCGAGAGCAATACGACGGCGCGCGCGCGCACGCACACAGAGAGAGAGATCCAAGTACACACATACACAAACATCGGAGCAAGAAAGTTCAAAGGGCAGGCAAGCTGCCTGTCTGAGCAACAAAGCTGTACATGACATCCATACAAGCGAGATCGCGCAGAGCGGGGTGCCGCGGTAGCCATCGGACTACCCCTCATTCTCATGTACATCGAGCGTCTCCCACCCTCTCACCTCCCCGCTCGCTTGTGCGCCTCGGCACACACAGAGACACACGCACGCAGCCACATAGTGCGGCAGACCCGCGATACCACCAACAGCACCCGCACCCTCCAGAGAGAGGGGAGAGCATTAAAAAAAAAAACATGAGGTGGATGGCTGCTCCGCCTCAGAGAAAGCGAAGGAGAACGAAAACACAAAGGAAGCAGGAAAAGCAGTGAGGGCGGCGCACGCACACACATACAGAGACACGGGGATGACTACGTCCACCGTACCCACATAACACGGAGACACACAGAACAGCAAGCTGAAACAAGGGTACCCATTGCACAACCCCCCCCCTTCCACCCGCCACCCACACAAACACCCTACATACAGATGGACGCTCCACGCGCCTCTCCACACCTGGCCTCTTGCATAGCTAAACCTACATAAAGAACTCAGCGCCGTCCTCGTCTGAGTCGATGTTGTCGAGTGAGCCGTTCAACGCAGCAGCAGACCGCTCCGCCTTGCGCCGCGACTTCTCGTCAATGGGCTTCGAGACAAAGGAGCGCGGACGGAACGGCTTGCCGATCTTGTAGATGATGGGTGCCTGCGACCGCTCCAGCGCGCGTCGGATGCGTTCCTCCTGCTCATCCTCCTGGTTGGCCAGGTGAATGATCCGCGCCTGACGACGACGCTGCTTGTCACTCTGCTTCATCACGGCCTTCATCAAGGCCAGCTCGACGTGGTTTGCCGGGTCGCTCAGGTATCGGTGATATTCCTCCAACTTGTTCTCAATAATGGTCAGCATCTCTACCGGGCCCATGGAGGCGTCGTGATGCTGCTGCTGAGACGCCGCATCAGCCGCGCCGGCCGCAGTCGTCGCGCCGACGGTGCTCTTCCCCGACCGGCGCGCCCCACTCGATGGACGCTGCGAGCCATAGGATGGGCCGCCGGCGGCTGCCTTTATCTTCCCCGTCTGCATCGTTGACGACTGAAGAGCCTTGGGGCCGCGATGCATGGAGGCGGCACGCAATCGGCCATGACTCGCGTTGTCAGTCACTTTGGCGCCGTCAGCGCTCTTGCGGAGATTAGGGTTCTGCGCTGTGAGCTTGAGCTGCTGATCGCCAGTGCGGAGCAGGTGAAAAATGTGCTCAATCGACTCCTCAACCTTCTTTTTCAGCTCCTCGGGGGCCATCTTCGTGGCTGAGGCGACACCGGCAGTGTCCCATGCGCCGCCAATGGACGATGCGCCCGCTCTGGCCCGTTTGGACGTTGTCGCAGTCGACCCAGCTGGCGCGTTTGCCTGCACATTTCCGTGCGGCTCGAGCGCCATCATCCGTTCATCTAGCGCCTGTAACTTCTTCTGGGCCTCCGCTACGCTGCTCGTCAGCGCCTCCAGCTGCGCCGTTCTCTGGTCAACCATGGCGTTCATCTCCTCCCGCTCCTGCATGTACCCCATCTCGACACCCTCTAGCTCCTCTTCCAGCTCGTGGCAGTTTTGAATCAGGAACAAGTTGCCCTCCTCTACGTTGATGAACACCTCCAGAAGATCATCGACAGAGGTAAAGCACAGCGGCAGCCGCTTTTCTTCGTAGTTATGGTGTAGATCGTCTTTCACATCCGCCAGCGTCATGGCACCGACCTCAGCGCGGATGCTTGCGGTAGCGGCCGCGATGGCAGCGCGGGCCTCGTCCTCAACGGAGGCGTAGAGATGCTCTAGTTGCTCCTCGAGCAGCACCACCTTCGGCTCCTCCACCTCCACGACCGGGGTGGCATTACCCTGGTACCTCCCCTTCCGTTGTGCAGCTGCCGAGATAGATGGTCGCTTCCTTTTGTCAGACGATGCCCCATCCCGTTCCCTCGCCAGCGCTGCCTGCTGCGCCGCCTCCAACCGTGCCGCCTCCTGCGCAGTCAGGGAAGCTGACCGCGCCTGATACGCCTCCTCGGCGTCCAGCAGAATCTTCTCGGTCGCGTCCTCGATACGCAGGTCGCTCAGTGTGTCGTAAAACCACTGCGGCTTTGTCAGAATCTCAAGAAAGTCCTTGTATGCAACGCAGTTTTCAATTTGCACCCGTGTCTTGCGCATCTCCGCCTCGGCGTGGCTGATGAGGGCTGACAGCTTCTTGATCTCGATTGTCTTGGCGTGCTTGCTGCGCGTTTCGTCGTCCGCTCGCCGCACCGCAGCGTCCTGCTCGAGGTTGCTGAACTTCAAAAAGTTGTTGAACTTCTCACGCGTGTTCGACAGCTGCTCTTGCTGCTGGTGCAGTCGCTTCTCAGCGCGGTGGATTTTCTCTTCTAGCTTGCGAATTTCAGCCTTCTTGGTCGTCAGGGACATGCGCACGAGGCCGACCTCGCGCTTCTGCTGAACGAATTCGCTCGTCGTGAGCGTGTCGTGCACGTCGACAGCGTAGCCAGCACTACCGCCGCACGCCGCGGAGGAAGCCGCCGCCCTCGAGAGCGCACCGCTCGCCACCACACCGTCCGCAGCGCTCGTCGTCGATGCGCCTGGGCGAAACGCACGACCGTAACGTGGAGCAAGCGCAACAAGGTCGTCAGCCATAGCCGCATCATCTCTGCGCACCTCCTGCAGTAACTCCTTGGAGATGTGCGAGCTCTCCGCGTAGACGCCGCCGCCGGGCGGCTCGTTGAAAGGGTTTGCCTGAGCGTGAAGATCCATCTTTGTACGGTCTTGGCAGGCGTACAGCAAGACTATGGAGAAAGAGAGAGACAGACGCAGGTTAGAAAGGAGTGAGCGAAATGGCTACGATACAGTGCAGGACGTGTGTGTGTGTGTGTGTGTGTGTCTGTGTTTGTGTGTAACCAAAGTGTTGATCCACTGCAGTTTCGCTGCACACGCAAGCACGCAGCTCTTTGTCTACACAGTTCGTCGATATTCTCCCCTCTCTCTCTCTGGAGCGAAGTTGGTGCGCGGTGTCGGAGAGCAGCAAGCCTGTTTCCGGGGGGCAGCGTGCTCGTGCTGCTAAGCACTCCAGCACGCGTATCGCGTGTATTAGGCAAGGGAGGGCGGCGAGTACGCATGCGAAAGGGATAGAGAAAAGTGCTGTGTGTACGAGCGAGAAGCCTCACAGAGGAGTTCACTCAAGGAGTCGCAGCGGCAGCGGCAGTGGCAGCAACGCCTACAACGCAGCCCCCCCCCCCCAATCGAGCGCGAGAGGCAACGTTTATTCTCACAGAGCCCCGTGCCGTCTCGACAGAGTCGCTAATGCGGTCCTTGCTGCTGTCCGCTTCACCGAGAAAGAAAGAGATGCAGTCAGCCCGCCGTCAAAGAGAGACCTCGCAGACATCCACAATAATGCGCGCCAAGTGGCGTAGCGTGGAGGAGGGGGTTGGCAACGGAAGAGTGTGTCTGGATGGGTAGTGGGCCGTGTGGGGCGAGATGTACCTGAAAGTCAGCGACAACAAGGCTGCATCGAACGCGACCGCACGGTGAGTCCCATTTCACATTCCGCATCGCTCTCCCTTCTCCGCCAGCTAGGCAACTATCGCAGTGTGTCCAGTGCCTCCGTCCATGCCGCCGGGGGGTTTGCGCGATGCAGCCGCGAATCGACTCTTTGTTTGCTCGTTTCCCGTGCATTCGCTTTCTTTCTGCGTCCTGTCAGCGACTCTCCAGCGCGCGTCAGACAAGGAGGAGGGAAGAGAAATGATGATGATGGCGGTGGCGGCCAACGCCAATAAACACAGCACAGCACCAACCGCAGCAGCAAAGCTTCCCTGCTGCCCGCTCTTGCCTTCTCCTCCATCGAGCGGGCCTCTCCACCTGCCCGCCCCTCCCTCCTCCCCCCTTTCGCTCTCTCGTGCTCGGCCTGCGTGTTTATACCATACCGGTTATCGTGCTGCTGACCCGGAGCTCGAGAGAAAGAAAGAGAGACAAGCCTGGCAGGAGAAGGGAGAAGGCAACAGAAGGGACGAGACAACGAGCACGCGACGTGGCGCAGTGGAGAGGAGGGTAGGATCAATGATAAAACCACAGCCGACAGACAACAGTCAACAACCAGGACGCACAAAAAAAAACACACACACAAGAGGAGGATCTTGGCATGCGGCGCTTCACAGGAGCGGCTTCGGTGAGTGCGTATTTCTGCCTTTAAGTGTGCTTGTATTTCGGTGTGTGGGGGGTGAACACAACCGATGCATGCAAGTCAAAGATGGAACTCTAAGGATCACAGGTAGATACGGTCACATAGAACCGAGGGGAATTGAATCATAGGCGGGCTCACCCTCAGCAACCGCGATCCACACACGCACACACGTGCACACAAAGCAGAAGCTAGTGACGGAGGGAGTGAGGAAAAGAGGAACAACGAAAAAGAAAAAGCGCAGACGAGGTAGAGAAACCACTCGGCACCCTCGGTGTCGTTGCGCTGAGGAATGATGAACGCCTTCCGTTGGTGGGCAGAGGTGTCTCAACAAGGCGCTCGTCGGACACTCGGAACTGCGTAGCCATCTGGCATAGGAGGAGGTGGCGGGTTCTTGCCACGAGGTGCGCCGCCGTCTGCCGCGCCAGGATGCAGCCCGTCCGCCGGTCCGCGATGTGGGATGCCGTTTGGCGCCATCTGACCGTGTGAGGGCTGCTGCTGCTGCTGCTGCTGCGATGGCTGCGATGGCCGCTGCTGCTGCTGCTTGCGCACCTCGTAGTCGGCGGAGTCGAAGAACTTTTGCTGCTGCGGAGCCTGCATCTGCCGCAAACGCGGGTCACGCTTCTTGGGCATGTTCACCCCCGGAGGCGCCTGATCAGCCATTTTCTTGCGCTTGCTCTCCGCCACAGAAAAGGGAGAAAAACGAGAGAACAAGATGGAGAGAACAGAGAGATGGTGGCACGGTGGCGGTGATTAGTGTGTGATCGCTGCGAGCTGAAGCAGAGGAAACCCGGAAACACACATGCACGTGCAGCTGCATGCACACGAGCGTCCCTAAGCACTGGCACCGAGACAAATCCAGAGAGACGCGAAAAGGCGAAGAAAGGATAAGGTGGCAGTGGTGTCGCCGGCAACAGTGAGAGACTCTGGCTGATGTCTAACCTGAGAACTATGTATTTTGCGTGCGTGTGTTTGTGTGTGCTTTATATCTCTGTCAAGGTATACGCATCGCGGCCATAGAAGCAGCACAAGCGTGACAATACGAAAGGAGAAGGCCCAAGGAGGGAGACCTGGAAGGATGGCAGATGGATAAGGAACATGGAACGGGGTGGGGAGAGACACGGATGCGCAAGGACAATAAAAAGCCAGTGCGATCCGCCCTCGCAGCAATGCGCCAAAGCAAAGTTCACGTGGATCGTCAAGTCACAGCAAACACGCACACGCACATACATACACAGAGACATATATATATATATATATATATATATGGGTGTGTGCTCGCATGGATGCGCAGACTTTGCGTTTCTTTTTCGTTTGCCTTCCTATGCCAGCCTTCATGGATCGGCGGACTCTGGCATGAAACTCAAAGAGAGAGAAGTGTGTAGCGGAGTGGATGCGGCGGCACATTGGGAGCACCTCATCCTTACTCCCATCTTATTCTCCACCTCTGCCACTTTTGTGTTCTCGCGCTTCCGGTCATTCTTGCCTGCACTGCCGCAGGCTGTAATACTCTCGACGTGATGAAGCCCAGAAGAAGAAAAAGAATATGCGCAGGTGCTCAGCTCTTGCGAAGAGAGCTCGCGAAAGAGAGAGACGCATCAACCGCAAAAAAAAAAGCGTGTTCAGTGCGTTGCAGCAAAGGC
This sequence comes from Leishmania aethiopica, assembly GCA_003992445.1. Classification (NCBI taxonomy): domain Eukaryota; phylum Euglenozoa; class Kinetoplastea; order Trypanosomatida; family Trypanosomatidae; genus Leishmania; species Leishmania aethiopica. The sequence goes on from RZOE01000021.1 coordinate 785,978, forward strand.
GAAATGACGTGAGGGTGGAAGAGGGTTCGGGAGGAGAAACACATTGTCCTCCGTCGTTGCATACACTACTGGAAACATTAACGGCGTCTTCGCATGCGTGCGCAGTACAGGACGCGGGAGAGATCCCTCACGGCGGACTGCAGGCTTTGCAAAGGAGAGAGGGGTGAGCGATAACATGTGCTCATCCCTGCAACATCGCGCGCAGCGGTGAGCGCAAGCACTGACCACCCGCTGTCCCTTTCCTCACGTCTGTCGCAGCACACACAAATAGACACACGCATACACATGCGCAAGCACAGAGGCACCTGAAACTCATTCAAAGGTCGCCATCAGTGCGGTCCTCGGCCGCTTCTTTGACAGCCCCACCGACAGGGCTGTAAGGCGCCTCCTCTGCAGGGGAGTCAATGGGCTCGCCTGGAGCCCCTGGAGCTGAGCTCGCTAGGGCCGCTGCCGCCTCTGCATTTGCTGGTGCCTCCTCCGCAGGTTCAGTCGTGGCAGCGGCAGCAGTCGTTTCCAGCTTCCGCCTCTGGGCAGGCTTCGCCTTCCTCTTTGCTTCGCGGCGCTCATACTGCTCCCATCTTTGCTGGTCCCGGCGGGCGGCGGCCCGCAGCACCTCCACATCGGCGCACACGTTGGTGATGAGGGGAACTGAACTCACCTCGTCTCCCTCGGTCTCCCCGTCCAGCGCTGCGCGGGGTTTGCTCACGGGAAGCGTCATACCGCACAGGCTGTGCTCCGTCTCTGCCAGGCTGCGCACGCTCTTGACAAGGTTCTCGATCTCGTCCTCAAACTCTTCCACCAGCAGCGCGCACATTGTAGGCGTCGCAGACAGGCTCTGCAATCCCTGTAACGCATCCGCATCTCGCCGGCTGTACAACCTCGCAATGGGGTATAGTTGCCCATCGAGCTTCTCAGCCCACGCCGCCGGATCGGCGTCGGCCGGGTACACCTCATCCTCACGCAACGCGTGTCGCACACCGAGACGGGTGTCCCCGAAAACCTGCTGGTGATACAGGCGCACCTTCGACTTTGGATGCAGCCGCAGCAAGCGAGCATCGTTCTTGTAGGAGGTACACACGTTCTCCATCACCTCGGTCACGAGAAGCTCGCTGTTGCGGTATTGGCGCCGACGCAGCTGATTTTTCTTGCCGAGTCGGTGCGAGATGAGGTAGGTGGAGGGGTTCTCTGCGAGCGTCTGGTTAAGGCGCTCAAACAACGTGCGTGCGACGGTGATGCAAGCGGAGCAGTCCAAGTGCTCGTAGCCGGCTCCGTGCAGCGGACGAATTTGTTTGCCTTGAGGTGGTGTCGCTGCGAGTACAGCCGGCGAGGCAAGCAGAAAGCTCGCGAGAAGCGCCGCTAAAGCGAGAAGGCAGCATCGCTGGTGCCGTTGCGGCGGCGCCAGCAGGCAAGTTGAGTGTCTCCGCATGGAGGCTGCACGAAAGCCCCAGCGCTCAGATGCCCCGATGTGCGCACGTGGATGCACGTTCTAGTGCGAGTGGGGTGAAGAAGAGAAAGAGAGCCGAATGTGTTCGTTGTGACCTCGTGGGTCGTTCCTGCTGCTACGCGTCAGCCCCTCTCGTGTCTGTGCGTGTGTGTGTGTTGGTGAGGAAGGAAAGGAAAGTCAAGCACGTGTGTGCGTGTGCGCATCACCCTTTCGTGCGTTTATGTATTTTTTTCTGGGGCAGCGGCGGCACGGCAGATGTAGATGGCCTGATGAAGAGCGACAGAGAGAGGAGGGAGGGAGAAGGAGGAGGAAGAGGAGGAGTCGGGGGGTTCAAGGAAGTATGCTGCCATCAAGAAATGCTGCGATGGCAGCGAGCGGCGTAGACCGAGGATCGTCCAAGGCAGACAGGCTTTGAGAACGCAAACCAAAAAGAAAAAAGAAAAGAAGCGCGCGAAATCAAAGAGGCGGGGCAGACGCCCTTGACGGAGGCTTCTCGACGGCGCGAGACAAAGTGCGCTCTGCGCAAGTGAGGGGGTCGGCTGACCTGAAGGATAGCCATGCGTGGGAGAGAGCGGTTGGCATCTGGCGGGCGTTTCAGCACTCGGCCGCTAACGACGGCAAGCCTGGTCATGCGCTGTCTGCGCCATGGTCGAACGCACGTCGCCACGGGCACCCGTGTATGCCAGCGGGAGAAGACGTGCGTGCATTTGGTTCTAGTGCGGCTGCTCTTGCACGAGTACATGTGGGGGTGCAATAGAGAGCGTGCGTGGCGGCTGCCCACGTGAACAACGGCGTGCCCTGCACTAGCACACGCACACGCGACGATGTAAGTCGATGCAACATACTTCACGCTCACCCGCACATAAAGCGAGTAGATGCACACGCTGAGAGTGAAGGAAGGAAACTCCTTTTACATCGTAGAGTTGACGAAGGAAAAGGCGCCGACAGCGTCACAAGCCGGTGGAAGAGAGGCTTGCGTGAAGAGAGGAAGAGACCCACATACACGGAGGGCAGCCCGCGCGCGGAGAGAGACACACGCCAGCGCAAACGAAGCTGCAGTCACGCGCATGTCGCTCCGCTCTTCGTCTTCTCATGGTCCCGCTGAGGCCTCCTGAGTATCTGCCTCACCGCACACCGCACCCTCGTCAGACTCTTGCTGAAGTCCTTGGCCATTGTGAATGAACATCCACAGGTTTTCCGGCGCCGGTGGGCCGCCGCGCCTCTTGGTTGCTAGCGCCGTAAGGCGCCCACAGCCCACCTCGAACTGCGCGCCAAAATCGTTGTAGAAGACCTCCTGCAGGCTTGCCAGTGGGGCGGCTGTCATGTTATGACGAATGCGGATCACATCATCCGCCTTGACAGGATGATCACGCATGTCCTCCTGGTAGGCGGGGTTCGCGTCCTCGACGCACCACATGGCCGCCGCGCTGCCGCCGTCTGGAGAAAAGTACGTGTGCTGCAGCTTCTGTGTCACCCGCGACGCGCACCCCGGCGTGATAAACTCCGACATCAGGAACAGCGGATCGTCGCAGAGCTCGCGCACCGTCATCAGATAGAATGGCTGGCCATAATGCACCACGTCCGCCTCATCTTCAGGAATAGGGAAGCTATCCGTCTGTGGCATCGCAGCGGGCGTAAGCACCACGGTGCACCGCGACGTCGCCTCCTCCGCTGGGGCGGTGGAGCATTCTACCTGCCACCCTGTTGGTGTGGCCTTGCGGTCGTCAAGGTCCACGCTAAGAAAGCCGCACGTGTGAGCGTTTTGGAGCATCAGCGGGACGTAGAAGTGCAAGTACCCATCCTCTGCGATCGGCGCGATAGCATGAGGGGCGTTGTGATGCCGAATCTTGGCCATCATGTGTGCCACCTCGGCTGAGGCCTCCACGATGCCGCCGCTGCGGCCCTGCATGAGTCGCCGGCGGTCTCGCTCATACGCTTCCTCCTCAAACCAGTTTCCGAGTAGAGCTCTGCGAGGCATGGTTCGCGTACGTCTGCGTGTGTGTCGGTACGTGAGCAAGCAAAAGGGGTAATGGATGTGATGCAAGCAGAGAGAAACCACACCAGAATAGGGAAGGGCAACGGACCGAGAGGACGCGTGTGCGCGCTCCTGCGCTTGTCTATTCCTCGGGCTCTGCCAGTCGTTCCGCTTTTCTGGACTCGCGCCTCGCGCTTTTGCTTTCGTTTTTAGTCCCCACGTTGAAGACGACTGCGACGTGCGCCAGTGACGAAGGCGGACGGAGTGGGGAGGTGAAAAACAAAAAAAGACAGGAAGACTCAGTGGGCAGAGAAACAGACGACTGAAGTGGAAGGAGGAGTGCGAGCAGACCACGAGCGACCAGATAAGGCCGCATGAATAGCGAGAAAGACAGATGCAGACGGAGAGAGAGAGCGGCACCGTCACCGCGCCTTCATCGGTGACGATTCACCGCTGGTGGTGCATGGCAACAACGAGAATGAAGACAAAGGAAGAGGCGCCACCACGAAGCGCTATGTGACCCGGGCTTCTCCTGCTCAGCGGATGCCCGCAGCACGCGCGCTGCAACGTCACACAGATACATCGACAAGCTTTGTGGTTTGACTTTTCTGTGCCTTTGAAAGGACCCAGCATGCAACATACGCGGAGCGACAAGCCCAGACACTCAAGGCGCGTGATCACGCCAAAAAAAAAGCAAGGGGCAAACGCACAGAGGAATGAGGGAGAACAAGAGAAGGATACGCATGGATGTCGCTCTCGTCAAGGTGATTCGGGCATTCGGTGTTCCTCTTTTTTTCTTCTCCGTTTTTGCTGGTTGAGGGGAGAGGGAGGAGGTTACTTCATGTCTCCATCAAGGAGGCCACAAGGGACGTGCACATTCACAGCACCAAACCCCTCCCTGGCCCTCCTCCCGCAACGAAAATGCACACACACACACACATACATATATGTATATATATGTATCTCAAGCTGCAAGGCGCAACGATGTACCCACAGAGAAAAAAAGAAACGGGGAAAATGAGAGAGACGTTGTTGTCGTGCGAAGTGCCTGGCGCACCGTCTCGCGGAAGCCCATCCGAGTGCCGAACAAAGTCGCCCGAGTAACAAAATCCGACGAGCACACACAGAGAACAAGCGTGCGCGCGGTGCGTGGGAAGCCCCGTCTTCAGACTCCTACTTTGGTGGTTCACTTCCGCTCTGCTTTCGTTGCCCCGCTCCCCCCCCCCTCCTCCTCCTCCTCCTCCTCCTCCTCCTCCTCCTCCTCCTCTGCTCGGGAAACTGGACAAAGAGAAACACAACGATTCGCCTCAGCATGATTCGCAGCTGCAGGGAAGAACACTGAAAAGGAAGCGCGCGCCCCTTCGACCTTTCGCACTCGACCGTCTTATCTGCCTCTCCCCCTCTCCCCCCTCTCCTCCTCTTTTTCGATGTCTTTTGGAGTTTCCTGCCGCCACCCTTCGCCCTTCCTAGAATTTGTTCCTTCACCTAACCTCCTCGCCCCCAGCCACCACCACCACCACCCCCTACCTCCGAAATCTCCGCTGCAGCCCATCGCGTATGCGTCAGAGGGCCAAACTAGCAAAACGGGGGGCAACAAGTCCGTGCTCAACTCTAACGTGCACCGAGGCTGCTTGCCATTGCGTCCACGGCCAGTTCACACCATGCGCTTCGTCACAAACATCTGACGCAGATAGAGGACGCTTCCGACACCCATGCCGATAATGAATACGCTCTCCAGGATGCAGAAGACCACAACACGTGTGTTGGCGACCTCGGTTGTGGCGCGGTGGTCCTGCTCACGGGTGCGCAGGGCCTGCTGCAGCTCCTCGATCTCCCGCAATCCCTGCTGCAGACGCATGATGGAGCGGTGAAGTGAGTCCGACTCCGCCCCCTTCGGCCGCATCACGTCGGCGGCGTTTCCATTTCCCGCCATCACAGAGAAGGACACCACCTTCGAGGTCAACGTGCTCATGCGGTTGCTAAAGCAGAAGGCGTACGAGCCGGGTATGCGGGACTTGAAGAGGACACGGTTCTCCGTGTCGCGCTCGGCATTCCAGATGACAGTCTTGTCCGGCGCCAAAATCGTACAGTCAATGTCCATGGAACCGCCCATGGTCACCATGTAGTGCAGGAACATCTTCACCCCAACACCAGGAGCTTCCTCGTAGAAGCAGACCTCCCGGCCAGCGGCAACCTGCACAGCAAGGCCACCATCATCGGCACGCGCTGACTGCACCGCAGCACAGCTGCCCAACAAAACCACAAGAGTGAGGAGCGCGCCGAAGGCGGAGAGTGGCCTTTGCGAAAGCTGGGGTGACATGGAGACAAATGCTACACAATGCGCGAAGATAAGAAGAAAAGAAACGAAAAATGAGCAAGCTACGGCGGCCAACGAGCTCAGAAAAAACGGGGTTTCTGCGGCGTGCACCTACACGTCCCGAAGGTGCCCGCACCGGTGTGTTTGTATGCGTATGTACGCCTGTGCTCCTGCGCGCGTGTGTGTGTGTAGGGGGGGGGGGCGAAAAGGCGCAAGCACGATGGGGCTTTTCTTCTGGTTCGTTTTTGCATTCTTTCATGTCAGGTTGAGCGGCGGCGAGCACAGACACGGATACACGTGCACCCACAGCACAAGACATAGAGGAAGACCCCGTCGCCAGTAGAAGGCGGGCGTATGTTTCGTGTGCCCAGGAGAGAGGAGGTTCGGGTGGGAAGAGGCAAGTGGATGCTTTGTCTTCAAGGATGTTCAACGTGCCCACCTTGCTGTACTAAATGAGCCACTCTCCAGTCTGCCCCTCGCCCGTCACAGGCACCGCATTGCCTGGTGCGAAGCAGCGTGAGACACACGTGCTACAGCAATGTGCCGACTCAGCCATCTGAGCATGGCCTCTGCCTCAAACGCTACCCACCACGGTCGCCTCGCAGGCCGCTCCCCCATCATGCCGGTCGCCACACGGTGTGCGCCCGCCATCGGGGGTGATACTCGGGCTCCCCACACCAGTGGCAGCTAGGGCCGGGTGTGGGATGCGTTCGAGTCACGCGTATACTTTGCCTATTACATGGATTAGTGCAGGCGTGTGCACCGTCGCAGAGCGCTCTGACGCAGCGCCGTGCAGAACCTGGCCGCCCACATCAGCCGTGGTGCATCGCTGCGGCTTCCCCCTACGTCGTAGGCACTCAACCCTGTCACCACCAGAGGTGGCTGTGCATCGGAAGGGGATCGGGAGCCTGCCTGACTTCCTCCCAAAGTGGGGGGTGCACTGGACATTGAGATGCCACGCAGGGAGACTGGCCTCCCCACCCCACCCTGCCATTAGAGACAGGAGTGCGTGCATAGAAGGTAGGCGAAAAGATAGAACGGCGAGAGAGAGGAGAGCGGGAAGAGAAGGCTGGCCTTGAATCCCTCCCCAAAACGGCGTCGCGGTGCACCATGCGAGCACCAAGAAAGAACAAAGAGAAAAGGCACACAAACATGTGCGTGCAACGGGTGTTCGAACCCGCATGCTCGCTCCCCCACCCATCTCCACAGCAGAGTTTTTCATGCACACGTACGCACAAAGCATTCATCGGTTGCTCGTAACCGCATTCGACCCCCTCCCTCCCTGTGAGAAGGGCGCCTCATTGCTCCCTTGGGATTGAGCGGTGATGGCCACATCTTCCCGGCACCCGCACGTGCAGAGGGATGCAGCAAAATCATCGCCGCTCCCAAAGCTCGACCACCTATGCGGCAGCAACAAAACAAAAGAGCTAGTCAAGCGACACAACTGCGTTGTATCTATGTATGCATGCATGTGTGTGTATGTGTGTTTCGTGGAAACATCGCTGATGTCTGCAGCAGCATCTACGCAGCAGCAGCGAGAAAAAGGAGGCAAACAAACAAAGAAACGGGAAGACGACGAACGTCCCAATCCCAAAGGGGGGAAGGGAAGATGGGAGAGGCAGACACACGCTCCTATGCATCGACAGCCACAACAGCATGAGCCAGAACAGCGGCAGCAAAGAAGGACGTCGGCCCAAAGCATGGAATCGCACACGCGGCACAGAAGCGAAGGAAAACAGAGATGGGCCCGCACATACATACAGAGAGACAAAACAAGGTACGTCGTCGCCATCTTGCCTCACGCGCGCTTGTCTCGACCTCTCCATATCGTCCCTTCATCGTGGAGCCCTCGACAGCACACAATGCACAGGTCACGCCCACAGGAACAGGCAGTGCAAAGGATAAGGAAACGAAAAGGCGCCGAGGAGCCGATAAGAGAGCAGCCCACGAGTCCGCAGACAAGGCGCCGACCACAGCAACCGACTGCAGTCACGAAAGCGCCCACCCAAAGACTCACTCGCTCAGGCAGCGATGCGAACCCACAAAGGAGGATGACCATCGTGCAATGGCCCACGTGCCTCGCGCCACAGCCACACACCTTTTCGTCAGAGAAGCTGAAGAAAACAGCGAAGACAAGAGCAAGCGAAAAGAGACAAGATACAGAACAGTAGCACACACACACACACACACCTCCTTGTCGTCCTCCCAGAAAACAATAAACACACAGATGGCACGCTGAGCAATACATGCGCAAGAGCTCACACACGCTCGAAGCAGCCGAGCCATTACGCCTCAACAGTGAAAGCACGGAGCGCACGAGGAAGAGGGGGTAAAGTTGGGAGTTAGGTGGCATCCAAACACTAAAAAAAAAAGATGAAGAAGGGAGAGCAGCAGAGCCAGCACATCGCGAAACAAAGAAACAAACCACGGCAAACAACTCCCTACACACCGATCCACGACTACCCCCACCGCAACACACATCACCCGCTCGCGCACACGCGATTGAGCAAACGCCATCACTTCAAAGGACGAAGAAACCAAGAAAAAAAAGGGGGACGGTCAAAAAGACGTCTTCGCGAAACTAAAGCGAAGCTGAGGTTCGGGAGACGCGCATCCGGCGCGCCCTCTCAGGCGCTGGCCTGAGACGTTTGCGAGAACGTAGGGAGTAAGACACACCGATCCTCAATGTCACCACGCTTCCGGATCGGTGCTGCCACCTCCCCCGAAATCGCCGCGTTTTCGCATCCGCATGCTTCTTTTGCATTCTCCTCATCTAGCACGTGCACCCGCTGTTTCTGTTGCGGTTGTTGGCATGCGCATTCTGCAAATGCGAGTTGTTCGCCTGCGTCCCTGGACGTCCAGAGACGACGGACGCATCGATCATACCGAGCTGCACGTTGTCGTAGATGAGCGCTGCCGTCTGCAGGAAAGCATCGTCGACGTTCTGCGATGTCTTGGCGCTCGTTTCCATGAACATCAGCCCATTGCAGCGCGCAAACGCCTCTCCTTCCTCGCGGCTCACCTGGCGCTTGCTCTCAAGGTCGCACTTGTTACCAATCAGCATAATCACAAGTGCCGTGTTCGCGTTAGCCTTGGCATCCTCCAGCCAGCTCTGCAGGTGCGTGAAGGTATCGCGTCGGGTGACGTCGTAGACGAGCAGAGCCCCGCTAGCGCCGCGGTAGTAACTACGGGTGATGCTACGGAAGCTCTCCTGCCCAGCCGTATCCCAAATCTGCAGCTTGACACTCTTGCCTTGGATGGAGATGAGCCGCGCCCCAAACTCTACGCCGATGGTCAAGTCGTGTAACGGCTCGAAGCGCTTGTCGGTGAACTGGAGCAGCAGACAGCTCTTGCCAACGCCGCTGTCGCCGATAATGATGTATTTGAACACGTAGTTGCTCTGCGACATTTTTTTTTCTGCGTCGGAGTGCTGATGTGGGGCAAAAGAAGATACGCGGTCGAGCTCGCGAGCACGTGCACACCGACACACGCGGGATGAAGCAGCTGGGGCAGCGGCGGGAGGGAGTTCCCAACTCAAACAGGTAATACTGTGGTTTGCACACACCGCCGCTGAGAATGGCAAGCGAAGAGAAAAATGCGAAGTGGAAACAGAAAGGAGGAGCAGTGGCGCCACACACTCTCTATCTCTATCTGTGCTCCGAGAGTACCACGTCACTGCAGTGGCGCGATGGGAGCGCGTATACAGGAGAGTAAAGGATGCGTGGGTGGCAACAGCAAAGGAATCAACGAACAGAGAGACAGAAAGAGAGACACGGACGACAGCAACGGATCGGTGGGGACACGCCAAATCGCGAAACGGGCAAGGAATCTTCTGGATGACGGCTTCACGTGTTTTGACGCAGCAGCACAAGCAGAGGTAGTAGAGCTAGACCTTTTTATCGGTTGGCTGTTCTTCTTGCCCAAGGGCGAACGAATAGGGGGAATAAAGGGGTACCAAACCCATGGAGACGCATGTGCTCATTCACATGGTATGTGTATGTGTGTGTGTGCGGGTGGGGGAGGGGGGTGGATGGGTGATGAGAGGCGGAAGTATAATCAGAAGAGAGCAACGAAACAGAAAGTGGAATTAACGAGCCTGGTAGAATGGCAACCTGCAGCACATCGCGACCGGCGGTTTGCTTAGGTATGGAAGGAGTAGAGAAGGTCCTATACCAAAAAGACAGGCACGAACACACACGACGGAGTCGCATTCGATCTGCTGCTCCCGATGTAGTGCCCCTGACAGACCTGTGCACTGGTGCAGTGCTACGTCAGATCTCCTCACACCGCGGTAATGTTCGGCTTTTTCGGTTTCTCTGCAGGTCCCCATGCTCAGACCCACCTATAGACACGCACATGCACGCCACAACTTTGTAATAGTTCCAAAAGCAGTCCAGATAGCGAGAGCAAGAGACACACCGCACACAGGGTTTCGAAGCAGGAAGACGCGTGGCAAGATGCGGGCACCAACAGAGGAAGAAACGACTGCACATGACGAGTACGGTGACACCTGGAAGAATGACGAACAAAACAAGATACAGATATATACATGAAGCGAGAAACTCCCACAGAAGCGGCATACACATCCTCAGCAGCGGCCCGTCTGTGCCGGTATGCGTGCGTGTTTTTCCCTGCCTCGTCAGCTGCGCTGGTGCCTCGCGCTCCGCCGTTCATGAGATGATGAGCGGTTTACTCGCACGGCCCCACCATCACACCCGCGGAGACGAGGGACTCAAGCAGAGAGCACACACAAGGGAGGGGGCCGCAAGGCAGAAGAGAAGTCAAGGAAAAGAGCCCGTGAGGAGAGCGGAACAACAGCAGCTAGCCAGAGAGAGAGGTGGGGTAGCAACGCAACGGTTGCGAGAGCGAACTCCAGAGCGTCAGAAAGGGGCGGGCAGGGGCGGGAAGGTCCCTCGCATACACCTTCCTCTATCCGTCGCCGACACCCCTCTATTCGTCTGCCCCCTTGCTCGCGTCGATACGCTCACTCGTATCATCCTCTCCGCAAAATGCGTTCGCCAGTCCCCCGCCCTTGGGTTACTTTTGAAAGATGGACTGCCGGCTTGATGCGGGACGTGTTGTGCACGTCGCCAGATACCTGCTGAGTCGCTGGATGCTATGCCGCATTGCAGCGCATTTCTCCTCATCCTGTGTTACATCAATGCAGGGTGACTGCACCAGCGATGGGTTGGCCGTTACATCGCCGCTGCCGCCGCCGGTATCGCGCTTCCCTTCCGTGCCTTTAGCGTGATCGCGAAGGAAGGCACAGTTTTTAGAAGGTATGCTGCGCAGTAAGCTCTGCAGCAGCTGAACGGTGCGTGCATCTGCCAGATCTTCCACCAGCTCCCCCAAGGCAGCTGTCGAGCCGGCCACCGACGCTGCCAGGGAGTCTGCAACACGGCTGGCACTGCGCTTTGACTCGGCAGCAGTGCTGTTGCGGCTGGCATCAGTGCGTGACCCCAGCCGCGGCAGCACGACTCGACCAGTCGCATCATCCGCGGCGGCGGTGGCATCCATGATCGCGTACGAGGATGGGTAGCGGTGAACCGAGTCAAAAGAGATGAAGCTGGCCGGGTGCGAGGTAGGCGCCCGCGCTGCCTCCGTAGCCAAATTGTGTCCTCCGCTCTCCAGGTCTTCCGACACCGAGGCGCCGACACGCGAGAAAGAACGCCGCTGCTCTGCTGAACGCCCTTGAAGCTGTTGTTGCTGAGGTTGATGCTGCATTATCACCTGCTCTGCACGCTGACACAGGTACTTTTTGCGGACGTACGGGTTGCACCACGAGCGCGCAACGCGCTGCTCAATGAGTCGCAGCGACAAGGACGTCGGTGGCTGATGAGCGCGCGCATAGATGGAAACCAGCGACGGAGATGGCGTTCGCGGCGACGAGGTCGTCAGCGGCCGCGACGCGGCATCACTTCTGACTCTGAAACTCCGCTTGCCTCCACAGTGAGAATTCCGCAATGTGGACGAAGGCCGCAGCGTGATCGCTTTCGTCGCCTCCGAGGAGGAAGCTTCCTCTGTCGTAGCAGCGATGAGGCGGGTTTCGACACATGCGAGAGGCGCCGTGGTGCACGGAAATGAAATACTGAGACTGCCATCGGGCGCCATCGTTCCAGCCGCATCCACATTAGGTCCCGCGTGCATCAGCGTCGGCTCCAACACATTCGCGTTAGGGGTGAAGTACACTAGCGCCGCTCCACTGCCGATCCCCTCCAGTGAGCTCGACACCCGAGAGGCGCCATCACCGTAGACGGAGCCTCTGCGGTGAAGTAAGTGCACCTCCCAGAAGTAGCAGCGCCGGCTAACCTCACGAAGACGATGCAGCACCGACACCTTTGCCTCCTCCACTGTCTTCACCTTCTGCTCATGCGCGGTTAGCGACTCTCTCAAGAGGAGCGCCTGCTCGCGCAGGCTGTTCACCTCGTACGCGCCGCCATCAAGTAAAGCCGCTTCGCCCGACTGGAAGTGACGGAGATGCCGCTGCGCCGTGTCGAGGCAGCGTTCAGCCTGCGCAACCCACTTCTGCAGCGATTCCAGGTGGGGGAGCAGCACCACTGGATCCGAGCGTGAGCGGAAGGTTGTCGCGACACAGACTTCATCCGCGATATGTGCGATGCAGGCAATGCTGTCGCTGAGGTACTCCAGTGTGGTGGCAAACGCGCTCGTGCTGAACATTTGCAAGGGTGCCGGGGGGCGGTACGCCGCGTCCTGCTCCAGCCACGTCGACCCTGGCAGCTCCGTCGCTGTTGCGCCCCTCCCGACGCCTCTGCCAACCGTCGAGTGCTGCGCCACAAAAGGTGCATGCTGAGCGTCGAGCATCTCCTTCAAGGCCGACCGCAGCTCTTGAATCATTTCCACCTTCCTTTTCTCCTCCGTTGAAGAGGCAGGGTGCCGGTAGGCATTGGCATCCGGCGCTAGGCCGCCAAAGTCCGCGGCCGTGAGCGCTTTAGAGGGCTCGTCTGCCTCCTCGACGGAGGCCGAGTAGCTCGTTTGGGTCAAGCCCCGCTCCACGTCGGCGGTGGTTTCCTCGCTGAGCTCCAGGATCGCCTGCTGCATCCCGCGCATCTTGCTCAGAGTGTCGCTCTTCTCCTGCACCTGCTGCTTTAGGTGCTGCTTAATGTCCAAGGCACCCTCTAAAGCTAGCCCGACATCGACATCTGGGAACGGTGTAGGGTTGTTCCTCTCGGATGATGCCGCGGCAGCATCGACTGGCGACGCTGGATTGGAGGGACGGCCAGGTGTCGATGACGTATCGCCAGCAGTGCCCACCCTTGTCTTCAACGCCGCCTTCTCGCCCGCCGCTTTTGCGTCCTCAAAGCCCGCTACGCTTCTCGGATTCGCCTGGGCCTGCTGGAACGGTTGCGGCTGCTGCTCCAAAAGCTTCTGCCGGCCACGGTACGCCTGCGACAGCAGCCGCTGCTCCTCCTCCATCTGTACAACATCCTGCACCTGACGGCGCATGCGCGCAGAGAGGGCGGCCGCCTTCTGCACGATCTTTCGTCTGCTCACATATCCGGCAAGCAGTGCAGCACCCGTGTACGCCGGAGGCGCCGGGGAGGCGGTCGAGGACGACGGTATCAATAACTTGTCAGGCGCTGCCGTGGGGCCGGCAACGCTGACCGTGGTGCCGCCGGCCGCCATTGCATGTGGCGGGATCGTCTTCTTAGTCGCAGTGCAACCATGTGTCCTCGCTGGCTGCAGTGGCCATCTCTGTGCATGTGTAGACACTGCAGAGCCAGGAGCTACAGAAAATGGACGCGGCGTTTGAAGCAAGCCATCGCCGTGCCGGGGCTGCGTCGACCGCTGAGCGGGTGCGTGCTCAGCGGCGAACGGAGCCTTTCGCATGCCTCCTCGCCAAGTTCAGCGGCAGCCAAGGAGACAATGGAAGAGCTCCTCACGAACTGCTTCCCGCCAACAGCTGTAGAGACGCGTATGCCTTCGTATGCGTACGTTCGTGCCTGATAGCGCGCGACAGCACAACGATCGCAGACACACGGAGAGGCAACGATTGAGTGCGGAGTGGTTGCCCAGCAGAGACCAGCTAGAGAAACAAAAGAAGAGCAGAGACACTGTGGAAGGCAACAACGAGCACCAAGTCGGGCAGCGACTCGTGCACCACGCACATACATGCACTCACGCGAGCAAAGGTGAAAGAGCACCGTTCGACCAAAGCGGTCGCGGAGAAGCCAGCAGCAAGCAGCGTAGCACCGCCTAACAAGGTCTAGGCAATGAGGTGCCGTAATCGCACGCCACTTGCCCGCGGCTTCTTGTTGCCCTTTGACCTAGGTTTGCTTGTTCTCGTGCACGAGCCACTCGTACTCTGCTGAAAACCTGTGCACTGCCGTGCGCCAGCGCACAGTGGCAGTCGCTGATAATCATACTAGCAATCAACAACAGGCACAGACGAGAGAGTGAGCATCATCGTCATTGCCGTATCGAGCTCGTACATGGAGTGTCAATGCACCAAGATCACTCACACGCACGCAAGCCGTACGCCACTTTCCCGCTTCCGATGTGCTCCCCTTTTCTGCCAGATCAAGCATGAGCTAAGCGCCACCCTACCCCTCGCCCGTCACAGGCACCGCATCGCCTGGTGCGAAGCAGCGTGAGACACACGTGCTACGGCAATGTGCCGACTCAGCCATCTGAGCATGGCCTCTGCCTCAAACGCTACCCACCACGGTCGCCTCGCAGGCCGCTCCCCCATCATGCCGGTCGCCACACGGTGTGCGCCCGCCATCGGGGGTGATACTCGGGCTCCCCACACCAGTGGGCAGCTAGGGCCGGGTGTGGGATGCGTTCGAGCCGCGATGGCACTCTGCCTAATCATATGGATTAGTGCAGGCGTGTGCACCGTCGCAGAGCGCTCTGACGCAGCGCCGTGCAGAACCTGGCCGCCCACATCAGCCGCGGTGCATCGCTGCGGCTTCCCCCTACGTCGTAGGCACTCAACCCTGCCACCACCAGAGGTGGCTGTGCATCGGAAGGGGATCGGGAGCCTGCCCGACTTCACCACACGGAGTGTGGGTAATGGAACCTGAGATACCACGCACTGGGGCGTGACCGTCGTCATGAGGAGCACACGCGGTCGTTAAAAGGCGAACACTCATCAACAGGAACCCACAGAAAAAGAGAAAGAGCTGGATGAACCGGCTTTGCTGCCACGCACACGCGCAGGGTCACCCTCACCCACCTCCGGCACAGACCACGGCGCCATCCACTCAGGCGACAACACTACCTCCAGCCTTATCTATTCATCTTTGCGACCTATTTATCTGTGGAGGCGTTCTCCATCTCCTGCTGCTTGTGGTACGGATTGAAATGCTTCGGCATCGACGACACTGACGTCATCATGGGGGCGCCGCTGACCCCGCCTTGGCCGCCGAATTGATGCTGGCGCAGCCGCTCCGCCTCACGCATCCGCTCTTCCTTTAAGTTATCGACGACGGTGCGCAGCTGGGCGGTGGAGCGGCGATTCCATGCAGTGAGAAAGATGATGGCCACCGAGCCCCAAAAGTAAATCTTGCCCGCAGTGAGACGCATGTTCGTGATGGGGTGGTTTCCGCGCGCCTATTCGAGCTGAGAAGCAACCACGGAGATGGTTATGGGTCGGAGAAGTTCGAGCTCAGTGACTCCTTAGCAAGCCCTGCACTTGCCGTGTCGCCTCGATCGGCGGCTCCCGCAAAGGCAGACTGTACATGAACGATGCGGTGAGGAAGGATGCGCATGCCGCGTTCACGTCAACAGCGTCGCAAAGCCGTAGCGGGAGTGAGACCGGGGCATAGAGGGAGAGCGAGGAGGAGGCGCGAGAGACACGATACGAGCACAAAGAAAGATCGATGGACACGAAGGAAAATAAGGTATTGGTGTGCAACGTGCAGACGCCATCATGCTCGAGCTGGACGAGGTACCCACGGAGGGGCACCTCTGTCCGCGCGCATCAGCGACAACGATCACGGTGCACTCGCACGAGCTAGGCAAGCGTACACTCCGTTACAAGGAGGCCAAACGGAAAAGCGCCCTTGTGTAACTCCAGAAAGCGGGGGAGTGGATCATCGTTTGCCGGTGGAACAAAGCACATGTTCCACTAATAAAAAAAACGCAACGCCACAACGACGAGGCGGAGCATCCGACCCGCGTGTGTCTTTCCGCATGTGTGTGTGTGTGTGTGTGTGTGTGTGTGTGTGTGTTGCATCTGATTCATTCACACAAGCCTAAACCTTATCGAGAAGGACATGCGCAACGGCGTCCTCACCGTGCCTCTGCTGCGCTCGCTGACAGATCGATAACCTTGTCCGCCACCTCCGCCACACGGTGATCGTGGGTCGAAATGAGAATCGTCTTGTGATGGGTGTCACGCAGCTCCTTGATAGCCTCCAGCAGCACCTCCACGGCGCTCCGATCGAGCCCAGTGGTAGGTTCATCTAGGAGGACAAGCGAGTAGTCGTCCGTCCGCACCAGCATTCGAGCCAAGACAATGCGTTGCAGCTGGCCACCGCTGAACTGCGGGTGGTCGACACTCTCGATGAAGGTGCTGAACGGGTTGCTCAGGAAGTTTGCGCAGCCGCTCTTAACCGCTGCGTCCGTGACGCGCCGCTGCAGCTCCGCGAAAGTCGCTGCGGCAGTGGGCAACTGAGGAACGCCACTCGATGGCATCGTGGGTTTTAGCGCACTCGCTTCAGCCGTATTACTACCAAAGCTGGATAGGTTGGTGAGCAAGATGTTCTCTGCCACCGTGCCGATAAAGATGGCGTGCTGCTGCTCCAACAGCACGGCTCGACGCTGCGTGCGCACGGTGCCTGTGTGAGGCCGCACCAGACCACACAGAAGCCGCAGACAGGTGCTCTTCCCACAGCCGCTGGGACCGTAAAGGACCGTGATGCCCCCAACAAAAGCCGTCAAGCTCACCTGCGACACGCCGTTATTGTGCTGACTGCCCATGGCGGTGCCCAGCTGCTGCTCCCACGAGGCAACGGCGTCGCCTGCGCCAGCGGCGCCACCAACCTCGCTGAAGAAAGCCGGCACCGCTGGATACGAGAAGCTGACGTCGTCCAGAGCTACGTCTGCTGTGGCGGACTCCTGCATGTCGACCACAGCCAACTCCGAGGCCGCGGTGCAGCCCTCTCCCGCGGTGCCCGCGAGCGGCTCCGAGTACCAGCGCAGCATCGCATCCAACGTCTTGAGGCGCCCGAGTGTGGCGCGCAGCTGGCTCACTGCGGACGAAAGCGACGCGAGCGTGTTTACAAACGATTGGAAGCACGCAAAGTACAAGATTGTGTGCCGCATGCCGAGCTGACCCTTCTGCTGGTAATAGTTCGACAGCCCAAGCGCCACGACCAGGATGAGGCGGGTGAGGCCGGAGCTGACGGCGGCGTAGCCGTGGATGCTGCGGTTCAGACCGTTTGTCAGCCGCCACAGCTGCGCCGATCGGTCTGCCATGCGGTCCAGCACGAACTCGCTGCAACCGAAGACCAGCACGGTCTGACTACGCTGCAGGATGTTCGCGATGTACGCCTGCACGCTCGCCTCCTCTGCCGTTACGCGGCTGCCCTGGCGGTGCAACGAGATCCCTTGAAAAAAGAAGAGACACTGAATCCCCACCACCCCGACTAGAATGGTCAGGGTGAGTTGGTAGGACAGGAAGAGCATTACGGCAAAGAAGCCCACAATGTACATCACCTGCGAGAGCACGTTCGTGAGCAGCTCGCCGGTCGTGTCGCTCAAGGCCCGTCCACTGGCGGTGATGAGCTGCGCCAGCTTCACCGCGTTCACGATTGCGACGCGCTCGGGGTGTGGAGTATGGAGGATGCGCTGCACGCTATCCTTCGTCAAGGCATTTTGCGCTCCCGATCCCGCGGAGTACGCGGCAAGGTGAGCGAGCAGGGAAGTGAAGTGGTAGCATATGATCGCCACTGCCATGAGGAGGCAGCGGCAGAGAATCCCTTCGACGTAGGGGGATAGCGACGCCGCAGGCTCCGCACCATCTCCGACGACGGCACCGCGCAGAAAGGCGAAGAGCATTGGAAGCAGCGGCTTGAAGATGCGCTCGCTGAGCGGACCAAGGCCTAGGAAGGAGAGCCGATCCGCTCCAGCTCCCGCGCCGTCTGCGGGCATCCCAAGTCCCGGCGCCACCGTTGCTGCCTCCAGTGATGTGGCGCTAGAGCTCTCCGCAGTGTGCGAGACACCGTCTATGGCTTTTGTGATCGTCCTCATGCCGTATGATACTATCTCTTCGGCGAGGGCTGGAATCGAAATGCTCAGCAGCGTCGCACAAGCCATGAAGAGGCCGGACACGAGTATGACGCGCTGCTGGCATGTCATGTAGCTGTAGGCAAACCGCAGGAGCTGCAGCGTACCGACAGCCTCACCTCCGGGGCCGTCGGTGGAGACGACAACACGCGTGCCGGTCGTGAACCTGACTCTGGATGCTTCGCAGAGGACATGGCAAAGAGTCCTGCACAGATAAAGCGGGTGCGGGTGCGGGTGCGGGTGCGTCATTGGATGTCGGCCTGCAGAGACAGAGCAACAGGATCAAGAAGAGGAAAAGCACAAAAGCAAAGGCGGCGAGGGAGTAAGCAGGGAGAGGGTGACTGGAGCGCATGTGTCAGTCCATCAGAGGCATCTCGTTGGCCAGGCGGGCGCCGGGCGGTGGCGCAAACGCAAGGGAAGAGATGGCCCGCCAAAGCACGGTGAACCAGAAGGTTCTTGCTTACCCACCGATAAGTGTGAGCATCAGCGATGCTCGGTAATCGGGGGGGAGTATGCGCGAGCACACAAAAAACGCACACACCAGAAAGCCCCATGACGACGTACATTGCTGTTCTTGTTTATTAGCTGCATGTCGTTGTCCTCATTCGCCCATGAACCGCTTCGTTGTCGCAGAGTCAGCCTATGCACGACACGCACACGCAGCGCGGGGCGCGTTCTTCTTGCTAAAAAGGGCGCTGCACGGCTGCTGCATGCGCGAAGCCCTCTTCTCTTGGAAGAAGGGAACATGACCCCCGAGTCCCGCGGGAGGGAAAGAGACCCAGGCCGACACTTCCGGAACGAGGAGCGACAACACTGCCACACACCTATCCACACGCACACATACACACATACATGCACGCCCATCAGGGGTATCAGAAGGTAAATAATGGTATCATGATCACGAAGTGAGTCAATCGCAAATTGCTATGTCAATGTCAACGCATCATACCCTGTGCATCGTTCGCATTGTGTGCCTGTCTGTGTGTGCGCGTGTGTGTGTGTGCCTTGCGCAAGAGACGCCAGAGATTCGGCTGCATTCCTTTGCGGCTTTCATCTACCGATACGAAAACAGCGAGCACGTCGAACAGGGTGCGCCGCCTCTCCAACACCACGACTACAAACCTCGGACCTTCCACCCTGGCGCAAGCCGGCTCATACGTCATCGTAGCCGTCATCTACTAGTAGGCGATAAAGCAATGAGAAGAGGCCTCAGAGAACCGAGGCCGCTCCTCCCGCGTCACCATCCTGTCCTCTGCCTGCTCTCCTCCCATCTTTCATCCACGCGAAAGGGCATTCCCAAGAGCCGCTAGAGGCGAAACGTCCGCAGACGATGCAAGAACCAGTGCGCAGGCGTACACTACCGAGACACGTACACAGACGCATCGCGCGTACTCTGGATATAAGCAGGTGAGCACTTCCCTTGCCTTTGCCAGCGTGCGTGAGAGAGGCAAGAGAGAGAGATGGAAGAAGCGGGAGAGTGAGTTGCTCAGAGGTCCTTAGCGAGTCCGCCCATTCGCCCCAGCCCATTCGACTGCTGCAGCGTGTGCAGCTGCGCCGCGGAGCCCGAGGCCCTGTCGGCGCGAATAGAGAGCGTCCTCTTGTACAAGAGCACAGACGCGCGTATACGATGTGTTTGCTTGTCCTGGCGAGGCTTCCATGTCACCTGCCCCTCTATCTTCCTGTCCCACCGGGTGAAGACGTGAAGGGGAAGGTCGGGATGGGCGGTGGGACGTACTATAAAGACATGCACCGTAGAAGTGACGGGCGAGAAGGCACCATAACGGCAGCGGGGCCCATGCGCAGCGACGACGGAAACTGGAAGCAGCCCTGGCAGGTGGCATAAAGTCATGGCTTCCACTGGACAAATAAAGCTCAATCCTTCCTCCCCTCCCTTCCCCGTCGAAGCGCGCTGTCGTGTCCGGAGAGCAGCGCGCGATGATAAACACAACAGAGCAACCACAGGAGGGCAACTCCTCACGTTGGTTCCCCACCACCCGACAGGGACCAGCGCCATCGCTGGCTGGCCTACGAAAACAGAGGTGGTCGTGATGAGGAGAGAGGTGGCACAAGCTCCTTGCCCGCATAGTCTGTCCAAGGCACGCCTACAACATAGTATAGGAGGTGCTCGCATCCATTCTTGCACACGTGCACAATACCAACACAGACAGACACGCAAAACAAAAAAAAAGCGGCAAGCATAGGAGCAAAAGAAAGAGACCAGAGCGCCGCCACACACCAGCGCCATCTCAGGAAGACGGCGCTGAGATACATAGATGAGTGACGAAAGCACAACACATGTTGCGCTGACAAAGATCCCGCGTGCGTTCCGATCCTCCCGGTGCACCTGCACGCGCACATCTCCGTACGTGTGCGCGTGCCTGTCTGTGCACGACCCGGAGCAAAGAGATGCGGATGCGTAAGCTGTGGTGCGACACAAAACACCGGATAAACTGGCGGGGGGGGGGGGGGGGGGAATCGCAGCACTAATCAGACGCTCACCCCACTGTGACATAAAGACAAGGAGAGCGAGACACAAGACATCGCCACATTGCGCAGAGAAGAGGGGAGCGAGTCGACAAGCATCAAGGAAAGCTTTTCGCCCCCAGCGCGTCTCCATGCCTCCCAGATCAAGCATGAGCTAAGCGCCACCCTACCCCTCGCCCGTCACAGGCACCGCATCGCCTGGTGCGAAGCAGCGTGAGACACACGTGCTACAGCAATGTGCCGACTCAGCCATCTGAGCATGGCCTCTGCCTCAAACGCTACCCACCACGGTCGCCTCGCAGGCCGCTCCCCCATCATGCCGGTCGCCACACGGTGTGCGCCCGCCATCGGGGGTGATACTCGGGCTCCCCACACCAGTGGGCAGCTAGGGCCGGGTGTGGGATGCGTTCGAGTCACGCGATACTTTGCCTATTACATGGATTAGTGCAGGCGTGTGCACCGTCGCAGAGCGCTCTGACGCTGCGCCGTGCAGAACCTGGCCGCCCACATCAGCCGCGGTGCATCGCTGCGGCTTCCCCCTGCATCGTAGGTACTCAACCCTGTCACCACCAGAGGTGGCTGTGCATCGGAAGGGGATCAGGAGCCTGCCCAACTTCACCACACGGAGTGTGGGTAATGGAACCTGAGATACCTCGCACTGGGACGTGACCGTCGTCATGATGGGTTTCAACACAAAAAGAAGAGCTAGCGAACGAAGGGCGGAAAAGCCCGCTCACGCAAGAAAGCCAAGGCAAAACCAAAAGAAAGGAGAGGAAACAAGACGGGCTTCGGCCAGCAGGCTCGGCATGCAAAGACGCACCCTTGGACACGCGCTGCAAGCAAGTTTTCTTTCGTTGAGCGATTCGTGCAGCTTCCACCTTCCCCCTCCACTTCCCCCTCGGATGCCTTCAGTCCTTCTGTTTCATGGAGCCAACAGATGGCGCTCTGAACGCCTCATCTGCGTTACCTCTTCGTTTTCCGTCTCTGGATCAAGCCCCACCGTTTTCACTCTCTCCCACTTCTTGACTCGTGGGTGGAAGTCGAGCAAAGTCGCTTCTAACCACACCAGCTCTCACACATGCGTTGTCCTTCTCTCCCTTCCCTACCCCGCACCCGCCCCTTTCGTCCACAACCTTAATCCGCCTGCGTCTGGCGCTCCCGCAGGGCGGTGGAGCTGATCAACTCGCCGGTGGGAGATTCCACCAGCGGAATCGAAATTCCTACCATCGGGGCCAAGCCGCCGTTTGCGGCGCGCATCTCATTGATGATGCCGAGCGACTTCGCCGTCTCCGGCGATATCACCAGCGCCTCGACGTCGGGGATGCTCTTTGTGCCTCCGCTTACCTCTGAGATGGGTTCCAGCTCCAGCTCCAGGTCCGGCCGCATCTTCTGCAGGAACTGTGCCACGTTCTCCATGCGCAGCTCGATCGATTGCAGTGACTCTGCAAACTTCTTCCGTGTCAAGAGTGACGCATCCGTCACACCAACGCGCAGCTTCTGCATCGCGTGCAGCGCGGCAGTCGAAAGGAGGACCTTGTGGCCGGAGTGGAAGTGGTCGAAGGTGCCGCCGACAGCGACGTACTTGTAGCGCGGCCGAAAACCCTCCGCATCGCGCATGAAGGCCTTGTCCACCAACTTCCACTCCCGCAGTACTGCCGCCGCATCGTCGTACAGCTCGATGACAGCGCTACCGCCGCGCTGCACTCCGTCAAGCTGCTGCTGCTGCTGTTTCGAGCGCGCAGAGGGCGAGGAGGAGCTGCAGGCGCGTGAGTTTCTTCCTTGCTTGTTGTGTCGCGCGTCGCCACCTCTGCTGTGCCGATGACGGGAATGATACTAATGGAGAGCTGCGGACATACCTCGAGAGCTGCACTGTACAGGTACACGCTATGCTCGAGGAAGGTGCTGCGGTGCTGATTGTCGATGGCAAGATACACGTCGACGCCGCCGCTGTAGCCGCACTGCTGCTCTGTGCTAGAGCAGCGGTATTTGATCGGCTCTGACGCTGCCGAGACGCTGCCCGCCGCTGCAGCAGCTTTGGTGGCGATCGGCGTCAGCACCGAGCGAGTCAGATACGCAACTAGCGACTTCGCATTGGCGTCCTTTCCACGAGAGGTAGAAAGAAGCACCAAGGGCGTCATTATTCGCAGACGGCGGCAGACGAGTGCACGCAGGGCCGTGGTTCGTTGCGTGCAAGGCTGTAGCAAAACCACTGCAAGCAGCCTCTTTAAAGAGGACGCTTGAAAATGTTGCGCGACACACACACACACACAAAAAAAAAAGCAAGGGCGAAAAGAGCGCGTGCGAGTCTGACCTGATGCTGGCACTGGGCACTCCAGCTTTCAGCTGCGGATGTCGTGAGGCGGCAAGCACGGGCGCACAAACGGGTAAGCCGTGCTGTGCTTAAAGTGCAACAATCGTGTGTGTGTGTGTGTGTGTGTGTGTGCTTGCATGTTTGTGCGGGTGCGCGTTGCCACGTGTTCCGGGCGAGGCCGGGGGTGTTATCCGACAGGCGGAGAGTGCAGGCGGAAAAGGTGAACAACAGCCACAGAGAGAGAGAAAGAGAGATGGGGAGGAGTAGCAAGCGAAGAGTGCGCACGTTAGAAGAACAGAGAAAGACGAGGTGGTGCTTCGAGGAGTACATCGCGGCGTCACTGGAAACGGTGAAACATCTGCGCGAGCTGACGAAACACGGACACCGAGTGAGAGATGCTGGGACGGTGGATCTTATGGCTTCCACAAGCTCTGTTTCATCGGCTCGCCTTGTCACACTCGGGACCGCACCAACGCCCATGCGGCGTCTTATTCTTCCAATGCGAAGCAATATACCGGATTCAGGCCGCACCGTGACTTTGCCTGGGTCCTTCTTGTTCTTCAGCGCGTCCACTCTCTGCCTTCGAATGTGAGTCAAACGCCACTCGGCCCGGCCTGTCACAGGCCCATCACGCAGCACATGGCAGTGGTGGACACGCGCGCGGGTAACCTCCTCCGGGTGCTTCGTCAACGCGACCCCGGCACCTGGAAATCGGCAATCAAAGAAACACGCCGTGGGCACCACAAGCCAGCCGGCGATGCGCCCATCTTCCGTTTTCGCCACCACGCACAGAGATCGAAAATGTTGTTGTCAGGGACGGTCGATTCTTGGTGTTTTTTTTTTGCCGTCCAATTAAAAGCAAAGAATAGGCAAAGCCGCTCCACAGAGCCCCCTCAGCCCCTCAGCCCCTCTGCCGGCACGGCGGCACACTTGCGCACTGCCGCGTTGCCCATTTCGTGGTCGTTCTGTTCGGTTTTTTTTGTTTGTGCCTCCTTGGGCCGGAGGTGTGCTCAGCAGCGTTGATGCGTGCGTGTGCGGGAAGGGGGTGGTGGGGGTGCCAGGGGGGCAAGCCGCGTCAAGAACGAGGAGGAGGCGCCGTGCATGAAAAGGGGAGAGCAACAACACGAAGAATCCATGACGCGAGGGCGAAACCCACACAGGCACACACTCAAACCTCACATCCCCACAAAGTCATAGGCGCTGCAACAGGACTACCCAGATCGCAAAGTCCAGAACTGTAGCACCGGCAGTCGTGAAACTGCAGAGGCGTGGTGTTCGTCCTGCGAGATGATTATACGCGTGCGCCTGTGGTGCAAGAGGCCGCTCCCTACTTCTAGCACGATATGCCGACGCACATCGGTTTTAATTCAGTATGTGTGAAGAGGTCGCCGCGCACGCTCTCAACCACAACGGTAGAGCCGCGCGTGAGATCACCACTATCATCGCAGCAGCGGCACGCGCGGACACCTACACAAGCACATGCACGTGCTCTCCCTCGCTTGCAAACCCATGGCACTACAGCGTTGTGTACAGCTCCGCCGCCTCCGTGCACTCGTACGCGCTGAAGTGGTGATTCAGCGAGGCCATCAAATGCAGGTGATAGCGGCCGCCAAGACCACCGTGCACCACGTTTCGGAAGAGAAAAAACACGCGCTGGATGCGGCTGTGCACCAGCGCCATGGCGCACATGACGCACGGCTCATGCGTCACGTAGAGGTCCAGCCCGTTCGCCAGATATGGACGGGAGCTGTTTGCGTGGCGCGCACCCTCAGCAGTGACTGCCCTGGACGGCCAGGGTGCCGGGCTCCCAGGGGCGGTGAACGCCCCGGCTGTGCCGCGGGAAGGCTGCATCGGCTGCCGCTGATGTTCTTGCTGTTGCTGTACGGCGGCAAGCTGCTTCAACGCGTACATCACGGGGTGTTCGAGGATCAGGCGCGGT
This sequence comes from Leishmania aethiopica, assembly GCA_003992445.1. NCBI lineage: Eukaryota > Euglenozoa > Kinetoplastea > Trypanosomatida > Trypanosomatidae > Leishmania > Leishmania aethiopica. The sequence continues at coordinate 810,700 of RZOE01000021.1, forward strand.
TGCTGCGGTGCTGCTGCGCGCTGCCGCTCCCATGAAACGGGGTGCTCGCCGCCGGCCGTTTCTGCGAAAACACCGCAGTACGGCGCTGCGGCAACAGGGTTGTCCACTCGCATGGATGTGCAGCCAGAACTCGTCGCGACAACACGCCCTGTGGAAGGATCGATCACGACAGCCACAATGTCAAGCAGCCCACTTGGCTCCTTCGCGCCGACGACAGCCTCCTCTTCCGCCACACTTATTTGCGGCGAAGACGCAGCTTTCGAGAACTCCTCCACCCCCCTCTCCAAAGAGAGCCTGCTGGCACGCACGCGTTGATCGCGAGCCTTACAGACACGGTGCAGACCACGGCAGAGGGGAAACACGTGCTTCACCATGTTCCCGCACACCTCTGCCGTCCATGCGGCGGACGGCAGAGTGGGAGCGTGAGGACGGGGTACAGCGAGCGGCCACACACGGTTAGCGCTCGCCCATTCCGCCGGATCCGACCTCGGGGCGTCGCTGGCACAGACATGATTTGAAAAGCAAGCGATCCACAAGGAGCAGCAGCAGCATCCGAGGCGGCTGCGGTGTCGTCCCCTACGCGAGAGGAGCTCGACGTTGAAGTATAGCCTTCTGTGTCGTCGTTGCGGTCACAGATCCCGATCGCTTGCTGGCGTGTGCCGCATGCTGCGGAGTTTCCGGCGGTCACGGCAGAGGCCGTCTCTACGAATGCACGAAACGGCACCACTTTTGAGGTTGACGCGAAGTCGCTGGAGAGAAGCCTAAGCACCTGTTCAGCACCCAGTGACTCCTCTGCTCGAGTCAGAGGCCACAAAAGCCGGTGTTTCAAGGCAGCATGGCCGCTGCCCGCAGCGCCCGAATTGGCGCCTGTCCCGCCGGGCGCGTCACATGAAGAAGAAGCATTGCTTGTCAAGGCGGAAGCCGTGTGCGCCGCACCGCATCTCTCGAGTGGCTGAAGTGCGAGGAGAAGCTCCAAGCTCGAGGGCGGAGTCGCAGGTGGTGGAGATTGGGGTTCCGTAACTGGGCCCAGTGTCACGCAGCTGCGCGGTCGCAGTCGCTTCAAATGCCCACCCTCGGTCTGGTCGAGGGGAAGGTGCAGGTTTGCGGCCCGCAGCAGCGTCTGCGCGTGCTTCGGCTCTGAAATGATCAGAACAAGCGCCGGCGCGCAGGCGAACGGCGGCTCCGCTGCCACGATCTCTCGCATGAGCGCGTACGGCTGCAATGAGGCCTCGAGCAGGCGCTTCTTTGGCGTGTGTTTGTGCGTTAGGGGTGTCAAGGTGCGTCGCCTGCCGTGCGCGTTCGTGAATGCGTACGCAGGCAAGAAAGGGGCGTGACGGGGGTGGGGATAGATGGAGGCGAGGAAGGAGATGTGCTGCGCGTGCACAGAAGACGCGTGCATGCCTCACACAGAGAACAGGGGTATATCGAGTAGGGTGATGATGCAATGGCGAAACGAGCCCCCGTCGAACGCGAAGCGCGTGCGCGAGGTCCTGTGGACAAAGTGCCTGGCAATGCAACAATGCGGGCAGAAGCGTGCTGAGGGAGGCGGCACTGTGGTGAAACCGTGGATGCGGCATGATACGAGTCGACCTTACCGTATTTGCTTGCGAGTGTCTGCGCTTGTCGCGCATATCCTTCTAGATCACGTGCGCGCACATAGCTGCAGATGGACACGGAAACCGGAAAAAAAAAAACGAAGCGCCATGTACGCGGATGAAAGGTCGCAGAATGGCCTCGCATCTCTCGGCCCTGCTGCTTTGCGTCGCTGGCAGGCGGTCAGCAGGGAGAGAAAATTTCAGCGCATGAGGATGTGCCGTCGCGCACGTGTGAGTACGCGCCCTTCATGGGGTTTGAAATCGGGGCAAGTAGCGCAGTCGGTACACGCTTAAATGTTCGCCCGTGTAGCGCGCCGCCACCTCTGAGGCCTCAAGCACGTCGTCCTCATCCTTCACAGTCTCTGTCCCGCTGCAACGCAGATGCTCGCGAAACGCAGCCTGGGCAAACGCTACCACATCTGTCGCATTGTTTTCCTTGATAAGCACCACGTAGCACACACCGCGCCGCGAGAGAACGGAAGGCAGCTGACGCAGGAACCGGTCGAGCACAACGCGTCCTCGCGGCCCGCCGCACCACGCTGTGGTGATCACGTCCCTTTGGGTTATGGCACCCTGCAACTCCTCGAGCGAGGTCGGGACGTACGGGGGGTTGAAGAGGACGACATCGAACAGCGCGGACGCCGAGTTCCCACGAGGCAGCGCGTTTAAGAGATCGCCGTGGAAGCGATGAAGGCAGAAGGTCGAAGCCGACAGCGCAGAAGATGTCGGGCCGTCGGCATCCACACGCGGTAATGGTGGCGAAACCTCCTCGGCCGAGAGCACCACTGGGGCAGCGAGCGAGGTTGGAACGGCACTCTGAAATATACGCTCGTAGAAGGCAGTCAAAACCGTCTCCCTAAAGTACTTGAGAAGGGTTTCCGTCCAGGTGATTGCGGTGGCCTCGAGAGCCAGCGGGTTCACATCTACAGCACAGAACATTGGTCCGCCAACAGTGCTGCGGGTGCCGCTCGCGCGACAGCAGAGCTCAGGCTTTTCTGCTTCAATTTCCTGTGCGGCTGCTGATACAACAGACGGCATTAGTAGACATCGGAGATGTGTGATGACGGTGCCGGAGCCGCACCCGACCTCCACGCAGCGGTCTGGTTGAAGGGAGCGGAGAAGCTCGGCATCCTTGTCGAGAGCCTCGAGAAAGAGAAATGTGTCCGCCTCAGGCTCGTAGACGTTGTGGCGAAAGCGTGAATCGCGAATGCAGTGCGTGTACTCCGGGGACGAGTACGCAGCCCCGGTGATAGAGCTCATCCTAGAGCGGGTGTTCAGATAGAGATAAAGGAGGGCCTTCGAAAAGACGCAGACACGCAAGGGTTTTCGCGGTCTGCTCACGCCCAGCAGTCTCATGCGTTTCTCTTCTTCCTCGCTCGCTCTGAGGCCGCAAACGTGGATCAGGCTAGCAAAGAAGCTCCACAGGCCGTGTACAGCGCGCACGGAGGATGGTAAAGAAAAACAAAAACGGAGAAGACGCGTGTGTCATTGATGGGACAACAAAGAAAAGCGTTCAGCAGAGAGAGAGGTCCTTCGCTGGCCCCCTGCAGAGACGCATGCAAGGATGCGCACCACAGTAGCGTGCATTCGTTGCCCCAGCTCTTTTTTCGGTTTCACCCATGTTGAAGCAGAGCGAGGAGGGTGGCACAAACGCACGTGGCGCATTCGTAAAACGGAGCGCGTCGCACCCTCCCCCCCCCCCCCTCCCCCCTCGCCCACTCGCCCATGGTCTCTCTCCCTCCGTATCTCGCTGGTGCTCAACGGGTTGCCGCACGTCCTCCTTCGGGACGCCGAAGCCCTCACTCGCAGCAGCCGGCATGCACCGGCATGATACGCCATTCGCAAACATAAGTAAGCAATCGCGCACGGGTGGTTGGGTATGTTGATTCGCTGGATGTTGATGCGGGGGTGGTGATGCGCGCGTATGCCATATTTGCGTGTGTATGCCATGTTGCTCGTGGATGCCTTGCGTCTGTGTGGCAACAATCACCCGTGGGGGGAGGGGAGAGGTCCACAGTTGCGCGCCGGTCTGGCGGGGAAGCACAGCGACACAGAAAGACGGCCCCTCCTAGCGATCTCCCTTATCCTTCTCAGACAACGCCTTCGCCTGTCCCGACGCCCGTGCCGACCCCGAAGCGGAACGCACCTGAGCACATGAAGACACACACACACACAGTTATATATATATGTATATATATATACATGCACACGTTGGCACAAACGTGCATGTCTAGACATCTATACAGTCTACCTTGGTGCAGTGATGAAGGATAAGAAACAGTTTACGGGAGAGAGTGGGTATGAGCACCATCTCGTGACAGCGCGTACATCACAGAGAGCACAACGAGAGAGCGCCTGAAGAGGCGAGAAACTCACATGAATGATACGCTCCAAAACTCAAGGCACGAGTATCGGAGATAAAGCGACCGGAGTATCGCATTGCCTTCCCTGATGACCGCAAAATACACCCCCCCCCTCTTGAGCTGACCAGTGCCCTCCCTCCCTCAGCTCGAGTTGGCGTCGGTCGCCTCAAGACGCATGGCGAGGTGCTCCGTCGCAACCGCCAGCTGCGCAAAGGTCGGGATGAAGGCACGCAGGTGCTGGCAACGCTCCACCTCAAAGGAAAGGTAGTTCGTCAGCGTGTCGGCGTCCGCCGCGGTGGCGCAGCGGGGGACTGGTGGCAACAACGACCGCGTCATTGCTGAAGCGTCTCGCGAAGATGCGGGAAAGGCGGCGGAACGTGTGGCGGAGACGCGAGAAGCCGGCTTCTCAGCAATGTGCCGCAACGAGTCTGCAAGAGCAGTCACAGCCCCTTTGTGTTCTTGGAGAATGAGGGGCGAGAGCTGTGAGAGAGGGTCAACCAGCTCATTGCTGGCCGGCGCGCTCGCGAGGGCGCCGCCGCACAGCCTACGTAGCAGTGCCATCTGTGCACACGCAAGTTGGGCATCCAGAGACGCACAGCCAGCGAGTAGAGAAGCAGCGACGCGTTGCGTGCAGTCTGTGGGCCTAGCCTTCGCCGGCTGGGACGCGCTGCGAACACCCACGGCGTCACCATCGTCTTCGCTACCGCCACGCCTCATCTCGGAAGACCCTGAATGTGAGCGCGGCGTGCTACCACAGCTCCGCGGCAGGTTCGCAGCAACGGCGGGCTTTGTATCGCGAGGCCTGTAGGCGGGAGGAGACTTAGTCATGAAGCGCAGCAACGCATCTTTTTCCTCACAAACGTGAGCCAGCTCCGCTTGAAACTGCTCTACACGCTCCTGCATGTCATCGCACATGGGGCAACCTCCATCTCGGCGATGATCGACCATTGATCCAGTTGCAGCACTCTCAGTCGTTCCTCGCTTCGCCGTTGCTGTGAGAGCCGCCAGCAGGCGCTCCTGCAGTCGATCCACCTCCTGCATCAGCTGGCGGTTTTGCCAGCGAAGCTCGTCCACTGTGATCACCGCTAAGCGGGCTTGCTGCTCCTGTGCGAGGGAGGGGGCATCACCGTTCTTGCTGCCTAGAGAGCCCTTCATATCCGTGATGCGGTCATCGATGCGCCGCGCACGAGGGGAGTGGCGTCCCACATCACTCGTTGACGTGAAAGAGACTGATGGAGGTGCCGGCTGGCACGCGTGTCGGGACTGCGAAGGCTGCCGCTGCGCTGCAGCTTGAGGCGCCGGCACAGACGTCTCGCTCGGCAAGATACGCGAGAGCGTCGCCTCCCGTGCGCGTCGGATGGCATCCTTTCGGAAGAGCATCACCTCTCTGCGAAGCTGCGTCAGCTGCATCGTCAGCTCTTCCTTCTCCGTCTCTGCCTGCCGCAACTGCTTCACCACCGCGGCGTCCTGCCGCTTCTGCCGCGTCGCCTCCCGCTCCAGCGTACGGACCTGCCGCACGAGCCGCTCGACCAGTTGCGCGTAGTCGGCGTTCTCCTTCTTGGTCGCTTGATGGGCACGCTGCAGGTCCGTCCAGAGGCCTGTCTTGCCGCGAAGCTCGCGCTCCAAATCGTTGCGCTCTCGGAGTGCTTGATCTCGGGCAGCCTGTGCGCGACGGCATTGCTCCTCCGAGCTTCGCAGCTGCTCTTCGATAAACACAAGGCGCTTGAGTAGGTGCTGCTCTCGCGCTCGCTGACGGTCTCGATCGAGCTGCACACTCGGCACCGGCAACTCAGCCGGCGTCCGCTCTCGAAAGCCACTAGTGGTACTACAGCTGCTGCCGCTCCTGCATGTTTCTTCTACGTCTGGACGCACGGCAGCCGGCGCCCCAACACGCCGGGGACTGGAGTCGGCGACGGTGTCGTGGGTGGGGCTCGCCTCCATGGCCGAAGGAGTCGGTGACGCTGCTGGTCTCGAGAAGAGCTTCGACGGTGCAGACGACAAGGACGCCGCTCGCCTGCGCGGCGGCCTAGAATAGGATGCCGTTGACACTGATGCGTCCGTCGCAGCAGCAGCAGCGGCCCCGCTGCCCTGCGCCACCTCCACGGTGGCGGCAAAGTGAAGAACGCGCATCGTTTGTCGCACCGTGTACTGCGGTGCGGGCACACAAAGAACCTGCACCGTTGCCTGCGGTGCCACACTCCGTTCTAAAAGGTCTCGGAGGGGAGTGCGTGGAGGGTACGTGCGAGCCGCACCGTCCGCCCGCATATGGAGAATGAGCGTGAGTTGCTGCAGCAGCTCCTGCGCGCTGGCCGCGTCGACAACAACCAGTCGGCCATAGCCCTGCAGCTCCACCGTCACCACACAGGCCGTCTGCCCCTCGAGCGATGTCGGAGACTCCTCCAGCGCGACGTGGCGGTCCTCGAGGAGCTGCAAGATCGTACCCCATTCCGTTGCCGAGGTGCTGCGCGTCACAGTCGCCTTGTGCGCTTCCTCCAGGGTGCGGATGCGACGATCTTCGCGGAGGCCGTCCAGAAGCACCCGCTCCGACGCGGAAACCGTCACCGCAGAGAGCCGGGCTGCTGAGCAGCCCTCGAGATTCCGAAACAGCAAGGGAAAGAGATGCGCGTATAGCTCCATCGCCACTGCCGTGGCCTCCGCTAACCCCGCGTTCGGCCTCTGAGACGACGTTGAAGATGACGGTACGCGTGCGACAGGCGTTCGTGCATCAGTCTGAACCTGCAATGCGGTGCCGTTCTCACCCGACGCCATCGGCTTCGGGGGAAGTGCCACATCTTCGGAGTTCGGCGTCGCAAGCACGAGAGTGGCATTGCCACCCTCGCGCAGCGTAGCTAGAAGCGGGCCATTGACGTGCTTCACGTAATCATGAGCAGGGCTCAGCACGTGAGAGAAGACGAGTGACTGTAGGCGGCCGCGGTAGAGCACCCGAACCCCATCCTCGAAGACGCCCTGGAAGAAGGAGGTGTCTTGGCGCGCCTCATGGGGGATGACGCAGTACGTCCGCGTGGACATCCTGCCCGCCCCCTTCCTTCTTGTGTGTATATGTCTTTGTGTACGTATGCGTATGTGTGTATAGGTGGGTGTAGGCGTAAGGGAGGCGGCCAGTGAAGAGCGAGGAAGGGGGTGGGGGCGTATACGGAGCCAGGCAAGAAATGTGGCAGACACAAAGGGAGAAAGACAAACGAAGGCTGCGGAAGAGCATGTGCGCGCGTACAAGAGCGTCGAGGTATGGGGAGCCGAAGCACGTCGGCCCATCCTAGACGCAGCAGTACTTGTGTGCCAGAGATGAGGTCGCCCAAGCCGGCGACCGAGATGCGATCTTGTGCAGCCCACAAGCGGAAGCCACCGCCGCGCAGCCACGGTGCGCACTCCACTTCCAAGCGCATCAGTTGAAAGCGGAAGACCAAAGAACACCGCAGTGATCGGAGTTCCTCCGCCGTGGCGCTCCGCTTGGCAGCGTGACGACAGGTAGGCAAACATGCATCGGCATCCAGTAAGCACGCGTGAGTGCATGTATGTTGGCGACTGCCTTGCCTCAACACCTTGCTGTTGTTGTCTTCGCTGTTTGTTTGTGAAGCGTGCGTGGGTGCGGGGGGTGGGAAAGGTGAAGGAAGCAGGTTGTCGAAGACACCGCGTGCAGCACCTCTCGCGTGTACACGCACACGCAAACCTATGCACAGACACCGTGAGAGAGAGAGAGGGAGACGGATCGAGATGGCGGAGGGGTGGAATGGCGAACCGCCAGAAGCAAAAAAAAAAATACAGAAAACACGAAGTCGACAGAGCGAGCGGAAAGAATGAGGAGAAAAGGCGGGAGAGATGAAACGACAGAGTTTGACGTTGCAGAGATGTTTGGCCCATCAAGCACAGACACATAGGCGCATGGTCACCGCAGTGAAAGTAATTTCGTTCATTTTGGTGGGGAGGCGGGGCCGGTGTGGTGGGAGTGGGTGGGAGGGAGGGGGGGCTCAAGGCACGTGTTATAGGGCACACCCAGACAGCGGTAGTGGCGGTGGCGCATGCTATTGGTAGCCGATGAGGGATCGCAACACCGCGAGCGGAGGCATCAAGGAGAAAGGGATGCAGAGAAAAGCAAGCTAACGTACAGTAGCTGAAGCCTCAGTGCTTCGAAAAGACACAACGACGGACAACCAAAGTGCCAAGCGAGAAGGCACCTGTCGACACGCTGCACACGCGAGCGACCGCGGACAGCCGTACGCAGCGCATGGCAAGAGACACAGAAGCTTCACGGAAAGGACGAGACAGAGAGCACGTGATGCACCATCTTACTGCTCCGGCTTCACAAACCCACAACACAATACAGAAAAAGAAAACAACAAAGGGATGCACGGCAGCATGGGCGATATTGAGATCCGAACTCCTACACGTTTCTCGTATAGAACACAGAACACAAAAACAGAGACGAACCCCGATGGGGAGAGAGAGAGAGAAAAGGGGGAAAAAGGGGGAAAAAGGGAAGGAGGGGGGAGCTGCTCGGCGTCCACCCAGAGAGAGAGAGGTGTTTACTGGGCCCTGCGACGCCACGCACTAAGGTGTCTCTCTTCATCGGTGTAGAGCAGTGCATGAACGCCACTTGCTCTCGACACGCCATTCTGCCACGAGCAAGTCCGCAAGCGCATACACGCATATACAGCCATGGCACACCTGCCTCTGCTGCACTGCAGCTCAATCCAGGTCCTCTGAGATGAACCGTCCTGCCGTTGAATCAGGGGCATGCGTCTTGCGGCCTTTTCTGGCCCTTCCCCGTTCCTTCTGCGCATCTGTGCTGCGCGATGGGCGCCAGACGGACACGGGTGCACCGCACACCTTCACCCGGGAGGGCCGCGCCCAGTCTCGTGCTCGAGGGCGGAAGCCGCGGTGTCTGTCATGCGGCGAGTAGGGGGTGCTCCAGGTGCATGCCGGGTGAGCTCAGGGGGGAAGCTGGCCAGCCTCGGGCCCAGGGCCCTCGGTGATCCTGCACACCCCGCCTTGTGCCACGCCTATCCCTCTGAGTCGCGCAAAGCCGCTCTACTCCATCAGGCTCTGTGGGAATTCTCCACATTGAAACCTGGAGGGCTCGGTGGTGCAACGCCGTGGGGTTCTCCTCACGCTTCCGGCATCCGTGCCGCATCAGCCCGCCCGGCCCGATGCCGGGGATGCCGCACGTTTTTGCATCCGCGCGTTTGGGGACTCATTGGTATGGGATTCCCTTCCGTCTTCTCCGTCGATCACTCGTGCTCCTCTCACCTCTGCACACCTTGTTTGGATGCGATAAGCCGTGCCGTCTGTGCCTGGCAGCGCCGGCACACAGCGCTCGCACTACCGGATCCTGGGGCCTGTTTCAGAACAACGCTGCTGCGCGGGTCAGTCGCTGTCCTCATCCTCCACTTCCCTTGCTGTCGCGGGGGGAGGGGAGGGGGGCATGTCGGCATGGCTTGCCCGCACGTGCCGCGACAGGTGCGACGGGTGGGACGCCGCTACGAGCCTGTGGCGACATGGAACACCCCACCCTCTCCCGAGTCCGCACGCCCTGCACAGGAGCGGGCATGTCAAGCGGAGGGGGCCCGTGTATAAGCACGTGCCTGCGCGCAGAGAAATCATGGCTTGTCCTTCCGAAAAGGCACAGGGGGGGAGGGGGCACCGCAACGCCAGCGCAGTAGTCGGCAGCACACCACCTGCAACCCCACGCTGTCGCTGCCAGTCACCCGCCGCTGCAGGAACCCAAAGTGCGGACAGGTGCTCGTGCGCAGCTGGGCGAGAAGGGTCGCCTGGCGCCTCGTCAGCTCAGCGTCCACGCTCTTGTGTCGGACGGATGCCGCCTAGTAGCTGCTCTTGTCCCAGCGTGCCGCATCGCGTAGCGCACCTTCGGTGGGCGCCGGCCGGGCGTCGGAGACCGGTGGCCAGGCCCGGAATCCATGCAGTTGGAGTCGGCGCCCCTGGCACTGCCTATTGTGCGAGCTTGTTCGGCCTGTCCTTGTGCTCCAATCCGCAATGACCAAAGACAATCGGAGCTCGGAGGCGCACGCGACGGGCCACCGCAGCGCCAGCGCACGTGCCCAGGTCCGTCGCACCCCGCCGTCCTCCACAATGGCAGGGCCCGTGTCGAGCGCCGTGAGGGCGGGAGAGCGAGTCCGCAACAACGGCAACCACACATGCCTCTCTGCCCTGTAGCTGGTCAAGCTATCCTCGCAGCAGGTCAGGCGCCAGCACCACTGCTCCATACTCGGCGCGGTCGCGGCACGCAAGGGCGCCGCAGCCCCTTGCCCGTGTACGCCTGCGCGCGCGTTATCACGATAGCGCATCGCGGCCGCACCTGACTTGGTGTCTGTCCGTGCTGTGCCGTCTGTCCACCGCGGGTAGCAGAGCTGCGCAACGCGGGAGAGTCGCTGCCTGCCTGCCGCTGGCTTTCTCTTCGTCTGGAGAACCCGCCCGCAGCCCGCCTCGGGAGTAATATGCTGACGAACACAAGGAACAAGAGCACGAGAAGGGCAACGAAAAAAAAAAAAAGAATAGAGCGACGGGCAAAGGTGCGTGGAGAGAGAAAGCAAAAGCGCGCGGCGAGGCAGAGAGAGAGGTCAGCACAATGGAAGCAATGCGATGGTGCGATGCAGCATCAATACCCGTAGAAAGAGGCGCCGGCAAGTTGCACCGGATGTACAGAAAAGGAAAGAGGATCGCTGATGCCAGCCGAAGAGGAGGGGGTGGGTGCATCAAGAGAGCACAGTAAACGCATCACACGTGGAGGAAAACACGCGCACAGCACCGCAGACCCCCTACGCAGGCAGGCCCATGGGTACAAAAATGCACAGGCGCATACCGCACCTAAAGCATTGAGAGCAGTCAAGTACCAAGGCAGCGGAAAAAGGAAAGGGGAGAGGGGTGTCGGAGAACAACGGCGAAAGCCACCACAGGGGTGGAAAGCGGTCGCATACGCTGTCCTGCGACACCGGCTCACAGGCACGCACACGCACACAGAGAAAAGAAAGAAGCGCCTTGACGGCCAGCGACGCGAAGGCTTCATGGACGAAAGATGCACATCCACACATACACGAGCGAGAATGGAAAAAAAAAATCGCAATGGGGAAGAATAAAAGCGAGGCGTACTAGAGGAGCAAAAAAAAAAGGGAGACAAGAACATGAAGAGAGGGTGAGCAGCGTGGGTGCTCCCACCATCCATACGAGGCACACGTCAAACACAGTCGCCGCCCCTGCTGAAACAACACATACCAATACATGGAAATATACATAAGGAGCACGGACGGGAGAAGAAAGCGAGAGTGCACCCGTACACACACGCACGTCGACCTAACGCACACATCTGCAGGCGCTCTCACATGTGTCCACTCATTGACGACCAAAAGAGACACGCAAGACACACCACGCGTGCAGCTGCGGGAATGTGTACTAAATCTAAGAGCCGCTACCATACATGCAGAACCAAAGAGTGTGCTCGCCACAATCCGCTCCGCGACTGCCGCCGACTTCGTCGAGGTTTCTGCACTGCTGGTTGGCTACGCTGTCGCTAAAGCACAAACGCCACTGATAATCCCACCCCTGCCGCCACCACCGCCTGCCTGTTGCTCATAATCTTCCGTAAAACAAGCGCTTCCAGGCGTGGAAGGCAGCGGAGGGTTCTCGAAAAACAAAGGAAAAGGGCTTGGAGAAACCTCAAGCGAGGCACAGCGAACAGCGCACGCAAGAGTCGGCAAGAACTATCGGAACCGAAACATGCACTCGCTCGCTGTCTCAGAGTCCTCGAGGAGCTCACTCAAATGTGAGACGTGATCCACCTGCGCATGTGAAGCATCCACGAAAATAAAAAAGGATGTTGCCGGACGCTTCTTCGCATCATGCGTTGTACTCTTCGACTGTGCCGGCCTCCACTCGTCTCGCACGCAGAGGACCATTCCAGTCCCGTAACTCTCATCACCGCCGTCTCTCCTTCTGCAAAGGCTGGATGCGGTCCCGCGTTCTGGCAATCGTTTTCTTAGCTGCTCTGCCAGCGAGCGAGGAATACTGCCGTCTGTGGTGTAGATGTCAAAGAGAATGCGGCCAAGGTCCCCCGTCAAATACGGATCGATAAAAGGGAGCACGCGCTGCAGGATGTAGTACTGTCGCTGCGCCTCTGCGTGCAGCACGCATGACGCACTCGCACCACCCGTGCGCTGCAGCGTCGCGAACAGCCGTTCCTCTACCTCCTCAAAAAAAGGCTTGTAGAAGTTGAGCATGTGCGGCACAAACGTCGGCCGCATGCGAATCGGTGCGCTCACCATGCGCGTGCACGGCACCCAGCGGCTCGCCCTGCTGACATCCACGAAGCCGTTCGCTCGCATCTCTTCCTCGACTACCTGGAATAGAGTACTCTCCGCCTCCTGGAAGTACTTGAGAACGTCCTTGTATTGCTCATCAGTGCAGCTACGGTCGCCGGCAAACACAGGCTGACCGACGTACCTGCTGAGGTGGCTGTTGGCGCGCTGCATGCTGCGCTGTCCGCTGCTGCTAGTGCGTGCAGTGGTCAGCACCCGGCGATACGCTTCAGATGGCATGTGCAGGTTCACGACAACCAGGTTCACATCCTTGTATGAAAGCGTCGGAGAGCGCACTATTGAGGTTGCCGTGGTCACGGAGGCCCCGAGATCGCCGTCGCCGCCCTCGTGAAGAGGGTGGCAGGGGAAGGGGGGGAGCTTGAGTGGCAGGCACTCCGCGTCCAGAAAACGGCCGCCGTGGCTCGATCCGTGTCGGCGTTGCGACGTTAGCGGGGACGTTGCATCACAATGCGGAGGCGTGCGGTCCCCCTCGTTTGATTTCACGATTTTCACGTCGTCTGCAAGGCCGTTGGCGCCGGGGCCCCGCATCGATGAGCACCCCTTCCAGGATGCGTAGTGGCCCACGTCGCTGCTCGTTACACCACCGGTTCGGGAACCTGTGGTGTCGGCGCTGCCAGAGCTGGACACTGCAGCGGACTTGCACCGCTTCCACTCGCTCGCCTCTTCGGTTTTGCTGCCCTTTGATGCTGTGGCCGAGGAGCTTGAGCTGGTGGCAGCGACGGACGCCGCTTTCTGTGCTTGCTGATCGCAACTACTACGATTCTGCTGGTCCTCCAGCGACGGCGCGAGCTCGGCGGTGTCGGGCGCCCTTGCGATGTCACGACCATACCGCAGTCCCAGATCGCGAAGCTTCGCCGAGGTCGCGAGGAGCAGATAATCGGCCTGGAAGAAACGATACACCTTGTGCTGGCGCCGCAAATCGAGCATGTCGGACATCTGCAGCCCATACCGCACCACGCCCAGCTCAGAGAGGTTGTTGTCGATGAAGAAGACGGAGTCCCACTCGCTGGACATGGCAAGCGACCAGACAACGTCCATCTTGCGGTATACTTTGCCGTTCACGAACGCTGTGTTGCGCGACGGTGGGAAGAACGTGCTCATTGACGCGAGTGTGATGCCACACACCTCCGGTCGAAGAATGAGCCATCGGCCCTGCTGTTCTGCCTTGTCGTCCAGCTGCCCATCGAAGGTTCGGTTGAACGTCGGCGACGCCCTCGGGTCGTCCAGAAACGCGGAGTCCTCTTCCTGTTCGCTGCGTTCCCGCACGGTGGCGAGGCGCACCACAACCGTGCCTGATGCAAAGTGTCGCAGGTCGTGGTCGCTCAAGTCATCTGTAGCGGCTCTGTTTCCATTCCATGCAGCGGTGTGACAGGTCACCGACGACGCTGACGCCGGCTGCACCTTTGTGCGGCTACCACCCCCGCAACGGAGAAAGTTCGCAAAGAACGACTTCCCTTTCTTCACGCCTCCGCGAGACGAGGCTGGCGCCGAGGAGGAACGATCTGTGTAGCCAACCGTTGCACGGCCATCGCCGGTGGAGCCAGTGGTGCGCTCCAGAAAGGGCCGCACGCACCACAGCCGCCCGCCCGGCCTCTCTAAGACATCGTCGATGCTCCCTTGCGAGAGAAGCAAATGGCGCGCGGTGTCGCCGGCGCTGCGGAAGAGCTCAACCAGCTCGGAGTCCCGGAACACAGTGTTCTGGCGAACCCCGCTGGCTCCGGATGCGACGAGAGTGTCGTCCACGTCCCATATGCACAGCACCTTTGGCCGGCGTGGCTCGACGCCCTTCAACGACTGGCAACGGCTCAGTCGCAACCGCGAGCTGGTCGGCGTCGGCGACGTCTGCGGCGGCGGAATCAAGAAGGGAGTGGCCTTCCCGTCCCCCGACCCGGCATTCGCCTCCATCAAAGAAAGAGGTGACCCCTTCGACGCGACCGGTGCGTGTGTAGCGAAAGGGGTGTGCACCGTTTGGGCGCTCGTCGTAAGAATCGAAGTCTGCATCCGCGGCGACGGCGGGCGAGTCGAATACGACAACCCACTCAGCGCATCACCCAGGTGAATGGTGCTCGTGTACGCAGATGGGAGGTACGGAGCGCCGTCGTTTATCTTAAAGTCGCCGCTGTCAATCGGCTCCTTCAGCAGTCCTACGACGGAGCTAACATCGGCGTAGTTACACGCCGCAACGAAATGGGGGTGCAGCTGAACTGTGCTCATCTTGGATCCTGAGCTTGCTACACAAAGAGTTAAAGGAAAAAAAAACAGCAACTCCTTAGGCGCGTCTGCCCCCGTTTAAGTGTGCGTGTGTGCGTGTGTGTGCGCCTCATGTGAACTCGATGCTTCGCACACATGCGCACACGCCTGTGAGAAGGCACCACGTGTAAGGGAGCACCGAGAAAAGCAAGAGAGAACGAAAGACAGTGTAGAAATCACACACGCACATATATATACACACACAGAAAGGCGAACGCCAGCACATATACCGCACGTTAAGAATGACCCGCGACCACAGCGGAGCGAGTAAAGAGCGGTATCTGAAGGCGTGCAACAGAACGTCAGCGTACCGCCGAGATGCGCGTATGTGTGTGTGTGTGTGTGTGTGTGTGTGTGTGTGTGTGTGTGTGTGTGTAAGAGGAGAGCGTGTGAGAGAGAGATGGCATGACGTGCAACAGCATTGAGAAGCAGCGAAACAATCAACTGACGACAAAGGTGGTGACGATTTCCTCTTATCGCTGTGGTTTGCGTGGACATCGAGGTCAAAGAAAAAACCCCAGTGCGTGGTATCTCAGGTTCCACTACCCACACTCCGTGTGGTGAAGTCGGGCAGGCTCCCGATCCCCTTCCGATGCACAGCCACCTCTGGTGGTGGCAGGGTTGAGTGCCTACGACGTAGGGGGAAGCCGCAGCGATGCACCACGGCTGATGTGGGCGGCCAGGTTCTGCACGGCGCTGCGTCAGAGCGCTCTGCGACGGTGCACACGCTTGCACTAATCCATGTAATAGGTGAAATATACGCGTGACTCGAACGCATCCCACACCCGGCCCTAGCTGCCCACTGGTGTGGGGAGCCCGAGTATCACCCCCGATGGCGGGCGCACACCGTGTGGCGACCGGCATGATGGGGGAGCGGCCTGCGAGGCGACCGTGGTGGGTAGCGTTTGAGGCAGAGGCCATGCTCAGATGACTGAGTCGGCACATTGCTGTAGCACGTGTGTCTCACGCTGCTTCGCACCAGGCGATGCGGTGCCTGTGACGGGCCAGGGGCAGACTGGAGAGTGGCTCATTTAGTACAGCAAGGTGGGCACGTTGAACATCCTTGATGAAAAAGCATCCACTTGCCTCTTCCCACCCTACCACCTGCTGTGCCGCGTCGACTTGATATGCAGTGCGAGAGAGAAACACGAACACGAAAAGGGCGCATGCCAAAGTACACACAAGCGGCAGTTGGGCTGGGCAGTGGTGGTCCACGTGAATCTGCGTGGTTTCACGTGCAGATGTGTACGGTGTGCACCGGCCAACGTGAAACGATAGCCACAACGACACTGAAGACAGAAGCACCAAGAGAAAAGGCGGTCCTGGACCAAGCGACAACAGCGCCATCCGCTTCTGTGCAAGAAAGCAGAGAGGCGACGATCCCGTGTGGGTGGAAGGGGGAGCTGGTGATGCAGTGCTACGCCAGGACGTAGTGATCGACAGCCCGCTGCGTAATGCGCACTCCGCGAAAGAACTCGAACAACAACATCGTTAACCAGGCGACCATGGAGAGGCACATCAACCCGAAGATTGCGATGCTTGGTATCATCCACTTGCTGAAGGAGGGTTTGAAGACGACGCACTCTCGGCTTGTCGCACCCACGTTAGCGTACACAAGAAAGGCAATTTGCATTAGCATCACGGGGATACCGATGGCACCCATGCCTCGCGAGAAGGGCAGGTTGACGTACACAACTACGATTACAATGATAGAGATGCCGAGGACGGACATGTAGATGCCGGGGAAGATCATCGCGGTTGCCGCGCAGGAGCGCAGGTTGAACATAAGCACGACAAGGGTCACCGTCTGGGCAACGAAAAAGTATATGGTGAAGAAGATAAACACCTTTGTGACGATGTCAGAGGGATGGACGCGGCGGGCGAGCACGCGCGTGTGGTCTTTGGTGCTGGTGCTTTGGCTCGACAGAACCGCAAACCCGCAGCCGTTGCACGAGTGCGTGAAGAAGGCAATGCGGTGGTAGGCGAATATCGACATGGTTATCAACGTCAGCGAGCAGCCCAAGAGTAGCCAGTAACACGCGACATGAAGGTAGTGATGGGCTCGGCGAATATCGCTGATGAAGAGGAATGTCTGCAGAATCATTTGCGGCAGGGCGTAAAAGCAGCCGTTGGTAATGTGCTGGACAAGGGTGCCGTTGCGCAGATCGTACCGGATAATGAAAAAACTCTTCGCGTTGGCCGAAATCTCGTACCGCAGCAACACGCAGCTAAGCATGATCTCGTACACAGGAATGATAGGTACAATCCGAAAGAGGTTGTCCGGGTATTGCCACACTTGATTCTCATAGCGCTTGATCTTGCCTTCCTCCGCCCGCATGGTGGCGACGAGACTCACCACGTAGCCGCCAACGTATGTGATAATGATCCAGTAGCCGTTGTTGCGGTGCTCAGGCTGCTGGAACCAAAACACCACCGACCACAGTACCATGGCGGTGAACGTCAACGTCACCAGCACGCCAATCCAGCTAATCGCGATGCTGATGTAGTGCAGCACGTCGAAGACCAAGAATATGCAGAAGCTGGGTTTCTCTAAACTTTCCAGCAGATACGGGTAGTCGATGAGCAGCTCCACGTAGTCGAAACCGGAGTAGCGCAGGAGCGCCATCTGCTGAAAGGTGATGCGACTTGTGCGGATGCTGCACAGAGACCGGACGTAGTTGAGCAGATCGCCAGACACAACGTCGCCGTCGTAGGGATCGCCGGCAAGCACCTCGTCAAGCTTTGCCTGCACCACCGA
This sequence comes from Leishmania aethiopica, assembly GCA_003992445.1. Taxonomy (NCBI): domain Eukaryota; phylum Euglenozoa; class Kinetoplastea; order Trypanosomatida; family Trypanosomatidae; genus Leishmania; species Leishmania aethiopica. The sequence goes on from RZOE01000021.1 coordinate 828,011, forward strand.
CTGCACGCGAGGATCGTCAATGTCGACGCGGCCAGAGTCAAGGAAAACTTTCAGCAGTGCCGGGCTCCCACTGACTAATTCGAAGGTCTCGCCGTCTACGAGCTCGTTGCTGGCCTTCAGGGTTGCGAGGATGATGTTCATGAACACGTCAGAGCCGGTCTGCATAAACAGCAGCAACGTGTCTTTCAGGTTTAGGTTCACCTGATCGGGATCGTTATCCCCTTCCAAATCATTGCCTTCCAAGGAGCTTGCCGATTCAGTGGACTGAGCTACCTCCATCAGGCTGCGGTGCTCAGCCCTGTCAAACTCCCAGCCACCGCTGCTGCTGCTGCTGAGCCTATCTGGCATGTTACTACCAGCAGCTACGCCGCTGCTGCGATTAGGGCCGGTGAGTTTCAGCTGAGCGTCGAAGGACTCGTCACCGCCAGGCTCGTGCGGCGAGCCATTTCCGGAGTCTAAAAGCAGACCAGACGCAGCGTTGACACCCTTGTATAACATTGAAGATAGCCACCCACCGCCACGTCTACTACCCTGACGACGATTCGTGTCCTTGTTGTCAGCCTCTTCGCCACCCGCGTACGGCTGGCGAGAGGCGCCCGCTGACACCGCGCCGCGCGTGGAGCTCTCAGCGGAGTCCGCGCCATCGTCGTGTGTGGACCCGACATCCATTGCCGCCTCATGTGAGGCCCCGTCGTCAGACGAGTCCACAAATCGGACGCGCATTTCAATGCGCTCGAGCGTATATGATATCCCCGGTGGTTCACGTGTGCTGTGAGGAAGGGAGCAGCAGAGACAGGTGAGCAATGCCTGTCCGCGCACTTGTGGCTGTGTCTGTGCGGTGAAGCAACACAGTCTGCAGAGAAGGACGGGTTTTTGCGTACGTGCACGCTGCCGTAGCAGTAGCTGCTCGTGTTGAGAAGGTATGGGAAAGGAAGCAGCAGTAGCAGAGTGCAGTAGCGCGAGCACGAGTGTGTGGAGAGAGAAGAGAACCGAGTTGTGTCGATCGTGTCGGCGGTGTGCAGATGGTGGTGTGGTGATCACGCTACGACAGCGAGGCAGTCGTTGTGGTAGTGTTTCAACTGTGTAGAGAAAAGGAAGCCATAAAAGGAAAGACGCAATGCGCAAGTACCCAAATCTTTGAGAGGCGCAGTACCGGTGCAACCCGGCCCCGAATGCGCTGTCTCAACGCAACGCGTGTTTGCAAAAACTCGGTCGTTGGCGAATGAAGCCGAGACGGAGAGCTGTGCGAGGACACTTAGAAGGGAGAGAAAGAGACAATGAAAATAACGAGGTAGAAGCCTCAACGGCAGTGAATCCGACAGGAGACGTTGAGAGGCGGAGATGTCAGCACTGAGAGCGAGACGTCCGCTCTTGGAGAGAGTTTGAAAGGTTCTCCCATCCGACTTTTAGGCAGCCCCAGACATCCCACGACTGTGGCTGGTAGCGCTGTGGCCCGGTGGGAGTACTGCGCAGGCCAAGTAGAGATGATTACTTGTTGCTTTCCAGCGTGCATGCCGTTGCGGGGGGTGGGGTTCAGTGGCTGTGCGTGCTCTTCTCACAGCTGCAGCACCTCCGTTTACGCGCCTCGCAAGTGACGTCTTCTCTCTCGTCTTCCCCTCCGTCACATGATGACGGCAGCTTTACGTTGGCTTGGTTCCTTCTTGCTGCTAGAGCAACACAGCATGCTCTCAAAATTGGGGAAAAAGGGGCGCGGGAGGCACGCGTTGAGGATGCCAACGGAAATTCACACCTACACACCTCCCCACCCGCACCTCTCCTCCTTCGACCTCACGCACACACACACACACGTACTCGCACGAGCATGCGAGCCTTCACACCCTCCATACACATCCCGAAAAAAAAAACAAGTCGGTGTTGAAAGCGACCCTGCAGCCTGAAGTACACGGCCGGGGGAGGGGAAGGCCGTGTCTTTGCCTCTCCCCTCCCCCATTAAATCCCGCAGCTCCTCCACACCTGTACAGTCGCCGCCTCCCAGCGCTCTCTTGGGCGTCATAAATCTCGAGACATCGCCAAGAGGCGCTTCTGGAGCACCTCCAGCTGCTTCCGCTGCGCTGGATCCGGCACCTGCGCAAAGTCGCGCGCCGACATGGTGAGCACCCGCTCCACATCTTCCTCGCTCATGCTTTGGATGAGCTCCAGTACTTCATCACGCTCCGCCTCCGTCATCGGGGTCGATGGTGGCACAAGGGAGGTCTGGGACCCGGAGGGGACAGCCGCCGACGCAGAAGCGCTCCCGGTGGCGGTATCGCGCTTGCGGGCACCGCGCGCCTCGCCACTTTTGGCCGCCGACCTCGCCTCCTTCTTGGCCGGCTTCGGTGACTCTGCCGGGGGCTGCTGGGGCGTCTGCTGAGGTGTTGGCAGGGCGGGTTGCTGCGACGGCGTCGGTTGCTGGGGTGAAAGTGGCTGCGCTAGCTCCGCCTCTGCCTCCGCAGCCCTTCGCGACTGGTACGCATCACGAGGCAGCGAGCCTAGTGGGATTCGCCCGGCGTGTTGCAGCGTCATGATCACCGCCGACTTCAGCGCCGGGTTGTTGTGCAGCAGACGCTTCGCCTCGTTTGGACGCTCCAACGCCAGCACACGCAGCTGCTCCACAGCCGAATACGCCTCCTCCGTTGCCATGCCGCGCAACGCGTCAAGCACGAGGGAGCCGTCGCGGCCGAGAATCGGATCCGTGTAGAAGCGCGGGAACTGCATCGTCTCTCGTCCAGCCTTGTCTGTGGTTGGCTGCTGTGACTGCTCCTGCTTCTGTTGCTGTTGTGAAGAGAATGGAACACGCGCCATCGGAGCACGCATGCCACCGCCACGGCCCATTCCAGGACCATAAGGTGGACGTGATGAGTTCAGAGACGGATACGGCTCTCGCGGCCGCTTGCGGAAGGTGGAATGGTCAGCGGGTCCACTGCCGCCGCCGCCGGGGCCTGCACGCAAAGGTCCATGAAGTGTGGTGCTGCGCGCCGCCGTCACCCGCATCGCGCGCTCGCCAAAGGTGGTGCCATCAAGGCGGCGAATAGCCTCCTCCGCTGTCTTCTCATCCATGTATCCGACGATGCCATAGCGGAAGTCCTTCCCTGGCGCCGGGCCGAAGATGGTGAAGCTCACGACATGGCCGACGGACTCGAAGTGTTGACGCAGCTTCTCCTTCTCGATGACGAGAGACACGCCGGTGAAGAAGACGCTGGACGCCACAGAGTTGCGGTCTTCCATACTTCTGCGCTCACGTCGAACCTTTTGGCATGAGCGCCGGTCACTGTGTACCTCTGCACGTGTCACACGGCACCTCTTTCCGCCTCTGCGTGTGCGCCTTCTTTTTTTTCTTCCGGCACACTCCTATGCCACCTGCTGTGCAGTGTTGGCAACGCGCGCAGAAAACCGTGTGCACCTGTTGAAGGGCGTGCGTGTATGTGTGTAGGATGCACGAGAAAAGATGGGAGGGGGGAAGCAGAGATGAAGAAAGAGGAACAGGTGGTACGGCGCCAAGGTGAGAAACGAAAAAAAAAAAGGCATCGAGCGAAAGGGGAGGCAAGAAGGAAGCGCAGAGAAGACGCGGCAAACTACAGCGCTGCATGCAGCGGGGGACGCGGCCCAGAAACACCCGTGAAGGAGGAGAGGGAAATCACAAGTCGGTCACACGTTGAGACCACACACACGCATACGAGAAGGATGATGTGCCTCCTTCCCGCATGTGCAGCGGAATAGCGTGAGCTTGCCTGCGTGTGTGTGCGAGCGGCAACAAGGAGGAAACGAACGGGTGCCGCAATGCTCCCACAAACACGGGGGCAAGACGAGCCGCTGAAGTGGTATCGCTGTTGCTGTCACTGCATGTGTGTTCAAACGTGTATCCCTGCGCCCACGTGTGCCGGTAGGTGTGCGTGTCTATTCCTCGGCGATACGGCATTCAACTTGATGGACACCCCTTTTCGAGTGTGCTTCATTCACGTGTGCAGCCTGGAAGACCTCTGAAAACACACACACACACACAAGTGGCGCAACAACCACGACACGCAGCCGACCTAGACACGCACACTCACATGCACAGCCATCGACCAAGACCCTCACACAGCAACACAGGCAGCTGCGCATTCGCCTAGGTCGCGGAGCGGGCAGTCAAACTAAAAAACCTCGTCCTCGCCATCTTCGTGTGCGTCTTCAAAGTAGCTCAGCTCCTTCTGCAGCTGCATCGCGTGGTAGGTAGTGTAAAATGCACCAATCCCGTAATGCACGGAGCGCGGAAAGAGCCGACTCGTGAAGAGAATCTTCATTGGCGCGCCCACGGTGAAGAGCAGTGACGCTGTGAGACCCGCCTGCGCGCCTAACAGCGGCATGTGCAGCGAGGAGCCGAACCCGGTGGAGCAGCCGAGGAGTACAAGCAGTGTGACGTTGGTGTAGACGTTCGATATTCGCAGCACGCCATTCGGCACGCTGTTGAACAGACATGAGACCGCACACACACCGGCAAGCGGAGTGTTGATTGCGTAGGGGTCAAACCACTCCCGGCTAGAGCTGTTGCCCATCTCTGGTGCCAAGCAGCGTTGTCCTTTGATGTATCCGCAGTTCGGCTTCCTCGCATAGAAGCCTGTGTGTGTGTGTGTGTGTTTCTTTTCTGTGGATCGAATGTGCTCTGACTTTTCTTTTTTGAGGAATCACACGCACGCCTTGGCAGCCCGCTCCTTCAAGAAAGCGCTGAGAGAGGAACGTGCGCCCTGCGGCGGAGGGGAGAGGAGAAGCGCTGCGGTCGCGTCTCGCACTTCGGGGATTCCGTTACTTGTTTGGCTTTGCGACAGCGAAAGACTGACGTGTTACACGTGATTTCGGCGTACATTGTTTTGCTGCTCTTGTCGATAAGGGGTGTGATGTTGTTGTAGGAAAGAGAGAAGACAAGGAGAAGAGGTGAAGGGATGAAGAGCGTGGGCACTCGCCAGTGGAAATAAGGTGGGCAGGGCGCCAAGACAAGGATTTGCCACTTCACTAAACAAAGGATCGTCGTAGCGATGCCCGGGAGGGCTGTCGCAGATATGCAGAAGCCCCCATCCGTCGGAAATGCTCCGTGTTATCACACGCCCCCCCCCCGCCTCTCTCCGTATTTTACTTGAGATGTATACGTGTATACGTATACATGTGTGGGAGTTCGCCAGCTGTCAGCCACGCATCGGCACGCACCCTGCTGGCAACCACAACGTGGAAAGAAGCCCACGCTGTGGCACTGCGAGCACCACGTGTCGCGTTCCTTCCACCACCACCCCTCACTCCTACGGGCAGGCTGGCATCAGACCGATGTGAGCAGTGTCTTATGCACCTTTAATTTGAGAGAGCGTCATGTAAAAGGCACACACATGAAAACATTATCAAGAAAAGGAAGAGAAGCTAACGCACACGCACCATGATGCACACACGCACACACACGCAGAGAGACTTAAAATCATTGCAGAGGCACCCCTAAGAATAGAAGGGTATCATCATCGAAAAGAAACAAGCGAGGCAATCCAGCTCCACTGCACCACGCAACAGCGCGCACGCCGGAATGGGCAGAGAGGAGCGGAGGGAGGCGGCGCAGCAAACAGACTGTGGAAACGAACATGAGGAGAGAAAACGAGAGAGGAGGTTGAGGCGAATACACCAAACAAACAAGTCGCCGCGCCGCTTACAAGCGCCCCCTCTACCCCTCCCTCCCCTTTTTTTTTCTTCCTTCCTGTACGTGTCCCTGTATCGGACGTTGGTTCTGTTTATCTATAGACCACTCCCACACAGCCCCTCATTTCCTGCTGCAAGGCCTTTGCATCGCGTTTTCCTATTTCTTCTCCCTTTCGCATTGCATTAAAGTCTTAATAACGCGAAAACGAGGCGATGCAACCAGGAAACCGAAAAGAAAGAGACAGAGGCAGAGAGAGCGAGAACTGCGAGAGGTGGGCGCCACAGGGACGGGAAAGGGAAGAAAATAGGATGCGCATGTGCTGGCGAAACGCCCTCCATGGGCATCCCCCTCGCCGTCCCCCTTCCTCTCGCAACGCGCTGCGCTCAAACAAGTTGCAATCTCGTTCCCACTCTCTTCTTCTTTGGAGTTCTTTTTCTTCTTCACCCTCTCAACTCTTACGCAATTCACGCACGCATACACCACTACCGCCAGTAGCACTTACATACTGGCAAGGTACTGCTTCGCCTGCTCGGAGAGGCAGCTGGGGCTAGCTGCCTTCACGCAAGTCAAAAATCCGGCAGTCGAGCCGGGGAGGGCTTGCAGGACGGGATGGTTGTTCGTCACCCACCCGAGAACCACATCGTGGATACGGCGTGCCTCTATCTCGTCATCCTTCGCCGGCAGCGCCTTGCCCACTACTGTCAGCATCGCTGTTGCCGCCTGCTGGAGCGCCGTCGTGCCGTAGAAGTTCAGCAGCGACACGTACAGGCTGATCACGTTACAGGTGCAGTGTGTGTACTCCTCCTGGTTCACCAGGTTCGACGAGAAGTACTTTTCGGCCACCTGCTGCACGTGTACAGCGTACTCACCGCCGTCGACACCCATGTTCGTAGTTGCGTGCGAGCCGAGCAACTGGACAATGACATTCATGAGGTAAAAGTCGCTCTGCAGCAGCCCGTCGTCGGAGGACGACGACGCGATCGTCAACGAGCTCGTACAGATCTGTGGCAGCGACGGAACAATCGACTGCGGCGCGTGCGTCACAAAGTCGCTCAGAATGCCGGCGGCACGCGTCATGTAAAAGTCGTCCGTCGACGTCTGGAGCCACTCACCGAGCACAGGAAAGGCTTTCTCAAGGAACGGCGCCGCGAACACCTCCTTCGAGGCAGCGAGAAGAGTGCCGATCAAGTCACACATGGAGGAGATGGTCAGCTGAACCTCCTCGTCCTCCACCTCAAGCGCGTCGAGCTCATCCTCATCGTTCTCCGTCGCCTTCTTCTGCAGGCACTCGTTGCGGCGCTTTACAACAACCTCCAAAGCAGCCATTACCTTGTCGCACACGAGGGCCGTGTTGGTGGGACTCATGATTGCCGGGTGCACGCTAACGCAGCGACCAATGCACCGTAGCATCACCTCCATCACGCTGTTCTCCGACTCCTCGCCGAGCGCCTCCATCAGCTTCGGCAGAGCTGCCTCGGCCAGCTGCTGCGCCGCCGGGTCCTTCATCTCCTCGTAGCACTTCAGTATCTCTTCGAGCATCGACGCGCCGCTCTCACGAACAGCCTCGCCAGCAACGAAGGACAGCTGGCCCATGGCCGCGTTCGCAATATCGCAGAAGTATGGGGCCAGTCCGATGCCAAGGTCCTTCAGCATCGCGAAGACCACGTTGGAAGCAAGCTCCTTGTCCTCGATGAGGCTTGTGTGAATCGTCACGACTCGCTCGCCGACGCCCGGGATAACAAAGCGCATCTTCTCCACACCATCCGGCAGGTCATCGTCATCGTCATCCTCGCCGACGCCCACGTTCGCGATCTCCATGTCGCACTCCATGCTCATCATGTTCAGCAGGATAGGGATGACGGTGCTGAGGTACGGCTGGGCCTGGTCCTTGAGGCACTCCACCATGCATGTCCAGCCACGCATCACGAAACGTGTGCGCGGGTCATCATTCGTGAGGCCGCCGTCGCACAGCTGTTTCAAGTAGTTGCACACATCATGCGCGTACTGGGCAAACGCATCACGACCAACGCCGCAGGCGAGCAGCGTCACACACTCGATGGCCTTGCACTTTGTCTTCATCGCCTCCGGCGTGTCCGGAAAGCTCAGCACCTCCTGGTAGACAGGCACGAGCGCCTCCACATACGGCAGAAGCATGCCCTTGCACGTTGAGGACACTGACGAGAGCACACCCAGCGCCGCCTCGCGGACAAAGAAGTGCTGTGTCCCTCGGATCATCGCTAGGCAGTCACCGCACATCACCTCGATGTACGGATGCAGGATGGCGCGGAACTCGTCGAGGCCGTCCTCGTCGTCGTCTTCCTCCTCATCGCCCGTCACGCTGTCAATGAAGCTGTCAAGGCAGTTCGCCGCGCACGTCGCCACGCGCGGCACGTCGTCGCGCAGGGCAGCAACGACTGCAGGCAGGATGGCGCCGTGCACCTTCATCTGCAGCTCCGGCGCAAAGTCCTGGGAGAGCTGCGCGAGGCAGTCAAGCGTGTTGGCGCGCACGTACTTGGACTCGTCCTTCACGTGCGGCACAACCATCTGCACTAGCGACGGCAGCTGCGACGAAAAGACAGTGCGCATGCCCTCGCCTGCGTAGCAGATAAGCAGCACCGCGGCGTTTCTATGCTGCCACTGAGGCGAGTTGATGTTCTGTGCAAACAGCGTCTGCGCCGTTTTTTGAAGCTTGCGGCCGCCGAGGGCGTTCGAAATGCGGTCCAGCCCGCTCGACCCGATCACGAGATCCGAGTTCTCCTCCAGGTTGTCCTCGTCTTTGTCGCGGCCGGTGACGTCCCAGTCCGCGCCGTAGTCGGGGTTCAGAGTGTACTGGAAGAGCAACTCGAAGAAGGATGAGGCGAACTGCGGCACCTTGCGCACGGTCTTGGGAACTTCCTCGCAGTATGTCAGCATCAGCTCCACCGCCATGTGGCGCGCGCCGGCGTCCACCTGAGGCGCAGCGGCCACCTGCATCATGAGCCCCAGAAGGTGCTCGGCATCATGCTGGAAGAGGCTAATGCTCGACGACATTCCTTCCACAGTGGCCTCCAGAATCGACTCCACCGACTCCCACTCGCCCTGGTTCAGGTAGGCCTCGATGACACTCAGCATCTTCGGCACCAGCGGACGCAGACGGTCCGCCATGCCAAGGTTTGACAGACGAATCGTCGCCTCGAAGGCGGCCTTCTTGAGGTCGGCACCGTCTGTCCCTTGCATGAAGCACGTCTCCAAGCCCGTCGCTAGCGTATCGGCGTGAGATTGGAAGTACGCAGCCATGGCCATCGAGGTTGCCTGGACAATTTCGCAGCACATCGTCCTCAGCGCCGTGTCGCCCTTGACGTCGCCGAGGATGGTCATAACGCTCGTCCACAGCTCATTCCAGTCCTCCTTCTCCTGGAACACCTGCACCGCCAGAGCACTGACGCACGCCGCAGCAGGCGAGCGCAGGCCACCCTGAGAGGCAGAGTTGATCACAGCGAGCATATGCGCCTTCACCGCAGCGCGCGCTACGGCATCGGACGCGGCGTATGGCGACGGGGTAGCGTTGAAGAGCTTGCGCAGCAGCACCAAGCTCATGGTCCTCACACCCGTGTCCTGCGAAGTCGCACTAGTCTCCGCCAAGGCACACATCATCCAAACGGGACTGGAGGCAACCATGCCATTGTAGTGCTCCTCGGCGGACTTGCGCTCCTGGTTGTCGGAGGAGCGCAGCCCATTCAGCAGTGCGATGAGATGACTCGAGTCCATGGTAAGCAAAAGAAGGCGTCGTTGCGAGCTATATAGCTAAAGACGTAGATGTGTGCTGCACGGAGTAGGAGTGTCGATAAGAGACAAAACGCTTTTGTTACCTGCTCGCGTTTTCCTGTCTCTTCTCCTGCCCTATGCTTTGTGTGGTTAGCGGAGAGTTGTTCGTGTGCTACCGTCCTTGTTCTCCTGACGGAAAGGCAAAGAAAAAAAAATCCTAACGTGCGTGCTTGGAAGAACACGCGAAAAACAAAAAAGAGGACAACAACTTAGTTAATCAAGCCTTAGATGGCAGTTGCGTTGTCCCTCTTAACCTGCGTTTGATGGTGCGTTTCCCCTCCTTAACGGTTACTAGGGTTTACGTCGAATCGATCTTTTTCCTTTGTTGTTGTTTTTTTGGTGCAGCGTCTCCGTTCTTGTTCTGGTGCTTTTCTGAGCAGGATATCCATCATCATCGTCGCCCATGTGGATACGTTTATTTGTTGTGGTGGCGGGGAGAGAGAAGCAGCGGCATCAGTGGTTGTGAGCATAGGAGAAAGCAGCATCGGGACAGCACCCACATGTGAGCCCGAGGAAAAGGCAAGGAAAAGAAGCATAACGCAAACATAAGAGGGCGTCGAGTGAGACGGGAAAATCATCGAATAAGATGGCCTGAGAGGTCAAGGGCATAGCGGGGATAACGTGCGTGAGGAAGATCAGACAGGATCTTACGCAGGAGCCAGCAGTCGAGAATGCCCTTCAACTACGAACCAGAGGAACAGTACATCTTGAAAGTCGCTACAGGTGTCAAGGGTGGAACGTGTCTGCGCGCACGCTGCTATACACTTTGTTTTCTAGCACTGAAGCACTGGCACTCCTCTCCATCACACCATCTATTCTGGAAGCGAAAAGAATAATCAAAACGTCGTCGCCACGGTGACGGGCACAGCGACGCTGCACACCAAAACAGAGCTGAGCGAAGCGGAGGTGAAGAGAAATGAACGAAGAAACAGAAGACGCCGAGAAGCTCACTCGCATGTGTCTGTGCAGAACTTAAAACCACGTATACTCTGTATGCTGAGTGAAGAAAGATGTCTATGCGAAAGCAAACGGAAAGCGCAGCCGGAAGTGTCTCGTGCTTTCAACTCGCTCTTGTGCGCGGCATCAAAGCCTTTGAACCTTCTCTATAACGAAAAACACGCCACACCTTGGGGTCAAGACAGAGCCTCATCTACTCCAGAGACGGAAGTAAAAGAGTGCAACACTTCTTCTGAAAAGAGAGACAGAACACCCTCTCGTACTCTTGAGGACAGCGTGCAAAGTGCTGTTGTCGATGTGAGCGAGGGAGATGGGTCTGCAACACTTAGGACATCCGTGCAATGTAGCACAACCACGTTGGGGAACGGGTACTGCCACTGCAGAAGCGTGTCTATAAAAGCATCCTCGTCCAGAAGTCCCGCAGCGCTGCTCATGCCGTTTCCACCCCTTGCTCTTTCTCCGACAGAAGATACGTGCACATTTGGAAGCCAAGCGTTGCATCTCGGATATGTCCGTTGCACAGCGGGATGCTAGCGCTCACGCGAACCCATTCACGTTTGAAAGCGGTGCTGAGGATATGAAAAGCAAAAGAGACAGTAACGCGACGGCGCAGGGCAAAGAAGTCGGCAGCAGCATCCTTTCGCGACGTCGCGACCGGCGCGGTAGTGCTTTTCCGCAACCTCTCGGCGGCTTGCAGCAGTGTCATCCACGGTGACTCGCTGAGAGTAGTTAGTGGTAGAGTATGCGTTGCGCCGCCCACCTCCTTTCCGCAGTAGCTCATGGCGAGGCTGACAAGCGGAGAAGGTGCCACAAGCCCGTCCATGCGGGCGAAATACTCCATAAAGTGAGCATTAGTGAGAACTAGTCGCAGTGCTCCGCGCCGCGACTGCCACACATATGTCGCCGGGCAGTGGTACTCAGCCTCCAAGGCTACAATGTCATCGGCTACACTGTCCACCCCATTTGTGCACTTCCTCCAGAGACCCGATAGCCGGAGATCTAGGCCGGACCACTGAGCCTCGTGACGAGGCTCAGATAAAATACCGGATCGCTCGCTGTCACCATCACTGCTGGCCAACCAGGAAGGGAAAAATAGTAGCTGGAGAGTACGCTGCGCTGCGCTGCCGTAGTATCGTAGGCTCCCTGAGACTTCAGCCCACTCTGCAAGAACGGGAATCAGATCATCAAAGCAGCGCGTCCCATCTATCAGCAGACGTAGTGCGCCAGACGGTTTCGCGCACTGAAGCGTACTATACGAAGAAAAAGGAGATTCTTGACTCAGAGGGATACCTCGCCTGTCGGAGGGCCCACGAAAAATGCTCAAGGCAGTGCGCAATAGGCACTTCATAACACTGGCTGTGCCGCCTTCATTCATATCTCCGCTGCTCTGCACGGGAACAACAAAGATAAGCTTGTAGTGCGCGTCTTGAGTGCCGGAGGTGCAATTGTGTGTCCGAAGCGCGCAGCCGAACCCACTGTTCTCCGGACAGGTAAAAAGAAGCTCCGTAGTGCACCCTAACAAGGCGGCCTGATTAGCAATCGCAGCCAAAAAGTGTACGGGTGGCAGACGACCACACGAAGAATATGCTTGCTCGCTGCTTTGATCGACATCAGAGGGAGACACTACAAAAAAATGAAGTTTGAATGGCTGTGACAAATGATTTTGCGCTTCGTGGCTAAACAACCCAGTTGCAAATATCGTACTCGCCGAAAAGGAGGTGGTTTCAGACAGGCAGTCGGCTACTGCTGCGTTCACACTCAAAGCTGGTGCACTGTTCCACGCCTGAAGAGTGCGAATGTACTCCAGTACCGGCGCCTCGTCACCTGCGTCGGGCATGCTCGCTTTTCGACAAGTGTTGTCCTTTGTCGTTGACACGTCCACCAATGTGTCTAAAAGCCAATCGTATTCGACGTTGCATTCACCGCGTAAGCTCGGCTGCTTCGGTGTTGCGCTGTCTTGGTGTGAACGCGCAAGCGCAACGGCTTTCACAAAGCCGGCAACATCAGCGTCCGTGTTGCAATCTGATAAAGCAAAATGTGCAACTCCCTCACCTTTCCGCTCCTGCTCATGCTTCGTCAGAGAAAGTGGTGGTGCCTGAGTTGTTCCAGCTTCTGTAACGCCTCTTTCTTGTGCCCGTTCGCTGACCGACTGCGCATCTTGAGGACCTGCCTTTGCGCTCTCTCGCGAAGTAGCTTTTACCTCTCCCTTGAGAGACGAACGACCTCTCTGCACCGGTGCTGCCTTCTGTGTTGACCAGCTATCTGAGCGAAAAAAGCAGACCGCACGCACCCTGATCAGTTTTGTGCTAGGTTCACTTGCCGGAGGACGAATCGTAATCCGCACAAAGGTGTTGAGACGGGTTCCCGGTATCTTGAGGGTAGTCATACTGCTGGGAGCGGCTGAGGTAGAGGCGGCAGTAACAAAGCCCCCACGCCGGGAGCTGGAGGTTTCAATGACAACACTGAAAACGTCCCGCTCGCGATTGGGAAATGCCGGAGAATGGAGGTGAAACAGTTGTCTCTCAACAGCATCCTCCACTAAAAGCACGGCAACAAAGTCCTGCACACAAGTGCCGGTGCTGCCTCCCGCAGGCGGGCTGCTTCTACTGCTGGGCGTGTCGGGCGGCAGCTCTCTACATCGCCGCATGTCCACACGATTTTCAAGCTCGAAAACCGCGCAAGCTTCATGGGAAAGGGAAGTACTTGTGACCCAGCTCTTTGACGGCAGCTGAGATCGAGAAATCCACCGTCCGACGTTTTGTGGCGTCAGTAGTGCAGATACGACACCGACGCCTGTTGCTTCCACGACTTTGAAAGCAACTAGTTCGACACTTTTGATGCACTCAAAAAAGTCTGCAGCTGGAATGTCAGCGTTTTTCACCGTGTCACTCAGTTGTGGCAAGTTCTCTTGATCGTGCGACGTGGTAATCTTGGGAGGTCGACCTTTGCTCTCCGCCTTCCTGGCAAAGAGTGCTTTTTCATGGCCATCACTAGGGGAAACCTGTAGTTGCTGAGTAGTCTTTTGTGCACCCGCAGAGGACTCGATAACGGATGCTGCGTCAGCCGCAGCCCCAGATTCGCCATTCGAAAAAGAAGCTCCTGACGCTTCCGGTGGTATTGGTTTCGAGCATTTGCGTCGGGAAGGATTCACGCTTGATTGTGAAAGGAGGGGTGGCTGGCTGTGAATAGATGCGGTGTGTGAGTTTTCCGACGGAAAAGTCGTTTCTGCAGCAAGAATGCTGTCTAGAGCATCTGATATTGCCTCAATGCTCACTCTCATGATTGCTCGACGCGTCTGCAACGGAGCACTCAAAAAGAAAAACAACAGGCTATGCCGGTATTCCCTCGGCACCGCTTTCGTAAAGCCAGAGCGACTTCTGTACGGAAGCTCCTTAGGGCAAAGGAAGAAGGGCGAAAAGAGCACAGTCGTGAAGCATTCACATTTCTGGTAGTGCAGAAGCGCAGAATGCGCTGCAGAGTACAAGGAAAGCCATTGGTGCACTCGAGCTGTAACTCGGAAAAGCATCAGGAGACACAGGGAAGAGAGAGAAAACGGTGTCTATCACAACCCCGATTGTGCTGAAGCACTGGTTTCTTGTATGCTTTGTGTGTTTTCGCGGGCGTTGAATGGACAGCACTAAAGCGTACAAAGAAGACTTGAGACTATTGTACATGACCTGCGCAGCTGCTGGCAAGTTAGGTGCCACGGAGAGAAAGTGCGGGTTGCGCACCGTCGGATGCAGAGGTGTTTACTCTTCTGTTCGGTCGATGTTAAGCGCCGCCCTGTTGATAATCTGAAACGGGTGATGCGTGAGTCGCGACGTACCGCTATGAACGTTGTTTCGTAGAAGGTATTGTGCCAGCCACATCACCGGGTCGGCCTGTGCCTTGCTGGCAGCGTCGCTTGCTGTACCGTTCTGCGTAATTTGGTCCCTGTACTGCTTGATCAAGTCTTGAAGGCTGGCACAAGTGTCGGAAAGACATTTTCGATGAGGTAGCGATGATCGGCAGATACTTTCTCTTCGCTGTTTCCATTGCACTTGTCTATGTGATCCAGGAAAAGGTCTTCTTCGATAAGTCGCACGAGAAGCGCACTATCGTCTTCTGGCTGAGGTGAAATCGGCATGGCGCTGTCCAAGATATCTACTTTTTGGTGAAGTGCTCGTATGAAGCTGTGTGTGTGTTGTTTACGTTTGAGAAAAGCAATAAAGAATGGGGAATCGGGGAGGCTGCGGGATAGGCATTTTCTGGATTTTCGGCGGCTGGGCTGGGGCGGTGGGGTCTCGCCATGCTGCGGCCCGCGCGTGGCGGCGGTTTGGGCGCCCCCTCTTTCCGCGCCGCGCAGGGGCGGGCGGGCCTGGGCCGCCCCTCGAAAAGGCCCAGGGCGCGGGGCCAGGCCCTAGGCGCGCAGGGAGGCCGGCGGTGGCGGGGGGTGGAGGGGGGGTGGGGGGGGGACGCAATTTTGGAAGCGGGGGGGGGGGGGGGCGGCTTTGGGGCGCAGGGAAAGGGATGGCCGCGCGCCGGGTGGAAAGGTGGCCGGGACGCGGCGCCCGCCCAGATGCGGGCGCGCGAGGGCCGCTGCCAGCAGTGCTTGCCGTCACGTGAATTTTTTTCCGCTTCACAGGTGGCCGCCAAGAGGGGGAGGCATGAAAACACACAAGAAACGATGAACACGCCCATTTCAGTGCTTAACAAACAGAAGGGCGATGCTTACAACCAGCTGCTGCGCTGCTTCTCCTTGAGCTGACGCGCCAGATCCTGAAACGTCAGTGCTGTCTGCGCCAGCTCGGCCGATTTATTCTGCATCTCGCTCAGCCGCTCGCCGCGTTGCTGCAGCTTGCGCACATTCTCACTCATCATTCGCCGGGCCTCAGTGAGGCTAACATTCTCGCGCTCCGCGATCGCCTTGAGTTGCGCATAGCGGCCGCCCGGTGACTCATTCGGAGTGGCTGCGGTGGCGGCCGCGCTTGGTGCAGGAGCGCCAGGCTGCCGCGCAGGGGCCGGGGCCTGTGCCGGCGCTGCTGCGCTGCTTCCGCGGTTGACGGCGCCGAGCAGCTCTTGCTGCTCCCCTTTAGGGTCCGGTTTCACGACTGGTGGCGTACTTGACGGCAGAGAGGCGGGGCTTGCGTACGGTTTTGATGTAGGGGCCGCTGTAATGGGGGTGGTGCCGGCAGGCATCTGCGCAGCTCCAGCCGCTTTCGTGGCGCGCAGCGTCTCGGACTCTAGCTTCATGGCAATGTCCTCCCACGGCAGCGTCATGAGTCGCTTGAAGAAGCCCGTTTCCTGCTTCAGTGTCGGCGCCGGCGGCAGATAGCGTCCGTAGCCGCGGAAGGTGCATGGCGTGAAGTGGTAGTGTGGACCGCGGAAGCAGGGGTGCTTGCGCACCCCACTTTCTTTCGAAGCACCCAAGTTCGCCTCCACAAAAAAGTGCCCAACAACGCCATTGTTGGAGCCGAGGAAGTACAGATGCAGCACGTTCTCAATCTCGACCAGCAGCACCTGAACGTTCTCCTCGCCAGCAAAGTCAAGAGTGGCGTACGACTGCATCATCGGCTTGGCCGTTCTGCTGTCCAGGATGCTCACCCAACGCCAGCCGTTCGCGTCGCGTGTTACCACGATGAGCGCGCCGCGGCCGTGGTACACGCTGAAGTGCTCGAGACGGCGTGCAGAGTCGAGCCTGCATGTGGCGGCTGGCTCCGCGTCCGCCGCCGTGACACTCGCCTTCATCGAGGCCGGCGATCCAGTCGCGGGGAAGAGGGCGGACACTTGCACCACAGCGATCTCGTGTGCGCCAACGAACGCGATGGCTGGGTCGATGCGGTCGTTGGCGGAGGTGTCACGGCTGATTTCGTAGTCGCGCATTTCGCCCGCATCCGTGTCGTACGTGAGGTTGGCCTTGCCTGGTACCCACGTTGTCTTGACGTGCACGATGCTGCCCTGGAGCGGGCTACTCCCCGTTGCCACGGCGGCACCGCCCACCGTAATCGCCCACTCTACAGACGAGCCCAATACCTCAAACTGGACAGGCAGCAGCTTTGTGGCGCTCGTCGTCTGTGGCAACGCCACCCAGTTGGCCTCCGCGCTCTGGCGGTAGCACCAGGCCTGCGGGGCGCCGTCCGCGACACCAAACGCAAGCGACATCGACAGCAAAGCAGCGCCAAGTGCGTCGCAGCAGGTGAGAGTGCCGTACTCCCCAGCGGTGTGCACGGGTGACGAAATAGAAAGCGTGACTTCGAACACCTTGACGTCACCCGACAGGTTCGGCAGCGGCGGCTGCGCCGCTGCTGTGACCATGAGGCGCGTGGCGGACGTGGCGTACTCGGGGTGCGCGTAGGTGATCAGGCGCATCTCGCTCAAGTTCCAAAGCAAGAATCCTTTGCGGTCCTTGAAGAGGCACGCGAGGCATAGCAGGCCCGTCCTGTTGTTGCTTGTTGCGGTCCGGCTGGCCATCCAGAAGGCGTCAAGCGAGGCGATGGTTGACCCGACCGGGAGCAGCCCAGGGGGAACTTGAAGCATGAAAGGGCGGCCATCGTCACCCTTGCCTGCAAGGTCGACAAGCGCGACCGAGGAGTTCTCGAGCAGCAACAACACGCACTTGCCATCCTTGTAAACAGACACATTGCTCGTCACGGTGGACGGCTCCAGACGTGCATTAACGAGTACCGCCTGCTGCACCATCCGCTTTCCAGGCTCGCCGTTCCCGTCCAGCTGGAGCGCCGCCCGGTCCAGGTCCAGCACCAGCGAGCCGGTGTTGCGCCGAATGTCGTGTTTCATGACCGTGACGACGGACTCGGTGCTGAACACGCGCAAAATTATCTCCGTCGGCAGGAACACTGTGTGCAGCGAGGGCAGCACCGTCTCCAGCACCAACCCGTCGGCGTCCTGGCCGATCGCCAAAGTTGACCACGGCACGCAGTTCGCCAAAGCTTTCGAGCTGACGCTGAAGGCCTCGTTGGACTGCGGCGACAGACAGACCGCCTGCGCTGCATCCGTGACGGTTACCATAACGCTCTGCCGCCACAAATATGCCGCATCTGAGTTAGCCGCTTCCTTGGCCTCCACGTCAGGCAGGGCGTGGCGCAGCAGTGCGTCGCCACCGCGCAGAAGCTTCTCCCACGTTGAGGTCACTGCAGTTCGTTGTATTTCCTCGGCGAGCAACCGTATCTGGTTCTCGGGCAGGCGCAACAGCAGCGCACGCGGGTACCACGGCGCCTGCGCGCTAAGCTCGCGCAGCTCACGGATGCTTTCGATGCCGCCAGTCTGACGGTTGCGCTTTGCCAGGATCGGTCGCAAGCCATCCTCGCTTGTCACGAACAGCGCCTCTAGGTCAACGTCTGTCAGCCCGCTTGTCCAGTAGTTCGACAGTACGCACGGCTCCACGTGGAAGACGTTGAAGTAGTTGTCCACCGCGTTCGCGCCGACGTCTGTGTCGTTGCCGCGTGACCCAGCCGCCGCCTTCTTCGTACGCGCCGCCTCCACGCCACGCTGAGCCGTGTACGCGTTCAGGTGTGCGATAATGGCGTCCTGACGCATCACCTGCTTGTCATCCAGTCGGATAACTATCTCCAGGATGTCGCGCTGGCCGTGCAGCAACATGTACATCTGGCTGTGCTTGTCGTTGGTGGTGTGGAAACTGTCCTCGAGGGCAGTGCGGGCCATGCTCAGACCCACACGATACTCATTGTACGCGAAGGCGTCGACAAGGCCGGCGCTCGGGGCGCTTGGCATGCTTTGCGAGATGTGCTGAGAGAGATCAACGACCCAGTAGAGCTCGGCCACCTTGTCACGCCGCTTCTTGCTCTCGTTCCACAGGAGAATCTTGGTACAGTGCATGGTGACGGCAGCTACGTAAACGCCGCCAGGCGTCACACGGCACGTGGCCAAAAGGCTGTCCGGCTGTCCGGCAATGCTGCTGGCGTCGAAGAAGCAGCTCACACGACCTTCGTCAATGTACCACTTGCACACCCCGGGAACCCCGCCCACCACACCGATGAGTGCGTTCGGGTTGTTTGGGTACGAGTCCATCGAGAGCAGAGAGCCTGTGGTGAAGAACTTGTCGCGGCTGGCGGCGCTCGTGTCAATGACGGGGCCCGCCACGCCCTTGCAGAAGGGCTGGCATAGCCCGAGAACATTCGTCTCCGTGGCGGTCCACCGCAGCTGCGGCCGCTCCTCGGGGTTGTTCGACACCGGATCGAGACGGAAATAGGACACGAGCCCGTCCTTGCGCCCCACCGCGCCGCATGTCAAGCCTTGTGCAACATGCAGGCAGGTGAACTGCGCACCAGGCCCCGTGCACCGCAGCATGCTGTCCCCGTTGCCATTCACGCCGGCGCTGTAGTCCAGGCACAAGAGCGTCTCTGACGCAAGCACGAGGAAACTGGTGGTGCCGGAGTACACAAAGGCGTCTAGCCAGTGCACCCTGCCCGGCAGCGGCAGCAGCTCGCGGCACATCTCCTTGCCAAGCACGAGGACGTTTGCATCATCGCCGATGCACACGAGCACGCCGAGGATGGCGTCGTACTTGCACATGTGGTAGTCCGACATAACCACGGTGCTTTTGCCGCCCATCCGAAAGGGAAGAAGGGCACCGCTGTCGGCGCCCCCGGCGTCCTGCGTCCGCGAGAGCATTGTGTGTCTCGAAGGTGGTGAGGAGGAACGGCTATGATGTGTGCGCGGGTAGCCTCGGTGTAGGTGCCGTGTATAGAAGAGCGAAGGGCAATACGGCCGCGAGTGGCAGAGATGCAGGCAGTGAAGGACCGAACTACGCCCAGCTACACACACACGCGCACACCGCGCACACACGCGCGCTGCTTACTTACGTGTGTGTGTACGTGATAGACGTGACGCTCAAATAAAACAGAAAGAGCACGCACACACACACTCACACAGAGATACTCACAGAGATACAGTCACCTGACAAACTAGCAAGAGAGACATCGGAGAAAAGGCAGAGGAGAGGCGCAATAAAGCGAGAGAAAGCGAAGATGCACATTTCGGCAGCGATGACGAACGCGGCAAGCAGTCGTGGGGAGATACAGTACGACGTTAGTAAGAAGCACCGCGGGTGCAGATGCTTGGCGATGGCTACATGTTTCAACTCGTCATTCCACATCTACACCTCAGCGGCTTTCGCGCGACAGCAACACTGAGGTAGAGGAGAAAGAAGAGGGATGGAGTCGTTGAGTGGGCGCGGCGCTCCAGAGCAGAAGAGGCCTGAAGTGGCCGAGGGAGAGACGGAAAAAGAGGAGGAGGGGGAAAAAGAAAACGCCCATCCCATCGCAGCAGAAAGAAGAGCGCAGCAGCAGAATAACGAACGGCCAAAAGGCAAAAAAAAAGGATTCAAGACAACGTATAGCAGCCGTGCTGGGCTCGCGCGTCGCACTGCAAAAAATGCATAACGTCGTGTGTCTGGCAACAGGAGGCTGAGGGTGCGCAACAACCAGAGAAAGAGACGAATAAGAGGACTCCGCGAGTGAGTGGGTGAACCACCACCGCTGCGGACGTCTGCTGCTTACTCACACACACACACACACACACACACACACACACACACACACACACCGCACACCTCTCTATTTCTGCGAGAGGGAAGGCGGGGGACGCAGGAAAAAAAGGCCCTCCGCGTTGTTGCCCTGTCCTTCTTACGCCTCCTCTGGGCCAACGACAAGGAACGGGGCCACCTTGGCACACAGCGTCGGCACAAAGGGGCGATAGGCGGCCTTCGGCCGCATCTCCACCGCGAGGAGGTGCTCCCCAACCGTGGTCACCCTGGCGTCAGCAAACACCAATGTGGCCTGCACCGCACCGTTGGAGAGCCGCACCAATTCTTGTACCCCTGACGCGCGAAGGAAGAGCCGATGCGCACACCCATTGCCATTCCGTGCCTCTGAGGCCTCATCTGGGACCGCCACCCGGTAGTCCGCCGCCTCGTCGGTGACACCCCACTGTTGGTCCATGACGTACTCGCCAAAGGCGTGCGGGAGCCGCAGCACATTGGTGCCGCGTAGCTGTGAGGCCACAGGACGTACGAGGAAGAGCACGACGTCGTCGTAAGAGGGGAACAGTGGAAAAGCATCTTCCTCTAGCCGCGTGGACGACTGCACTTGGCACACCCCACCAGGAACGTCGTCACACTCAGCGATGCCGCTGCGTGTCGCCGCGAAGAAGCTGCGCCGGCCTTCCTCCACGAACGCCTTGAGCGGCGGAAGGAGGGAGCCTGGCGTCACGCGGCCGTGCTGCGGCACCCACCACAGGCGCAGCGAGACAGAGCGCAGGGAGGCGCAGATGGGAAGGACAACACTGCGGTGCTCAATCACAACTTGGCACCAGTGCGACAAGCACTGAAGGAGGCAGAGCAGTCGTGAGTCCTGATGACCGCCGTGCATGACCACGCCAAGCTCAAAGGCATTGTCAGCGACGCGGTGCACGTAGACACCACGCATAGCCTCACTCACACGCGCAGGCACATCTGGTTTGGTAAGTCCACTGGCCTCCTTCCGATTGTGGCAACGGGGTCTGATGTGGCCCCGGCTGCCCGCTTCGGTAGGGACATCGCGGGTCGCAACATTTCCCTTGGAGGTCA
Organism: Leishmania aethiopica; assembly: GCA_003992445.1. Classification (NCBI taxonomy): domain Eukaryota; phylum Euglenozoa; class Kinetoplastea; order Trypanosomatida; family Trypanosomatidae; genus Leishmania; species Leishmania aethiopica. The sequence continues at coordinate 849,004 of RZOE01000021.1, forward strand.
TCGCCAGTTGTACCTTCTCATCCATGGTGCGCGGCAGGAGAATGCATAGCGCCGCGCAGTGCGCCAGTGACACCCACGAGCTCACCACGTCTTTCTTGGTCACTGCCACTGCACGGAAGCATCGAGTGAGACGGCTGTACTCGGCGCCAGAGGAGAACATGGAGATGTAGCTGCCGCAGGCGAGGGCATGGGGGTCCAGAAGCGCTAGCACCCGTCGGTGCGCCAGGAGGGCAAGCTGGCGGCGCACGAAGGCACTGTCGACGGTGTGCCGCGGCGGTGTCCATTGCCAGTGCCTGGCCGACGCGGTTGCTGTCTGTAGAGGACTCACGGGCACAGGTGGCTCGTTCTGCGGCACTCGTGTTGGCGGAGAAGGCGCGCCGTTGAGGCTGATGAGTGCTTGTCGACGACGGAGAGAGCCGACGAGGACGGCGGCGGCGCGTTGTGTGAAAGGAAGCCCTCTGCATCTTTGGCAGCACTCATCTCTGCCTGACTTGCCAATGCTGGTGGTGAGGGTGGTATTGGCACAGATGTCTCCTGGGCTTGTGCTGACCGCGGTACTGACGGTACAAACTTGGAGTCGTCTTTCCGCGTCCCCTCCATGTCCACACAACTGTAGTCCGTCACTGAAGCAGGTTGGTGAGGCCTCTCCGTGCCTCGTAATGCCTTTCCGGCGGTCGCGGAGGGCGCTGTATAGGCAGTGCCCCCATTGACGTGAGGCTTCTTGGAGGGTGCCGATGTTAGAAGGTCGTCCTTCAACGACATCAGCATCTGCCCGACAGTGTCCGTGGTGCGGTGAGACACCAATAGTCTTGATGTGTTGGCGCGTGCGTGGTGGAAGAAGTCGCAGTGCACCAGCCCCCACTCAGCGCCACATGGCACGGTAGGGTTCATCGCTCCTGCGCCCCTTCTGTAGGCCGCGATGTCGCTTTGCTGGGTGACCTTCTCCACCTACGCGTGCTGCATCGGCCTTGACTGCACGAGAAGGATGACGTGGGCGAATGCGCAGGCGGCTGGGTGGAGAAGAATGAACCGGAAAAAAAAGGGCTCGAGTCAAACACCAGCGGTGGAGGCCCGTCTGCGCGTATGTACGGCTGTTCCTTCGAGCGAAGTAGACTCGCTCAGTAGTTCATCCACATACGCACAACAGGTAATGCCGGAGAAGGGCCCGAGGACGCAACACCGTGTGCCTGACAAGAGTGTGTGCATGTGCCTGCGTGGTGGTGGGAAGGAGAAGTACGCCGCGCAGCCAAGCACAACGTGGGCGACCCATCAAACGTCAAAGGGTGGTATATGTATGCATATATATATATTTATTTATTTATTATTACCAAAGGCGATGGGGTGGAAAAGCGCAGTGAGGAGAGTCCCTTTTTTTTTTTCGAGTGGTAGCCTGTGCCCAAGCATATGCTTTTTGACCAGGCCAAGTACCAATCACCACGAGCACGTATGTGGGCACCGAAAAAAGGGGGGAGCAGGAACAGAGTCGCAGCTGTACTGGTGAAAGAGATGGCCGACTGGGGCACACTCAACAGCACAAGGCGAGGATGGACATGCCTTCCCTCTTTCCCTCCCTTCCTGCCTCCCGCATCATACGTAGTGTACTAGAGCAGAGGTCGGGCCGATAGCAGGCCGGCGTTTGGAGACCCACGGCCTCTGGAGAGGGAGGGGGGAAGGGAAGGGAGAAGCCCATTCATCTCGAGGTAAGCGGTTGCCTCTTCGCCCGCTTTTTTACGGGTCTATTGTCTCGTTTCTTGTTCTCTGGTCTTTCATCGCACACCTCATCTTAGTCTCTTACACTACCCAGTTAGAACACAATTCAATGAACGAAGAAAAAAACAAGAACAACGGGCAGGGAGGGGGGAGAGGCGGTGGCACGTCCCAGAAGGTGAACCGGCTCCGAGTTCCCGAGCCTGTGCTGCAGGTGCGTGTAGGTCTTCCCAAAGACCCCCTCCCCTCCCTGGAACCCCTTGACGACTGCAATGCTCACCTTGTTGATCCAGCGATGATGAGAATGGGCGAGTCGAGGGCTTGAGGGAGAAGGGGACGGAATAGGGTGGGGTGCAGCTCGCCAGGTGGGGAGCAAGAACAGGGTGGGGCGGTCAGCTTCTCTGCGCTATATCGCTCTGCTTTGATGTGCGTTCTTCTTTTTTTCTTCGTTTTCGCTGTCAGCTTCGCCGTTAACGGTCGCCTGCTTTTCTCCCACAACTTCGTTTCTTCCACTTGTTCTCTTTACCAAACAATACCACCCACCAGCCCATCCCGCTGTGAGCGCACACATGCGGCAATGCAGGCTGGTGGACCAACAACGAGAACGACACGCAGCATGATGGCTAACCAGAGAAAGTAAGTTCCGGTCGGGGGAGGGAGGGATAAGTTGGCGGTCCCTTATTCATCCGCCATGCGAGCCCACGTCCGCGCGCGCACGTCCCGTGTCTCGTCGGCCGCAGCCGCCGCGCCGCGACGAGGCACGTCGTTGTGGATGACAGATGACACGTCGGTGAAGCGGATGGCATCCTGCGCCGCACCAGCTTGTGGGTAGTTGAAACGATTGCGGTGAAACACCACGCTACCGCTGTCGTACGCCATTACCTTCATATCACGGTCCTCGGAGTCCTTCATCGCGTTATGCACGACCTTCTGCACCTGGTCCGGCGAGACAGCAAGGTACGCGGCCAGCTTCTCCGTCGGGATGGACTCCATCGTGATGCAGATGGTCTCTAAGATGCTGGTGCGCACACGGGCCTCGAAGTGGAAGGACTCAGGCAGATGCTCCTTCACAGAGCTCCACTGCGTCCAGAAGCGCGCGAAGAGGCCGCAGCTGAGCAGATTCTCGAGTCCGTAGATGTAGTTTAGCTCCTTCTCTACGCTGGGAGAGTCCTGGACGTGGCTGGGCACGAGGCACATGCATGCTGTGAAGTCGCTTGTCTGGAAGCGGGCCAAGGACTGCAGCAAGATGCCGAGCAGGAGAGACTTGTCCGGCTGGTCGCCTTCCATCGAGGAGGCCTTGAGGTAGCGGAGAAACATCGGCAGGTTGTACTTGCCCTCGCTCAGCAGCTGCGCCACCTGGGTACCATCGTCGCGGGTCATTGCTTTTGCTTTTCTTTTTCCTGCTTGTTTAATGGGAGGAGAAGTGCGTGCGTGTGTTCTGAAGGGGCTTTAGTACGTAGAGGGTACGTGTGTACGAACTTCTCTGCCAAGGAGAAGCGGGTGCGAGGGAGGGGGGGGATTGGTGGAAGAAGGGAGGAAGAAGTGGTAGTGGCCTCCTTGGCAGTAGATGTGCGCTTGCACCTCACAGACGGTTTCCATTTTCTTTCCTTTGCATGTGTGTATCTGTGTTGGTTACTTGCGGCGCTTTTAAACCCGCCTGTGTCCCACCCCGAGGGGTGTCCGATGAGGTTCACGTGTCCATTGTCTTTGTCTGTCGTTACTTCCGTCGTCGTCACCGTTTTTCCATAGAGCAAAGCTGCCGATGAGGTTCGGCCAACACGTCTGACCCGTCTCACAGCGGTGGCCGTCCATCGGCAGCCGCAGCCACTCCGGCCAGCAAAGGGGGTAAGGGAAGCGGGTAGGAAGAGTTCGAGGCTACTGCATACACCTACAACAGCCAAACCAAGGGTATAAAAACATAAGTATGGCAGCCTACATGCACATCCTCGCACACAAGCTTACGTGTGTGTGTGTGTGAGCGATGAGGGGCCGAAAGCTCTACATAGACGAGCAAGAGGGGGAGGGGAGGGGAGGGGAGGGAAGAGAAGATCTAGTAAAGAAAGAAAGGGTGCATCTTCGTCGCATCACCAAGAAGAGAGACAGAAACAGAAGTCGAGTGTACAAGTGGAACAAAAAACAAAGAAGTGAGCCATGATGGTAACGGACGCATTCGGGCGCGTGCGTGCGTGCGTGCGTGCGTGTGTGTGTGTGTGCGTCTCTCTCTCTATGCAGTGACCATTGCAGGCGGGACCTCTCATTGGAAAAGGCAAAAAAGGAGGGGGAGATGGCCGGAGCCGCAGTCTGGAGAGGGAGAGAGCGGATGTCCTCGCGCGCGCACTGGGGCAGTTGAAGTGGTGGTGGAGATGCCAGGGTGTCGCCGTAAGTGCAGAAGGGGTGGGGTATGAAGGGGAGAAACAGTACTCATGAACGAGACGCCCTTTGCAGCTGAGCAAGAAGCAGAGGAAGCGGAGGAGGGTATGCTCCAGACCAAAAAATAATAATAATACGGAAAAAAAGGAGGCAGGCATGGGCGGCATAACAAGTAGCGCCAAGGAGAATTGAAACAGGAGGAATAGCAAACATGATCACTCGCCCACACAGATCACGAAGTCTGTATCCCTTCCTCGCTCGCTTAGCAAAGCCTGCCCCCTCAACCCGTCTTCGTTGGTCCACCGCCTCCCGCCGCGTATGCCTTTTCGTGTATTCGCCCCCCCCCCTCCCACTTTTACTCACTGGTCCGTTTCTTTCACCACATGTCGACCGACTCACCGTACAGCTGGCGCTGCGGCGGTTGTGCGTGCCGCGATTGCAACCAGTCATTCATGGAACTATCGAAGAGGTACGAAACAGGTTTATGAGGATGCACCCCTCCGCCAATGCCAACAACGCTGATGTAACCGCTGCGGCTGCGGTTGCCGTCTTGATAGATTTGCGGGTCAGATGTGGTCATCGCGGGAAGGGCATGCGAGTAAGCTATAGGCTTACCGGAGCCACCGTCAGGCACTGCGTGACTGTGATGCATCGGCAGAAGGGCACGAGAAGGGTAAAAAGAGTACGCAGTGTTCACGGGCGGCGGCGATGCATAGCCGACCGCCTCGGAGACGTGTACATCAACAAGAGACGGCGGCACTGCCCGTTGCGGCGTCGCTTCGTGTGAGGCGTACCCGGCAGGAGAGTAGTGGACACTCGCATCACCTTCGTACATTGCCTGATACATCGGCTGCTGCTGATGGGAATGCGCTTTCTGAATGAATGCGTTCACCGGTAAATGCGGGTAGTCGAATGCCCCTGCGGATGCTTCAGGTCCGTTGGCAGTGTCTTCGCTGCTAGACGAGGCCCACTGCGCTGGCGGCAGGCGAGGGTAAAATGTGTGCAGTGCGAAGGGGGGAGAAGCGCCATGATTGTCCTCGGCCGCTCCAGAGTCGGACGTCGTGGCACCCTCAACAGAGACGCTTACCACAGGGTCCTGAAAACGAGCGGTCGCACCCACGGCAGCTAGCCCACAAAACTGGTTCTCCCCGTCCTCCCACTGCGCCATGTCGACTGGGCCGCAGGCCCGCAGGGGAGACGGCACAGGGAGCGTCCGTGGCGCCCACTCATATGGGGGTAAATAGCCGGTCACATCGCGTGGCCCCAAGTCGCTATACGGCTCAAAAGGCGCTCGGTTAGACACAGAGGAGGCCTCAGCTGCTGCGCCTCCGCTTTCCACGCTGGTATTCGGCGCCGGTATCGCGGCTGGGACATCATGGCTGGTGCTGCCCCCATCGCTGGGGCCGTCATCCAGGGCGTCCGCGCTCGGGTACACCTTTGTCTCCATTCCCGGAGGCGTTGCATTACTGCGTAAATCTGATGAGACGTTGCTGCTGCGGTGGTACATCTTCGGTTGCCTCGTCTGGTGCGAGTTGGTGGAGCTTGTTGTGCCAGCTGCTGTCAGTCCATTAATAGGCAGCCCCGCTGTTGCCGTCTGTGAGTGAGATGCGCTGTTAAGGTGCCCTTGTGCGACTGAGTCATCGCTGTTCTCCTGCGGCCAAATCTCTGCGGCGGTTATGCTTCCGGAGCTGCCGGGCTTCTTCGTTTCCTCTCCGCCTTTCTTGCTCTTGTGCGTTTTTGCACTGCTGCTGCTGCTGCTGCTGTCTCGGCACTTCGCAGATCCCACGGCATCTACTGGAAGAGGTAGCGATCCGTCACTCCGCGAGCTGCCCCTGGGGTGACGGCGGTACTGATGCTTGTCCCTGCGTCCTTTGGGCGTTTCCCTGGAGGACTCTGACGGAGCCGTTGTCCTGGATACTCTGGCTAATGCCGCCGTGGTGCTGTCGTTATCCGCCTTGGCAGTGGCTTGGCTGTTGCCCTTCTTCTTTGAGTTCCATCCTAGGCCATTCTCCGTTTCTCCGGGACCAGCAGCAGCAGCTGAAATCTGTTGCACATTCTCTAAAGGACCCGGTGTCGCCGGCAGCGGCGTGGCATCCTCGCTTTCAGCTAAAGGGAGCGAATTCGCAGCATGGAAGGATGTGCAGAGGTTCTGTGCCGCAAGCCCCTGCTCAGCTGCAGCCCAGCGTTCCCTTTCCGTCTCACGCGCCGCCGCCTCCTCAAGCGTGGGGCGATCCTTTCGTTTTTTTGCTTTTTTGCAGCTCACGCAGCCCATTGTCTGTGCTGCACCCGGCGGCGCTGCTGCGTTCGTTGGTCGTGGAGAATTGTCTGGTAGAGCAGGTGCGCAGAGGGAGAGGTGAAAGGTGTGTGTGCTGCTGCTGCTGCACTCGGAGCGGATGAGGCCAACGGTGGAGACTGAAAAAAGAAGCCTTCCTTCTGGAGGGGTGATGCGCTGTCTAGTCAGATTCTATCTACAAGGGCAAACAACGGAAGTGGCACACGTGAAGCGGGCAAAAACACGCAGGAAGAGGTACGTGGCGGCGCTCGCAAAGGCGGTGACGCTGCTGCGTGTTCACGAGTGGCAGTGTGTCACGATGCGCCGTCGCTAAGCTCCACTGGTGCCGTGAAACAGGAGGAGAGCACTACTCGCGCGCTTATACTCTCAATGAAGCCTTTGCTTCTTGCACCTTCGGTGTGTGTGTGAAGGCAAGAGAGCGAAGGCAGTGCAGAGCGAATAGATCAATGCGTGAAGAGAAACGAAGAAAAGGCGGTGGCTTATTCTCCTTCCAAGAGTTTTTTGGCAGACATCAGGCCGAGGGGCGGCATGCTCGATGTGGTGCTCAACTTGCACGTTGCAGCGCCGCTAAAGACGACGTCTCCGATGCCAGCACGACAACTTCGCCTCCTGTAGCCCTTATTCCACACCGCGCGCGATGGTGGGAGGGAAGTGAAGGGGTGCGGTAACTCGGCCGCGCTCCTGCGCATCCCCCTCTCCCCTCACCTGATGCGCGAGAATACGCGTGCACATGCACGTGCGCGCCACAAAAGGAAAGCGCAGGAGCAGCTGCGAGTCGATGTTGATTGACTGTCTTGATGCCTTTCCGTTCCCTCTCCAGTTACGTCTAGGGTGGTCAACTTACCCCCCCCAACTGGCAGTGGTAGAGCAGCTGCCGCCTCGACGGGAGCACACACACACACACATACACACGTGCATACGCGACGGATGTGTCAGCGCTGCTGCTGCTGCTTTTCATTTTCTTTTCTTTAGCTGAGAGAGAGGGGCGGTGGATGAACGCAGGCCATTTATATGGCCGTGTCTCCTTCCCTTCTCTGCCTGCACACGGGTACACGGGCACACGTGCGCCGCATCAACGCCGAGCGGTTCCTCTCCACAGGCTAGAGGTCCGTCAGCATATTCTGCGGCAGACCTTTGCGAAAGCGCGTCTTGAGCACAAAATCGCGCGCCAGTTGATGACCCCTCGCCGGCTCCAGCGGGCCGACGTGGATGCTGGCGTCGAACGGGTCTCCTGGAACGACGTCCCACTGATGAAACCGGAAGAGCGGAAAAGCTTGCCCGTGCGTGAGCATGCGTATCTGCGTCTCTAGACCAAAGCTGTCCATGGCAGGTACCAACGCGCGTGCTCGGATAAGGGTTGTGGCGGCGATAGGCTCTTCGCCGAGCATCGCGCCACGTCGCTGCTGAAGGATGTCGCCGAGCTGTACGACACACTCGGGTGCGCACAAGATCTCAACAGCCATCACGGGCTCCATCAGTCGAGGGCGGGCACCGAACAGAGAGTGACGGAGTGCCGTGCGCGCGTTCGAGAGAACGACGGCGTCGCGGGTCGACGCGTCAATGTCGGCAAAGATAAGCTTTGCGGCCACGCCGCGGACCATCTCACCCACCAAAGGGCCGGCCGCCATGGTGGAACGGAAGGCCGAGACGACAGCGCGCTGGTGGGCAACTTTGAGAGGGTGATGGGCCTCCTCTGCCAAGGTGTCGTCAATGAGAATGCTGGGCCCCTTCGTGCCGTCCGGCCCAGCAGCTAGCACGTGCTGCGCGTCGAGCGCGTCAAAGCCGTAGTCACGTCGCAATATCGTCCACAGCTTACGCGGCTGACGGTCTTCGTCGAGCTCCGTCGAGAAGAGGCGCAGCTGCTCGTACTCGATCGCTTGCGTAAAGGCGCGTGGCAGTGCCCCGCTTACAAAGCCGACGGAGTTGTTGCGCGTTCCCGTCATGGCCAGCAGGCCTTCCGCGTCTTGCACCGTCTCCGCGAACGTCACGAACGGCTGCGAAATGCCGACCGGCACGCTAGGGCACAGACCATGGCGGAGTTCGTGCAGCGCTGTGTCCAGCTGCAGCTCCCCAAAGCCGCTGATCGTGTACTCGCCAGTTTCCTCTTTGTGTACGTCGAGACCAGGGGAGGTGCGGAGCAGCACGCCGAGACCGTCCTGGACACTGCTGGCTTTCGCTGGGTCCCGCACCTCCATCGAGACGTGCAGCAGTGGCTGCGGGAACCCCAACGAGCGCACCTTGATGGGCACAACCCACTCTGAAGTGATGCCGCAGGCTTCGGGCGGAGCGGGAGCGCCTTCGTCCTCGGCCAACACGGCTGCCGCCGCGGCGCCGCCCACCAGAACAATGTGCGACCCCGATCGCGCCGGCAAGCCCGTCGCGTACACCGTCTGCCCCGCGGTGGCTCGTTGAACCGGCACAAAGCCATCTTCGACAGTACGCAGGTACAGACCCTGTACCTCCACCTCATAGTACGGGTCCGCGTCACTGCTGAACTCGTCGAAGGCGATTAACCGGAGTCTCGACTGGCCACCGTTGCAGCTACTCGGCACCCATGCGCCCTTGCTCTTGCTGCTGCTGTTTACACGCAGAGTGCCGTGCGTGACGCGCACGACGGCTGCCAAGGTATCCTTGGCTTCGAAGACACGCTGGAGAGATGCGACAGCGATGACAAGGTCGCTGGCCCTCGCTGTAGCGGCGCCATCCTCCTTCCCCTCAGCGGCGGCAGCGGCAGCGTCTCTCATAGAGCACAACGCACTTGTGCCGTACTTCTCGGAGAGCCACCGCGAACGAGCCGGAGGTGCCGGCAACACACTGAGGATTGCATCCAAGGTCTCTCCGGTAGGGGCGCCGCAGAAGTAGCGCATTGCCTCCTGCAGCGCCGAGAGCGGCGAGCGAGGCAGCTTGGCGAGGTCAGGCGAGAGGGTCTGCGCTGCTTCGCCCGTCACCGAGTGCGAGACGATTTTGTAGAGTGGTTCCAGCACGAACTGCACAAAACTGGGGCGCTGACGGAAGTTAACAATCTTCTTGAATTCCTTCTTTTCATATGTGGTTTGCCCCCACAGCTTTGTCGCGAGCGCAGCGGCGTTGATGCGTGGGTGCGCCGCCGCGTACTTCATCGCGAACGTCTCCAGTGAAAAGCAGAGGCCAAGTTTGACAGAGGAGAAGCACACCGTGCCACGCTCAGGGGATACAAGGAAGGCGTCATACGTGGTGCCACAGCTCGCGATGACGTTGTTGACGGCATCCACGACCATGCGCAGCTTGCGGTACGCGTCGAGTGGTGGCAGCTTGATGTCGATCATGAGACGGTCCACCTTGGTAATGACGAGGACAATCGGCAACTGCTCATTTACAATGGCGTGGCGCAGCAGCCGCTCGCTGTGGTCGCTCAACGACTCGGCCGCGTCGACGCAGAACAGAACGGCGTCCGCAAGACGCATGCCGGACGCGGTCTCACCAATCAGATCCGGATGACCCGGCGTGTCAATGACCGTGATTTGCCGAGAGGTCGGCTGCAGCACCGCGCCCCCAGTGATGGTGGTCAGCACGTGGCTCTTCAATGTCATCTCTCGATCAACCTCATCCTGTCGCTTGTGGTACGAACGCTCGTGCAGCAGCAGCTCGACCAGCGACGTCTTGCCATGGTGGAGGGAGCCAGCAACCACGACGTTCCGCATGCGGTCGGGTAGGGTGGAGAGAACGTCTAGGTAGCTCTGCGAAGCCGACGCGTTGTGCGGCCGTTGGTGACGACGATCGCCGTCCAGCAGCACCAGCTGTGAAGACGCTGTGCCTTCCCGCCCGGCATAGCGGTTCTCCAGCAAGAACTGCGCTTCATTGCTCCAGCCCACGGCTCGGCGCCCGTGCGACAGCAGCTCGCTCTGGTCCACCAGTGGCTCGTGCAGCGCCTGTGTGCCCTCCTCACCAATGACAAGTTCGACATCGTCACTGAAGTCAGAGTGGCTCTCCGAATCACTTCTGTCGAGAGGTCGACCGTGCGCGTCCTCCTCGGCGCTGCGCGACCTGGACGTGGAGCTGCCTCGCGACTCCTGAACAGAGCGCCATTCGGATCTGCCTTCTTCACCCCTCCTACCATCGCCGTTGCTGGCGCTGGTGCGGTTTCCATACTCGTCGTAGCCGAAGTCCATTGACGTGTCCCCCCTCCCTCTCTCGCTCTGTTCACTTGCTGTATGCGCAGGAGGAGAAAGAGAGAGAGATGCCAAGTGAAAAAAAAAACGCAGCCACGCATGCGTGTTGCGGGCACGGGTGTGTGTGCAGCGAGGGAGGAGGAGAGGGACGACAGAGAGAGAGCAGAGTATCGGTGGTGGTGGTGGGGAGGGGGGGGGGCGTGCCCAGTGGCTTGAGACATCGCTTCCATGGAAGCGAGAGAGATCGTGAGGACGGATCGCCTACCTCCTGAAACGCTGAGGACACGACGGCACACAGGCAAAGCGTGCACCACTAACCCCTTTCCCTCCGCGCGGGAACGGCTGCGGGGTCTCCCCCTAGCTGACCCCAGAGCTGTTCACTCACGCCCTTCTGCGATACTGTTCCTTTCCTCCAGTGATTGTGAGCACCCGAAGGACTGCAACCAACATAAACATACACATAAGGGAACGACGGCGGCGGTGGGGCGTGTGTGAGGGCCAGGCTACAACTCTTGCCATGGTAGCTGCATCACAGGAGAGAAAAATTGTGAGCTGCGTGTCGCCGCGTTTACAACCTGGTCGCACCCGCTGGGCACACCGACAACGACCAACACACACACACACACACGCAGAAAGAAGAGACGCCCCTCGGTGGTGGTGACCTCGTCCTCGCCCTTTTGCCCTCGCAGTGAGCAGATGGCGCTCCCACCAGCAGCCCCGAAAGCCACACGCTCAGCTGTGCCGCTCGTAACGCAGTGAGCCCTCTGGATTCCGCAGGGACGGCGCGGGCGTATTCGGGGCGTTGTAAAACGTTGCCAACACACGCTGCTCCAGCGACACTTGATGCTGGCGCTGCTCTAGCGAGTTGCGAACCTGCCGCTCGCGCACCTCCTTCAACTCCTCCGGCGACTCCGCCTCCAGACGCATGGCCATGTAGTTCACCATCTGCGCAATATCGGGGCGTCGCGTCTCCAGCCTCTCCGTGTGCAGGAACGCCACGAGAAGAAGCGAAAAGCCGCAGATGAGAAGCACAGCCAGGTAAGACTGCGTCTCCGGTCGGAAGTTGTACTCCGTTCTCCGCACTTCCCAGTCAAGGCATGAGACCAGCCCTAACCGATTGATGTACAGGGTACGCGACAGCCGATCATCCTCCAACACCGCCAAGTCCTTGTGTGCTTGATTGATGAGTTCGCGCTGCGCGGAGGCGCTTGTAATGTTGCGGTTGCGGCGGAAGCCGGAGCGGACTTGCTGCAGCAGCAGCATCCGTATCGTCACATTGGGGATCCGGTGCGTCGCCTTCAGGTACCGGCGATACAGGAGGACAACGGCATCACTCGGAACGAGAGCGGACATGATGGCAGCGGAGAACAACGAAAGCCTTGCAAGAAAGGTGTGGAGATACAGGGAGCGTAATGGAAGAGGAGAGCAAGGCTTTACGAAGGGACGATACGGGAAAAGTGGTAAGACGCGTTTCAAACTAAAAAGAGGGAGGAGGGGTGTGGTCCCAGCCCAACCACAGATTCACCTACACCCGCAAACCCACGCGAACACGCTACGATACCAAGAGGCACGGTAACTCGACTGTGAGGTGGGGAAACAACATCCAAGAACAAAAGAAAAACATATAGAAAGCGCAGCACTCATGATACAAGCACGCATGCGCGGGCTGGCTCTCTCCCTCACCGAGAAAGACACGCTGGTGATTCAAGCGTGCGCCCCCTCTCTTGAAGGAGAGCTGCACGCGTTGTCCGAGGAATCGTTACGCGCGAGATAGCAAGGGCAAGCACAGAGGAGAGTGCGCAGAATGCACGGCCAATGCTACTACATATGCGACCGAGATGGCTGAGAAGTACGCAGAGGGGCGCGTGAAGCTGCTGGCTGGTGGCGGTGACGGCTAAGATTCTAGGAGCTGCTTGAATACTCCGCCTCCCACAACACACGCAGAGTCGGAAGCCGATCACACGGAGCAGAAGAAGACTGCCGCGACACGTGTTTGTACGGTGCTCGCGTAGCCCGTCTCCTATTTCGTGAAAATGTCCGCTGGTCCGCGCTGCACCCTTCGCTCACTTTGATGCTCTACCTCTCTCCCCCCACCTAAAGAATGTTTGGCGCTATGCGTGCAGCACAACGTGTGCTTCCTCGCCTGACTCCCTTGCTACTATGCCTACAAGATATGTGTGTGCCGAGATGAATAAAAGTTTGTGCGTGTGCGTTGCAGCAAGTAGGTTTGCGTGTGAAAGGAGCATGCATGTGTACCAAGAGAGAGGGGCGCGCATATAACACGCAGCTGTCGCCGCCTCGCGGATGTCCCGGCTGAGGTGCAAGGAACAAGTCGATGGGTGATGAGAGACGGAGAGAGAAGGAGGAGGCGAAATTCGTTACGTGCTCCAAAGGAAAAGCAGCCGCCCTTGGGGCGCTGCCTCCGATCATCTACCAGAGCTAGCCATAAACCCTGACAAGAGCTACGCTCCCCCACCCTCCTTGCGCGTTGTTCGACCCCGTCCGTATTTGACATGCGGCCTCGACGCTTCATCTTCTTGTGTGTGCGTGGGGGGGAGGGGGGAAGAGGGGCGCAGGCACTCACAAGGGTGGAGTGGAGTCGGCCCGTGACCGTCTTGCGTGCTTCACTGCCTTCCTGTAGCAAATAAGAATAAAGCGTGAGTGTGGCTTTGCGCATTGCTGTCAAGCAGAACGCCACGAAAAAAAATGGGATCAGCACTAGCGTCGGCAACCATGCAAAAGCAAGCGCACACACATCAACACGGAGGGATAGGAGGGGAGGGGCGGATGGTGTCGAGCAGCATTGGATGCCTCAGTACTCGGTAAGCCACAGGAAGAGTGCAGCACACCGGAGAGCAGGGCATCGAGTCGGCCGAAAGGCATGTCGGCATCTATTTCCATGGCGGCGTAGGGGCAGTGCGTAGCCCAGCGCGTTCCTCCGCGAGCGAGATAGTCGCTTGGGCCACCGCGAAATTCCCAAAGGAGGACCGACACTGAGGTCCAGCTCGGGCGGGTTGCCGCCCGTAACCAGCATTGCTCAGCATGCCAAACTCGCAGTTGTCTGTGCGCCGACGGGCGGGGCTCAGGGTGTAGGCAGAAGTATCTCGATTGCCTGCGACTGCAGGGGAAGCGAGCGCAGTCGGTGCGCTCGAAAAGGCACGACAATGCGACCACATCGACAGGGACTTCCGATCCGCAGCAGTGGAAGCAGTAACTCGCTCATCCTTTTCAGCGGCAACGGCGCAGCCTCGAACTGCGCTGCAGGCGTTGTCTGAACGGTAGCTCTGGTTAGCAGGACTGGACATTTTCTTTGCTCCGTGGCGCACGTTCTCCTCCCATCCTGGCGCTCGACAAGAGCACGCCTCGCTGAAAAGGGCAGCACAGGCACGTACGAGTGAAACATCCACCAAGGCGGGTGTAAGTGCAGATGCGGCATTCTTGCCTTGCGGCTGCGGCAGTGTGGCAAGTAGCTTGCCATATACAACACCTTGCAGATCGGCAGACACGCAGAGCTGGCGTGCCATAGCATCAAAGTGCTCCAGGGTAGCTTGCGTCGCCGCGTGGGCTGACTCCATTGCCATGTGCAGCTCTTCTAGAGCCTCCACTGCGCTTGTGGAGGCGGAAGGGCTCACTGCTGCGGCAGCCCGGGAACGCTCTTGCACACACCGCTGCTCCAGAATAGGAAGTAGTTGCGCGTGCATCGCGCTCAGAATGACACGCATCTCCGCCAGTGAGCTCAGCATGTCTCGTGCAAAGGCTGGTTGCATCGAGGTCGGCTCAGCAGTCAGCGACAGCCGATAGGTCGACACCTGGCGAACTTGTGCGTTGTCCAGCTCCGACTTTAGTCTCTTGTTTTCACGTGCCATTCTGTCGACCTCGGCCACAAGCCCCTCGATTCGCTCCTGCTTTTCGCTCACCGTGTTCTCCAAGACTTTTTGTGCCCCTGCCATCACCGCATCATCCTGCAGCCCATTGTTTGTGAGGTCTGCATCGACAGCAGCTGCCCGCGTGAGCTCCTCGACCGCCCTGCTCTTCTCCGCTGCCAATGCCTCGGCTGCAGCTAGCTGAGCCACCAGCTTCTCATGTGTCGCCGCCATCTCCTTATACTGAGTCAGCAGCTTTCTGGCAGCGTCGGCACACTCTTCCTTCTCGGTGCTCGCGCGCTTGTAGCGGGACGCCAGGAGGGCCTTATCCTTGTCCGCTGTGTCGAGCCGCTTCTGCATCTCCTCCAGCTCCTTGCGCAGTGTCTCAAGACGCACTACGTTTGCCTGAGCTTCTTCTGCCAGCTGAAAGCCGTCCTTCAGCCTCTTCACCGCAGCATCCCGCTCCTCCATGGATTTCGCCATCGACTTCTGCATGGATGCACATTCGTCCTTGAGACGCTGCAGCTCGCCCTTGCGGGAGGCCAGAATCTGCTCTGTCTGCCGCGCCTTGGCCAGCGCCGCCACCTTCGCCTTTGCCTCCTCCTTGTGCCTCTCCTCCCACTCCTCACCTGCACCTTTAGAGCCTCATTCTCCTCCTTCAACCAGTCCACAGGCTGCGACGCCACAGCAAACTTCGCGGCTGACTTGCAGTGCACTCGCTTCAGGTCTAGCCCGTGGCCCTCCTGCACTCGATTCAGTTCTGCAGTATGATCATCTTTCATCTTTTGAACCTCCGCGGCATGTGCTTCCGCAAAGACCTTAGAATCCTCCGCAGCACTCCTCACCCTTTCCCGGGCTTCAACTTCCGCCTTGTCCGCTCGCCTGTGCTCAGCGTCCAGCTGCGCCCTCAAATCCGTTACAGCTGCACCATGAACCTCATTTTCAGCCTTTTTAGTAGCCTCGAGTTGGGCTACGCGCCTTTGAAACTCCGCCACCCGGCTCTCGTGCTGCTCGCGCTCCGCTGTCATGCTGGTGCGCAGCTCGGCGAGGCGCTGCTGCAACACAGACTCGCGCTCCTCCACAGTGGACTGGCTGGCAGCCGCGCGGTCGCGCTCCGTCTCCAGCTGCTGCAGCAGCTCCGCCACCCGGCTCTCGTGCTGCTCGCGCTCCGCTGTCATGCTGGTGCGCAGCTCGGCGAGGCGCTGCTGCAACACAGACTCGCGCTCCTCCACAGTGGACTGGCTGGCAGCCGCGCGGTCGCGCTCCGTCTCCAGCTGCTGCAGCAGCTCCGCCACCCGGCTCTCGTGCTGCTCGCGCTCCGCTGTCATGCTGGTGCGCAGCTCGGCGAGGCGCTGCTGCAACACAGACTCGCGCTCCTCCACAGTGGACTGGCTGGCAGCCGCGCGGTCGCGCTCCGTCTCCAGCTGCTGCAGCAGCTCCGCCACCCGGCTCTCGTGCTGCTCGCGCTCCGCTGTCATGCTGGTGCGCAGCTCGGCGAGGCGCTGCTGCAACACAGACTCGCGCTCCTCCACAGTGGACTGGCTGGCAGCCGCGCGGTCGCGCTCCGTCTCCAGCTGCTGCAGCAGCTCCGCCACCCGGCTCTCGTGCTGCTCGCGCTCCGCTGTCATGCTGGTGCGCACTCGGCGAGGCGCTGCTGCAACACAGACTCGCGCTCCTCCACAGTGGACTGGCTGGCAGCCGCGCGGTCGCGCTCCGTCTCCAGCTGCTGCAGCAGCTCGCCACCCGGCTCTCGTGCTGCTCGCGCTCCGCTGTCATGCTGGTGCGCAGCTCGGCGAGGCGCTGCTGCAACACAGACTCGCGCTCCTCCACAGTGGACTGGCTGGCAGCCGCGCGGTCGCGCTCCGTCTCCAGCTGCTGCAGCAGCTCCGCCACCCGGCTCTCGTGCTGCTCGCGCTCCGCTGTCATGCTGGTGCGCAGCTCGGCGAGGCGCTGCTGCAACACAGACTCGCGCTCCTCCACAGTGGACTGGCTGGCAGCCGCGCGGTCGCGCTCCGTCTCCAGCTGCTGCAGCAGCTCCGCCACCCGGCTCTCGTGCTGCTCGCGCTCCGCTGTCATGCTGGTGCGCACTCGGCGAGGCGCTGCTGCAACACAGACTCGCGCTCCTCCACAGTGGACTGGCTGGCAGCCGCGCGGTCGCGCTCCGTCTCCAGCTGCTGCAGCAGCTCCGCCACCCGGCTCTCGTGCTGCTCGCGCTCCGCTGTCATGCTGGTGCGCAGCTCGGCGAGGCGCTGCTGCAACACAGACTCGCGCTCCTCCACAGTGGACTGGCTGGCAGCCGCGCGGTCGCGCTCCGTCTCCAGCTGCTGCAGCAGCTCCGCCACCCGGCTCTCGTGCTGCTCGCGCTCCGCTGTCATGCTGGTGCGCAGCTCGGCGAGGCGCTGCTGCAACACAGACTCGCGCTCCTCCACAGTGGACTGGCTGGCAGCCGCGCGGTCGCGCTCCGTCTCCAGCTGCTGCAGCAGCTCCGCCACCCGGCTCTCGTGCTGCTCGCGCTCCGCTGTCATGCTGGTGCGCAGCTCGGCGAGGCGCTGCTGCAACACAGACTCGCGCTCCTCCACAGTGGACTGGCTGGCAGCCGCGCGGTCGCGCTCCGTCTCCAGCTGCTGCAGCAGCTCCGCCACCCGGCTCTCGTGCTGCTCGCGCTCCGCTGTCATGCTGGTGCGCAGCTCGGCGAGGCGCTGCTGCAACACAGACTCGCGCTCCTCCACAGTGGACTGGCTGGCAGCCGCGCGGTCGCGCTCCGTCTCCAGCTGCTGCAGCAGCTCCGCCACCCGGCTCTCGTGCTGCTCGCGCTCCGCTGTCATGCTGGTGCGCAGCTCGGCGAGGCGCTGCTGCAACACAGACTCGCGCTCCTCCACAGTGGACTGGCTGGCAGCCGCGCGGTCGCGCTCCGTCTCCAGCTGCTGCAGCAGCTCCGCCACCCGGCTCTCGTGCTGCTCGCGCTCCGCTGTCATGCTGGTGCGCAGCTCGGCGAGCGCTGCTGCAACACAGACTCGCGCTCCTCACAGTGGACTGGCTGCAGCCGCGCGTCGCGCTCCGTCTCCAGCTGCTGCAGCAGCTCCGCCACCCGCTCTCGTGCTGCTCGCGCTCCGCTGTCATGCTGGTGCGCAGCTCGGCGAGGCGCTGCTGCAACACAGACTCGCGCTCCTCCACAGTGGACTGGCTGGCAGCCGCGCGGTCGCGCTCCGTCTCCAGCTGCTGCAGCAGCTCCGCCACCCGGCTCTCGTGCTGCTCGCGCTCCGCTGTCATGCTGGTGCGCAGCTCGGCGAGGCGCTGCTGCAACACAGACTCGCGCTCCTCCACAGTGGACTGGCTGGCAGCCGCGCGGTCGCGCTCCGTCTCCAGCTGCTGCAGCAGCTCCGCCACCCGGCTCTCGTGCTGCTCGCGCTCCGCTGTCATGCTGGTGCGCAGCTCGGCGAGGCGCTGCTGCAACACAGACTCGCGCTCCTCCACAGTGGACTGGCTGGCAGCCGCGCGGTCGCGCTCCGTCTCCAGCTGCTGCAGCAGCTCCGCCACCCGGCTCTCGTGCTGCTCGCGCTCCGCTGTCATGCTGGTGCGCAGCTCGGCGAGGCGCTGCTGCAACACAGACTCGCGCTCCTCCACAGTGGACTGGCTGGCAGCCGCGCGGTCGCGCTCCGTCTCCAGCTGCTGCAGCAGCTCCGCCACCCGGCTCTCGTGCTGCTCGCGCTCCGCTGTCATGCTGGTGCGCAGCTCGGCGAGGCGCTGCTGCAACACAGACTCGCGCTCCTCCACAGTGGACTGGCTGGCAGCCGCGCGGTCGCGCTCCGTCTCCAGCTGCTGCAGCAGCTCCGCCACCCGGCTCTCGTGCTGCTCGCGCTCCGCTGTCATGCTGGTGCGCAGCTCGGCGAGGCGCTGCTGCAACACAGACTCGCGCTCCTCCACAGTGGACTGGCTGGCAGCCGCGCGGTCGCGCTCCGTCTCCAGCTGCTGCAGCAGCTCCGCCACCCGGCTCTCGTGCTGCTCGCGCTCCGCTGTCATGCTGGTGCGCAGCTCGGCGAGGCGCTGCTGCAACACAGACTCGCGCTCCTCCACAGTGGACTGGCTGGCAGCCGCGCGGTCGCGCTCCGTCTCCAGCTGCTGCAGCAGCTCCGCCACCCGGCTCTCGTGCTGCTCGCGCTCCGCTGTCATGCTGGTGCGCAGCTCGGCGAGGCGCTGCTGCAACACAGACTCGCGCTCCTCCACAGTGGACTGGCTGGCAGCCGCGCGGTCGCGCTCCGTCTCCAGCTGCTGCAGCAGCTCCGCCACCCGGCTCTCGTGCTGCTCGCGCTCCGCTGTCATGCTGGTGCGCAGCTCGGCGAGGCGCTGCTGCAACACAGACTCGCGCTCCTCCACAGTGGACTGGCTGGCAGCCGCGCGGTCGCGCTCCGTCTCCAGCTGCTGCAGCAGCTCCGCCACCCGGCTCTCGTGCTGCTCGCGCTCCGCTGTCATGCTGGTGCGCAGCTCGGCGAGGCGCTGCTGCAACACAGACTCGCGCTCCTCCACAGTGGACTGGCTGGCAGCCGCGCGGTCGCGCTCCGTCTCCAGCTGCTGCAGCAGCTCCGCCACCCGGCTCTCGTGCTGCTCGCGCTCCGCTGTCATGCTGGTGCGCAGCTCGGCGAGGCGCTGCTGCAACACAGACTCGCGCTCCTCCACAGTGGACTGGCTGGCAGCCGCGCGGTCGCGCTCCGTCTCCAGCTGCTGCAGCAGCTCCGCCACCCGGCTCTCGTGCTGCTCGCGCTCCGCTGTCATGCTGGTGCGCATCTCGGCGAGGCGCTGCTGCAACACAGACTCGCGCTCCTCCACAGTGGACTGGCTGGCAGCCGCGCGGTCGCGCTCCGTCTCCAGCTGCTGCAGCAGCTCCGCCACCCGGCTCTCGTGCTGCTCGCGCTCCGCTGTCATGCTGGTGCGCAGCTCGGCGAGGCGCTGCTGCAACACAGACTCGCGCTCCTCCACAGTGGACTGGCTGGCAGCCGCGCGGTCGCGCTCCGTCTCCAGCTGCTGCAGCAGCTCCGCCACCCGGCTCTCGTGCTGCTCGCGCTCCGCTGTCATGGTCAGCGTGAGGTTGCTGATATCCTGCTTTTGATGGTTGCACTGCTGTTCGGCAGCGGCGATTGTGGCAGCTGTTTGAGTATGCTGCGCTTCTAGTTCGTTGCGGAGGTCTTGCAGTCGAAGGTGAGTTTCGTTTAGCTCGGCACGCAGGTCGCGGAGCTGCATGTCGAGCGTGGTGACATGCTCCTCGTGGTGGAGTTCGAGGTTGGTTATGGTGTCGGCGTGCTTCCGCTCGTTTTGGGCGCAGTCATCGAGCTGTGTTTGCTGCTCTTCAATCTGTCGCTCTTGCTTCTTTATAGTGTCTTTCAGCTGCTCGATGTACTGCTTGGCTGCATCCATTTCGGTGAGATGCTTCTCGCGCTCCTGCTGCACCCACTGCCGGTTACCGCTGAGCTGAAGCTGTCGCTTCAGGTCGTCGATGCTGTCCTGCATAGCGCGCTGTTGACCGAGGAGTTCCGTTTCGCGGTTGTATTGGTTCTGAATTGTGAGCTTCATCGCCTGTAGCTGCTGTTGATGATCAGCTTCAATCTCTTCTAGCGTCTGTTGGGTCAGCACAGCTTGGGAGTTGGTAGGTCGCGCCTGTGTCTCTGCTCACGCAGCGCTTGCTGAAGGAGCTGATTCTGCAGCCTTAAGGCGTCAAAGTCATCCTTGTCCACATAGCCGCGAGGGGGTTGGGCAGCTTCTGATGCATCTTTGGCGGCGACCAACGCGGATGACGGGGAGCTTGCGCTGTGCGAATTCTGCAACACGGCTACTTGAAACGCCTTGATCTCCTCTTCCTTCTTGGCAAAAGCGGCATCTTGCGATAGCTTCTCCTCCTGCGATAGCCTCAGCTGAAGCCTGAGTGCCTGCACTTGGTCGTGCTGATCTTCGACTTGCTCCTCCGCCTCGCGCAGCTGATCCTGCAGGGCGGCAGCCCGCATGTGTTCCTCGCGTAACTCGCGCCTCAAGCTGTCTAGCTCCGCGCGCAGCTCTCGAATAGCCGCGCCAGCGTCTTTGTCGGCAACCTCCGATGAGTGCGCCTCAACCACTGCGCATGGCGTGGTGGCGGCCGGGTGTTGGCGAGACTCCTCCAAGGCCGCCTCAAGCGCACGCTTCTCTTCTGCCATCATGTCTCGCTGCTCCTTCAGCTCCTCCACGGCTCGCTGCAGATCTGCGACGAGTCCGGCAGACTCGTGTGGCGAGTCTGGCATGCAGCCCAGCTCGTGGAGCATAACGCTGCTGCTTGGGGACGTATTGGGCGAGCTGCTGTGGTGCGACCCTTCGGCGCGCTGCCAACCGCCGCCGCTCCGCTCTTTTGCCGCGACGTACGCGCTGGTAGACCTGAGAATCTTAGCCATCTGTCCTGCAATGGCGGCTGCCTTCACCGGACTGCCGGAGAGAGAGAGGTACGTGCTAAGGGCCGTCAATGCGTTCACGTTCTCATGAAGGGCGGTGGTGAGGCTGCGGTGGGCATGCGTTGTCAAGGCGTACTGCGCATTTTTCAGCGCCATCCCAATCTTCAGCTGCGCCTCCTTCAGCTTCTGCGCATTCTCCGCGGAGGGAGAGGCTAGGACAGACGACGACATTATCGGCGCCAGGAGCCGGAGAGAGAAGGGAGGAGGGAGAGCACCCGCTCTGTGAGATATCTTGGCGGGACGATCCGCGCAGAGGACGAGGAGGGAGGCAAAGAAGGGATGACCCCGATCGCCTTCTACGCAGAGTTTCGGCCGGTTTCAAAGGAAATGCGTGTATGTGTGTGAGAGTACAACATGCGTATAACGTTCTGTACGAGCACGCGAGAAGGGAGGAAGTAAACGGCCGTGTGTGTGTGTGTGTGTGTGTGTGTGTGTGTTTGTGCAGCGCGCGTCAATGGCTCAACGATATAGGTTCCCTTCCGCTGCACGGACATCCAAGCGTGCTCTGCTCGACACCTGCGAAAGCAAGAGAAGGAAGAGAAGGGTGGAGGAATAGAGGCCGATGGATGCCTGATACACACGCACACACGGCGCATCAAACGCCCAACGGCAGCTGCAAGAGATGGTAAAAGCAGAGCAAGGCACTGGCACGTGATCCTGGGTGTCACCCTCGCGCTGTCTCTCTCTTTCTCGCCACTGCGTGTTTGTGTGTGCGTGTATATATGTGTGTATGTGTGTGTGCGCGCGAGACTCCACTTGTGGTTCCGCCTGTGTGCTCCTGGTTGGGCAGTAACGCGGCAGGCAGGCGTGGGCCGAGGGGAGGTGGCCAGGGGAGATGGAGGGGCAGATGTACGGCAACGAGATTCGAAGTGCAGTGCGTCAATCGCGGAGCGAGCATGGTCCATGTGGTGATGCACAGAAGACACGCACACATAGCGGCACTCGTACGCATCGCCTAGTCGGCGCCGCTCCGGTGCTTCGTCTTCTTTGCTGTCGATGCAGAAGCCGCCCACGCCCTTTGTGCAACCGCGTGCACGTGTGTCTGCACTGCGGCGATGTGTCATGTGATGCACCACGCCCCCGTCTCCCATGCCCCGCCCCGCCCCACCCTCTCCCCTTCCGTCCGCCATCAATTAACAGGCATGGAGGAAGACTGCGCGACAGCCATGTTGTGCATCTACGTGTGTCATGCAGTGTTTGTGAGAGGACACGTCAGCGAGTGAGAGAAGCGGGGAGAAGGTTGCGGATGCGAGGGAGAGAGAGAGGTGCAGAGCTTCGCCTACATCGTCACCCGTGTTATCCTTCGTTCCCTTCACGTTGTTCACTAGAGAGGGAGGAGGTCTGTGGTGTGTGGTGTGTGTGTGTGTGTGACGGCGATGTGGCGATAAGTTCCGTCCAGGCGTGTTTTACTCGTACCAGCCTCCTGAACGGAAGGCTCCGCAATCCAAAACAAAAACAACAGACGCAAAGGCGAAGTGAGCCACATTAGGAAAAAGGAAGCACATGCGTCGTTAATGCACACACACACACACACACACGCACACGCACGAATTGCTCAGTTCATGAAAGGACGTGAGACACCAACGAAAGTCCCGTTTTCCCATTGCGGACGCGTCTTGTTGGCCTCGTAGTGGCGCAGCGCGTCCAAGCGGCGCCGGTTCAGCGACTTGAGCCGACCTTTGATGTACTCCTTCCGCTTCTCCTCCTCCGTGTTGCGAGGCAGCGTCACATGCGGCACCGCAGTCAGCGCGAATGCCTTGGACAACGCTTCGAGGTCCAGCCGGTGCACATCGAAGGTTTCCTTTAGGATATGGCTCTGATAGGCACCAACGTGTGCGCGGAACGCCGTCACAGCGCTCTTGGCGACCACCTCGTCCAGCTGCAGCACGTGCTCCAGCTTTTCCTGGATGCGTGGCAGTTTCTCTGGCATGGGATACTTCTCCATGTGGATGCCGTAGTTGGCGAGGTAGCGCACAAACGGCGCCTCTTCCGGCGTGAGAAAGAGAAGCGAGTTACCCACAGTGCCGGCGCGCGCCGTGCGTCCGATGCGGTGGATGTACTCCGTCGGATCCAAAGGCGGGTCGTACTGGAGAATCCACGACACGTGCGGGATGTCCAGACCACGCGCTGCGACATCGGTGCAGAAGAGCACCCCTGTCTTCCACTCGGTGAACGCTTGAAACGTCTGCAGACGCTGGCGGTGCTTCATGTGGCCGTGCAGCATCACAACGTCATCGTGGAATCCAACGGAGCCCATCATCTGGCAGTGAAAGACGGCACTCGCGACTGTGGAGCAGAAGACCATTGCCTTGGCATGGCGCGCCACCTGCTTCACAAAGGTGTACAGCGCACGCAGGCGGTCTTGCGACGGCACAATGTGACCGAACTGGCGCAGCGTCGATGGAATCGCGTCCGCCTCTCCGGCGGAGTCCTCGCTGCAGGGATCGGCATCGCCCTCATCCTTGCGCCCGTGCTCCTCGTCCTCCACTTCTTCGCCGTCCTCATCGGGGTCGTTATACACGCGGTAGGGTGCCATGCTCGTGCTCGCCTCTGCTGTCTCAGCGTCGCCCATGTCCACCACAGAAGGGGCATCGCCAGCGGTGCCAACGAAGAGCGGAAGACGCGAGAGGGAGAGGCGGGCAAGCTCACGCACCGACTTGGAGTTGGTGGCCGAGAACAAGAACGTCTGCCGCCCCTTCGGGATGCGTGTGATGACGGCGTCGAGGTCGCGCTGGAAGCCGTCAGCCAGCATGCGGTCTGCCTCATCCAGCACGAGAAGGCGCAGTCGCGACAAGTCCCACCCTTTGCAATGGAGAACGTGATCATGGATTCGGCCAGGTGTGCCAACGACGATGGACGCCATCCCCGACATGAGACGCCGGCGCTCCTCGCTGACCTTCGTGCCACCCGTAATGAGCTGCACGTGAAACTGAGCCCCACCAGCGGTGTCCGGCACGGCTGTAATGTGCTTACACAGCGTCGACAGAACCGAGTGCGTCTGCACGCACAGCTCTTTGGTGGGGGCGAGCAGCAGCCCCACAGTGACGCGCGGGTATTTGTTGACCGTGTTCTTGGCTAGGTGGAGAAGCGGTACGCAGAAGGCGAGAGTTTTGCCAGAGCCGGTACGCGCCTGACCGAGAAGGTCGTAGCCCTCGAGCGCGTACGGGATGCTGCGCTCCTGGATGCGGGTCATGCGGTGGAAGCCATTTTTCTGCAGGGCATCGACGACAACAGGGTCGAGGCCGATCAGTGGATGGCAGAAGAGGGCGCCGTGGGCGGCCTTGCGCCGCCGCTCGATAAGATCCGCCTGCTCCTCCTCCTGATTGTCGAGCTCTTCAGCCTTCGAAGATGCGCCTCTTCCCTTGCGTGCCTGAGCTGAACCTCTGTCGCCTGGTGCGCCAGCTGTTGCGGAGGATAGCGTCGTCGACGGATGGCTGGATGTGGCGCCCTTCGGGTCCTCGAACAGATCTTTGTGCGCATATTGGTGCCCGAGGTAGCTCTTCTCCACTTCTTCCACGACATCCTCCACGGAGCCCTCTGCAGCGCCGCGGCGCCGCTTGCGACTAGCGCTGCCGCCACCGGCCACCAGCGCCCCGAACTGCGACTGCTTCCGACGGCACTGATGCTCCTCCTGCATCTGCTCCAGCACCTCCATGTCTTGCATTCGGAAAAAGTCACTCTTCTTCATCTTCAGCTGGCCCATGGCATCCACAGGGGGGCGAAAGGGGCCGTCGCCCATCGCAACGACCCCGCTAGCAAGACCGTCGCCGACGCCCTCAGCCTCGTCGTCGTCCGGACTGCCGCACTCCTGCGCTTGCTGCTGCCGTGCCAGCTCCTCACGTTGGCGCAGCTTTTTTCGGCGTCCCTTGATGCCCATGGCTGCCCCTATTCTCAGCTCCACCAGGCAGTACTGCACAAGTGCTCAGTTGATGGAGAGCGTGTCGCCTGGCCTGGCAAAGCAGGCGAGCAGGGAGGCGTAGTGTGTGATGGCGCGACGCTCACCCTGCAGAGAGCGAGGGCAGAGGAAAAGAGGCGTGTGCACATCCACATTGGAGAAGAGAAGGGTGCGAAGTGCAAGAGTGAACGAAAAAGCATTGTGTGCATCGCCTACCCGTAGAGATCGGAGAAACGGCTCAGCATCTTCTTTTCGCTTGGTGGGACTGATGGTTGGTGTGCGGAAAGTACGCAATACGACCCCCTGCTACGTTCGCATGCAGTCGCAGTACTCATGAAGATTTGATGGCATGTGTATACATATATAAACAACGGTGCTGCTGCTTTCTATCAGCAAGTGTCGCTAGTGCGCAAAGAAAGGCAGCAGCAGTGCGCTTCGCCTTCGTCTGCGTGGATAGCTCGGCTAGCACGTTGGCGCCACTTCCTCCTTCTGCATGTTCGACTGTGCCTCACAGTTGCCGTCGTTCTATGTTTGTGTACGCGCATGCGTGAGTGCGAAACGGACAGAGAGAGCGCTCGGCCGGTGACATGTGAGGTCGCGGCCACGACTGTGTTGCTCGCGGGCCCCTGGTCCATCCCCGCCCCTCTCCAACACTGCGACAAGGTCAACCGGTCACGCGAATCATTCAGGGTCGAGAAGCAGCAGCACACCGTCACGTGCAGCGCAGAAACATGGAAGAGGCAAATCAGCGCGCGGGCGTTTGAGGGCGGACTTCGCCACTCGTGTTAAAGCAACTGGCACGCAGGCGAGCTCGCTCGCGCGCGCACACACACACAGAGGCATAATAGCACTCGTTGAGGGCGCAAACACCCAAGCACGCACACACATATATATGTCTACCCCACACGCAGACAACCGTTCTCTACGAGTACTCGGAGAAGAGTCCGACGTAGAGCACACCCGTCTTCATGGCCAGGCCTTTCCGGATGAGGACAGCCGGCTGCGCCTTGTTCGCCCACTTCATATGAGCCTCCTTCCAGAGGAACCACCCTTCCTTGCACTTGATGGCGCCGTAGCTTTCGTCACACTGGGGAAAGTAGCCGGTGCCGGGAGGGATGTGGACGTGGTGCTGCGTCGGCGGTGCGGCGTGGATGACCTCAGGCACGTAGTCCTCCGGTGCCTCCTCGTCCTCCCCCGGCTCCTCCGTTTGCACTGCCGTACCTACACCACCGGCACGCGGGTGGCCATGGCCCGGCTGCCGCTGCTCCTTCTCAGCTGCGGTTAAAGAAGCGGCGCGAGGTGACGTTGTGGTTGCGTGAGGGACTGTGCCTTCGCCAGCTGCTTCGCACGGTTGCTGCCGCAAGGGCAGGTGGGTGCCATTAGTGCCTGCCGTGCCGCGCTCGCTCACCGCAAGGACAGACCGGCCTCTAGCCCGCCGTGTCGTCTCCTGCGCAGCGCTGTCGCTTGTACGGCTGCATAGCAGTGAGCGAAAAATGGCCGCCGGTGCACGGTAAAAGCGAGCGCGCCGATGATGTTGCTGTGACTGGTGCTGGCGGGTGCACGTGGACGGCCCCCTTTGCACATGCCCGCTTCGCTCCACCTCAGCCAACTCTTCGCACACGCACGCCGGTGCCAGTACCGGGTTCACCACTCGCGTGAAGGTGCACGGAATGCGTAGTGTGCTCTCCGCCTCCGTGAGCAGCTGAAGGCCTGCAGGGCTAAAGATGTCCAGGTCAACATGTTTGCCTGCCACGACGCCGACGGGAACGTCGCTGTCCTCGCTAGTCAAGGTCACCGTGGCACCCGACATCGTTTCGTGCCGTGCTCCCGCGCACTCGCTGTGCTGCTGCGAAGTTCCCTGCGACTTGGCACGCTTGAGCAGAATCCGCCGCAACGCGCGGTGCACTAGCTGGTTGCGCACCGGGGTGCTACCCTTGTCGAGCGTGGCATTCACCGAGGGCTGGAAGTAGTCCCCGCCGACGAAGGCGCGCCAGACACCGAACGCTTCGGCTGCGTCCATACTACTGAAGCGAACCACTGCTGCATCCTTCGGCAACAGTGGTGCATGGTAGGGATCCTCGGAGAAGTGGGCGTAGGTGGGATACGCCTGCACCTGCGCAAACTTCCAGCTGTACGTAAAGCTGTCTGGCCAGTCGCAGTACGGGCTCAGCACCGACGCTGGGAAAACCTCGGCGCACTTCATGGTGGTTGTGACGCCCATCTCCGCTGCCGCACTGAGAGAGACCGTCTTCCTGCTTACTGGCGCGCTTTTGCACTCTGCCGGTGCCGCGACACTGCAAGCTGGTGTTGCCGGTGCAGCAGCAGCAGCAGCATTGGAAGGGCTTCCCAGATTCTGGAAGAACAGCGCACGAAGCGTTTTGCTGGCGGCGTGCACCGCCTCGGGGGTGATAAGGGTGGGGGCACGGCACAGCGTCATCCAGGGTTGACAGCAGCGGGGGTGGCACACCTCTGCACCGTTTGTGCTGGAAGATTCTTCCGAGCTACCAAGGCCGTGACTCAGAGCCATGCCATCTAATGCGTGCACCGTTTGGCGAACGCGCACCGCGGAGCAGTTCTCCGACGAGGCTGGCAAGGACGACAGGAACGGCAGCTCGGTGGCGCTGAAGAGCGTATTCGTCGGCAAGTGTGCGTCGTGCGACGTAGCCGAAGCCGGCGCGGCACCGCGGCCGCCGGGACGGTGCACGAGCGGTGTCAGACTGCGCTGACGCAGCGCAAACCACGACGGTGCCGTGGCGCCGTTGGTGGATTCGGCCTTGGTCGAACGACAGTCGACGCCGTCTTGGTGAGTTTGTGATTGACTACCGCTGCGGCCGTGGGACCAGGACGCGGACGGCCGCGCTGAGAGCGAGGGGGGCGCAAGCACAGAAACGTCGCCGGTCGTCACTGATGGCCGCCACGCTGGTGGAGCTTCGCCAAATATAAGGTCGCATAGGCCAGCGGCACCGATCTGGGTGACCAGCGGGAAGTACAAGCGAATGTCCATGTCGAGGGGGATGGGCACCTCGCACTGCCAGAGCACGTTCCCCGCGTCCATTGCCGTCTGCTCGGGTTTCATCTGGGTGATGCTCACGCCGCCCAACGTCTCGTTGCGACACAGTGCAGTGAAGATGGGGCTGGCGCCGCGGTAGCGCGGGAGCAGCGAGGGGTGCATATTGATCACGGGTGGCAGCACACGCAACAGGCGCTTCGGCAGGAAGTAGCGGAAGGAGACGACAACGGTGAGATCGTATCCGCCAGTGAACGCCCCTGTGCGACCCATGCGTGCGGAGTCGCAGAGGACGCAGAAGATGGCGAAAAGCCCTTGGTATTGGGCTTGCCATTCGCTGGTGGTAAAAGGGCGCCGGCTCCGCAGCGCGGCGATGACGGCAGCGCATGTGAGGCCCGGTGGCTCGACATAGGGGGGCTCCTGTAAAGATGATGTGCGTGTGAGCCTGTCGTACTGGCTGCCACGTCTTTCCTGCTGGCCAGCATCTCCTTCAGCAAGGCGCTCCGCGACAGCGACTTGGGGTCATCCACGGGGATGATTGGCAATCCGTGCTCGACGCAGTACCGCGCCACTGGGTACTGGCGCGTGAACTTCTTGGTCGCCTCCTCTGGCGTCATGCCACGCGGAAGCGCCGGACACACCACCGTGATGTGATCACGCACGAATGCGTCCACCTCTGCCATGGCTTCTTCGTCCTTTGCCGCGCGCAGTCCCTGCGATGACGACGCTGCAGCCAAGGGTGGCCAGCGCACATCACCTGTGTCGCCACGGCTGTTGTCTGCCTTCGAGCACCGCAGCGCGTTTGCCACGATGCAGCGCATCCGTGCGTGAAGGGCTTCGAGTGAGGTGACTGAGACCACATCACCGCCGAACACCAGTAGGCGCGGTACTCGCACACAAGCAGGCGGAGCAGCTTCGCGGACGCGCAGCTGCTCCACCATGGAAGTCATCGTGGAGCCGGACGTAGCCGTGGCGGTGAAGGGCGCGGAGGAGGAAAGGGCGGAGCCGGCGACTCTCACCGTATCGATCGGGCAGGTGTTTACGCCGACATCAGCTGTGCTGTTGTGTGCGTTCACTCGCGCCTGAGAACGTGCTCCGGAGTGGGACAGAGAGATTGCGGTGTAGGTGCGGGGCGTTCCGGCACGAACCGCTGCCAGTCCAGTGTACCGTGCTCGAAAGCACGCTCGTTGGCCACTGCTGCGCCCGCGATACGTGTGGAGAGCAACAGCAGCGAGACCGAAGGCCATGGAGCTGCGAGCGAGGGCGGGCATTGTGTGCATATGGTGAAGGAAGACAACACACCGATAGTCGTGCACCACCACCACCACCACCACTTGACGGAAACGGTTCCGGGTAGAAGAGAGAAGAGGTCTTATGCGAAGAGGGGGCGGGTGCGCACCAACAGCTCGAAAGCCAGGGAGCACAAAGGAGAGAGGCAAAACACACGCTCCCTCACGGAGGCAAAGACGGGCCCGCCCATACTACACAGGGCGGTGCGATTCGTTCTCTCCGGGATTTTGTAATCCACAGCGAGAGGGATGTGTGACGCGCAGGCACGCAAAAACACGGCTGACGGTGCGCCCGCGCTGATGGAGGTTGCACACACGTACAGGCGAAGGAAAATCCGCCGCTGAGACAGGGGTGGCGCCCAAGTCTACACACACACACACATACACTTACACAGAGTCACACACAGCGCGTGCTCAATCTCGTGCACCAGCCGCGGGGCGAGTTTAGTGGAGCGAGCGAAGGGGTCGGCAGAACGGTCACATTAATGTGTGGGCTCTACCGGAAAGGTTTTGGAATGCGGTCGGTGTCGCAGAAAACGAAATAGAAGTGGAGACAGGCAAGAGAGGATTGCAGAGAGCGAGAGATAAAGGAGGGGCGACGATGCCACCGACGCCTCCGCGGAAACGGAAGCCACTTCGAAACATCTAGAGACACATATTTGTGGGCGCGCACATGAAGAAACCACTTTGGGTGCCAGCATATTGCCCAACTCACCGCACGAGCCTCTTGGTGCGTCCTTTAGGCCAGCATCGCCGGACTGGTGGTAATCATTGCTGTGTCGACCGGGTCGTGTACACACGGCGCGATTCTTTCGCGTGGCCACCACAAAACCACACTCATGCTGCCATGTGCTTTGTGGCGTCCGCGCGCGCATCCCGTAACCTGCTAATGCCCTTGACTCCCTTTGTCGTCGCTGCTGTCACACAAAGGCGAGGGGCGTAAGAGGGGGTGTGGGGAGAAGAAGTGCTTCTCGAGGCATCTCGGTAGGCTGTCCTCTTGCCCTCCGCCACAACTGCCCGCACCACCTTCCCACGCCTTGCTTCTTTTCGCATGGCTGCGGCCCTCCAGTGTTCGTTGCCACACCATGTCTGATACATTCGTTGTACATGAACAGAGAGAGAGATGCATGTATACATGTGCATGTCTTCTACTAGGTTGTTTCGCTGAATTTGCGTGTGTGCGTGTGTGTGTCCGCGGGGAGACGTGTCTGGCGGCTACAAGAAAAGGACGGGAGGGCGTGAGGAGGGGCATCACGTCTATGGCCGTACAAAAAAAAATTCGAGAGAGGGAGAGGAAGAGGGAGAGGCACCAAAGCGAGAACGAAAACGCAGAAGTCACAGCGGAAGTCAACACACACGGACGCGGACACACACACAGACACGCAACGAGCGCAGTAGAAAATGAGAGCATCGGGCCCTCAAAGCAGACAACGGAAGGTTGGGGAGGGGCGTGTGAGGTCGAGGCGGAGGGCGAAGGGCGGAGGAGGACAGACACTGACCTAGACGAAGCTGCACACATGCAGGGAAGAGAGAGAAAGACGAACAAGCACCACGCACAAGCCAGGGCAATGAGGAAGAAGGTGGAGAGGAGCTGAGCAAGACTAAAAGCAGCAATACGTGACAGCACATGCACACGATGGCACATGCGTCCATGGAGAGGCACACAAGCGCCTCAGCAATGGATGAAAGGCGCCAGAGAAACACACAGAAAAAAGTGTCGAGGAAGAGGAGAAGGGCACCCACATGCGCGCGCAAGTGAAAGAACACCAGATAGCGGGCACACACCCTTTTGTTTGGTGC
The DNA here is from genome assembly GCA_003992445.1 of Leishmania aethiopica. Classification (NCBI taxonomy): domain Eukaryota; phylum Euglenozoa; class Kinetoplastea; order Trypanosomatida; family Trypanosomatidae; genus Leishmania; species Leishmania aethiopica. Next base: position 879,843 of record RZOE01000021.1, read on the forward strand.
GAGCGCGCAAGCATGCATTTGAGGGCACAGACGGACTGCTCGGCATCGAGCAATCACAGACGCGGATAAAGACGAAGAGAGGAGCGCAGAGCGAGAGCACAAGGGGTGAAGAAAGCGGCTTGGCAAATCGAAAGGGCAACGGTGACCACTACATCCATCATCGAGCAACGAAAAGCAGCCAGGCAGGGGGAGAGGCAGAACGAAGAGGCGGAGAAACAGCGCACAGGAAAGCGAAAGAAAGCATATGCTGCGCGTTACCCATCGGACAGGAGACGTTGGCGGATCACTCAGCAGCACCAACCATCAGCGGTACCCTTGAAGACCACCTTCGCTGTAAACGAGCGATGTACGCGCACAAGCACGACAACACGCACACGCAACGCGAACAATGGGGAAAGACGAAAAAAAAAAACGCATTAGTGCGTATAAAGGCGTGCATGCATCGTTCTGCCGTGTGCCTCAGAACGCGCTAAAAAAGAGGAGAGGGCGGGAAGCCGACAAGACAAAACTGTTTGAGGAGGGGGAGGGGGCTGTCAACTGCCAGTTTCATGTTGGTTGGACGGACGATGGTAACGTGTCATCCTGGCAGCGAAAAAGGAAAAGCCAACGACAGTCATGAAGGAAAAAACATAGAAGGTAGAGTACGTAAGAAGAGGAACCTGCAAGACACACCCGCATACATACACAACTCAGAGCGAGCGAGCAAGTGAGAAGAGGCGACGGGATCTATGTCTGTGAAAATTGTTTCTATTCCCTCCTGCTACCTTTTCGTCTTCGTCCTCTCAGCGCGTGTAGTTCTTCAGCGGGAGCGCTCGAATGTGCTCTTCATTAATCGTCTTTTTTTCATTTATCGGCCTCCCTCTCCCTTTCTACCGCGCAGCAGTCAGAAAAATGACTGAGGCAGTCGCATGGCGATCAGGGTAGAGTCGAGGGTGACGAGAACGAGTTGAGATGGACAATAGAAACGACCCACACAACATTCTGCTTGACATCTTCCCTTTTTCTTTCCGTCCCTCCCTTCGCCTGTATACTTGCACGCGCGTGGCCCCACGGAGCGAAGCAGCCGCGAACCGTCAATGACAACAGCATCAACAGCAACAAAAAAGGGGACTTCCGTTCTAGTTTCCGCAACGCGTCCATTTCTCTCCGACACAATGTGATGTCAACTCTACCAGGCCTGCCACAGGCCCCATCGCCTGGTGCGAGGCAGCACAAGACACGCATGACAGCAATGCGCCAACTCACCCATCGGTGCACGGCTCCTGCCTCCAACCGCCACCCACCCACCCGCCTCGCAGGCCGTCACCTGGCGCATCCCTCGGAGTGGCTTAGGCGACCTTCGCCGGTGGGCAGCGAGGGCCGGCGGCGGGATACGGCGTCCGAGCCACGCGGGCACTCTTGCCTACCATATGGGTGGTACAGACCTGCTCACTGCCGCGGGTCGCCCCGACGCAGCGCCATCCACGACATGACCGCCGACATCAGCAGCGATGCATCGCTCGCACCCCCTACGTCCTAGGCGCCTCACCCGGTCACCACCAGAGGTGGTGCGGCATTGGCAGCGATAGGGGGCTGCCTGGCTCCCCCTCATCCACACACACACACAGTGGGGGTGCACTGGGCAGTGAGACACCACGCACGGAGGCATGTCCTCCGTACCTCCCCCCGTCCTTTGGGAAGGTGAGAGAAAACGGGAACACAAAAAAGAAAGCAGCGCAAGGCAAATGTGCCCATGACGAACCCACGAGGTCCGAGCGGAGGTGCACCGGCATCGCAGCACAAAGGCCGCCGCACAGCGAGGGGAGGGGGAGAGCTACGAAAAAAAAAAGGGCGCGCGAAGCCATCGAGAAAAGAGTTTTGTCACGCATCGTGCACATACATACACGCAACTGTGTAGAAAAGAAGGAAAGGCGCAGGGGGTGGGCGAGCGTCATGCGCGGCGGGGGAGAGCTGGAAAGGGGAAGAGCAATTCGACGGGGGCTTGAGTGCAGCAAGCAGCTGCATTCGTGTTTTTTGCTATTCATGCCCCCCCCCCCAACCCGACCCAGGCAACCACTCGAGGGCCTCGCGGCTGGTCGTCTCGCCTACACGACAGCACACCTACACAGAGAGAAAAAAAAACAACGCAGACGTGAGAGGAGATGGAAGATGTCAGAAAAAGAGTACGAAGCGCTCGAAAAACGCGTTGAGGGGTAGAGAGAGAAGAGAGAGAGAGCACACTGGGTATCTGCTGACCAGAGACTCTGGAAGGTGGTGCACGATGCTGCGCGCCTCATGAAGAAGGGCTGCCAGAGAGGAAAGGAGGGAGACGCATGCAGGTTTTCGTTCAGTTTTTTCTTCCTTTCGCGATATCACCCACATGCGAACAATAATAATAATAAAAGACGAAAGGAGCAAATCACGTTTGCCGGGATGAGCAAGACGTGGAGAGCGGCAAGCGCACCATACAACGGGCCAGTCCGTACGATAAAGTGCGAGGGATGAGTGGGGAAGCACAGCGTTCCGTGGAGTCTGCCAGAGCCGTGCTAAGACAGGCTCCTCGTCAGTTCCTCTTCATCGAACCTTCTCTCTCTTTATGTCGCCATTAGGTGATGCAGACCGCGGTGGGTGGCAGAAGGTGCGGGGAGAACGGGGGAGGTTTGGCCGCCGCCAGTGCGCTTGACACCACCACCACACGTGTCACCCGCAGAGAAAGCGCCGTGTATGAGCTCCAGCGCACAGACACACACACACACAGACACAGACAGGCAGGCAGACACCGACATGTGTGCATGTGTGTCTTTTATCAACCGCCACTGAGCACCCCCCCGTTCCGCCTTGGATCGTTCAGATCCCTCGAAAGACGATGTCCTCGCAGTGTTGGTACTCCTTCCTGTGCACAAAGACGGTGCAGCCCAGTTCCTGGAATAGCCGCTTTTCACATTGTCCAAGATGGGCAGGGGCGATACGGGGAGGGGGCCGACTCGGCATCAACGTGGGGAGGGTGGTCGCAGTAGGAGCGGTCGGGGCGGCAGCAGCGCACTGCTCCTGCAACGAGCGCTTCTCGTCACGGAACTTGTTCAGCGCATTCGCCAGCGAGGACGTCTTGTAGACGACATCGCCGTGAAACTTGCCGGCGATCAAGAGAAGCGCCACGACGCGGCGGCGTGTGTTGTGGCGGTTAAAGATATCACTGAGGCTGTTTGTGCTGGAGCTGTGAATACGCTCTTTCGACTCGGATGCACGATCGTTCATCTTAATTTCGTCTTCATTGTCGACGTGGCTGGTGTCGCTGGAGGTGCTGCTGCACACGTGCGTGAGTGTGGGGGGCCAGGACTGCACGCCAGAGGTGTAGCTGCAGGGAACGGGCAAGTCTACCGCGCTGACGTCGACGCGGTCCGCCTCGGCGTGCTCCGCACGCCAGCTCGGATAGCGAGAGGTCAGGCGGTTCACCAAACATAGGGCGTAGATCAGCACCTCCGTCGAGAACCACATTTCGTTAACGTAGAGAAAGTCGATGATGTCGTCCGCCTCGTAGCCGGTCAGCGTGTGAAAAAGGAGCTTAGCGTTGACAGCAATGTCAGTGCGCAGCGCGGCGTCCTCCGCGGACAGCTTGTAGAGCAGAGGGACGTTGGCGCCGTACGGGTGCAGGGAGAGCGCCCGTGAGAAAGGCGGCAATGCAGCAGTAGTAGCCGTCGCATCAGGCGTGTTGCCGCGCGTACTCGCACACTCGGGAATGGCAGTCGACCCTGGGGACACCGAGGACGCGCTTGAAGACGATGTGTCCTCGCTGATCTCAGACGTGGAGATCATCTGTGGCGCTGTGTCGAGCTCATGGGGGAGTGTGATATGCGTTGTACAGGATGCGTTCTCGCTCTCGCCGCTCATCATCGAGTAGCGCGCGGTGTTTGCAAGGAAGCAGAGCGCGTCGCTGTCTGCCGAGTCAAACAAAGATGAGAACTGCATGCAGGTGAATCACACGTAACAGAAACAGAAAGGGGGAGAGAGTGAAATAGGAAGAGCACGAGAGCACCAACGACGGCAACACACCACGTCAGTTCACGAGCAGGAACGCACACAGCCACAGACACTCGGAGAGAGAGGAAGACGACGGAACTATAAAATAAAAACGAAATCGCCGCTGCAAGAGGAGCGGAATACACACACGAAAATAGGGGGAGGCCTTTTCCGCACAGTTCACTAAGCACAAAAAAAAACCGACACGAAAAACGGCCCGAAAAGCAAGAAAAAGGCGCGGCTTACCAAGGGAGGGAGGAGGGAGGCAATACGCACGCGTGTATGTGTGCGTGAGCTCCCGCTATCTAAAGGAAAGGTGAAAGTCACAGAAGAAATATATATATATATAACTCAGGACGCAGACACACACACACACACGCGCGCATACACACACACAAGGGGAACAGAGGGAGACGAATAAGACTAGCAAGCTAAAGACAAGACAGACAACGGGCAACAGAGATCTGGAGATACAGACAGAGTGGGAGAGTGAAAGAAAAAGAAGAACACCGCCTGCGCGCCAACTGAGCCACTGCGTCTTTCGTGTGTATGTGTGTGTTGCCGTGGAGTGACGGCTTATTGCTGTTACTCGTCTCCGCTGTGTTTGAATCGCTTTTCTTTCGTTCAGAATGCCGTCCGTTGGTACGCTTTAGTGTTTCTTGTAAGCAGAGTTGGCACCGGTACACCTAAAGTCGCTAGGAATCTGGAACTAGGAAGAGGATGGAGGTTGTTGAGGGGAAAAGGGCTGAGGCACAACGGCGTCGTTGCGGGCGCGCGGGGCCGAAAAAATGATGGAGACAAGCAGAAAGACAGGCACGGCAGGATACGGAAAGAGAAGCTAATGTATGGCAGCAGAAAAACTGGGAAGGGGAGAGGGAGGGGGCGGGCAAACAAAGCAGCACTCAATCAAGCAGCCGAACAGCAACACACACACAGACACGCCAGCAGAAAAGGCAAGACAGCAGAAGAGCTTGGCCTTGGCAGCACCAAACACGTCCGAGATGAACACACAACGAGAAGACAGAGAGAAAGTGGGGGATGCAGATGAGTAAACGACAAGGAGAAGACGTACAAAAGCAAAAAAAAAGACGAGAGAAAAAAGAGAGTGAGAGAAGAGAGCAAGTAGAGAATTCAAAAACCAAAAGAAAAGAGTTGTCCTTTTCTTGTGTGCTTGCGCTCTGGCCTTGTGGCTCCTGAGAGGACGGTGTGGGAGGGGAAGGGAGTAGGTGAGCTGCAGAGGAGGCGGCTGACGCAAAACACATGCACAAATACACGCACACAATGAGCAAGACCAAAAAACAAAAGCCTATGACAGAAACAAAAGGAGAAGGGTGATGGAGGGGGGGGGGTGGGGAGGGATAAGGAGCGCGCTGTGTGTGTGTGTGTGTGTGCGGAGAATTTCCGACACAGAATGATGGATGGCGGGCGGCGATTGCGATGATGATGATAGGGATGCTGCAATACAGCCTCGTAACAACGAGTAACAACAAAAGGAAAAGCAAAAAAAAAAATGAAACAAGCGGGGGTAAAACAAGCGGGTTGAGAAGAAGGGATAGAGAGAGAAAGAGGGGCAGCAACGCTCCACCTCTTCGCCTGTGGGCTATTCGTTGTTTGCGCCTCTGCTGTTGCACGGCAACAATACAGAGCGACGGTTCGAAAAGGAAAAGTGTGCTGGATGAGAAGGGCAGGAGGTGGGGGGGGGGAGAGGGGAGGGCGCGGCTTTTTGGTTCCTTTGCCTTCCTCTGTTTGTATGCGTTCCGTTACACATGCACACGGACTAAGAGACGCTACAGACTTCCGCCTCTGCCTTTTGAAAGGGCGATGAGGGCGTGAGTGGGCCCTGCTGAGGCGGTCCGAAAAATGTGAAGTCGAAGTACAGAAAGAAAGATAGAGCGAGATTGGGAGTCGAAGCGGCGCCGCCTACACGAGGGGAGAAGGAGCGGGGCGGAGAAAAAAAAAAGCAAAGAAAATAAAGAAAGCAACAGGCAAAGAGTGAGCGACAAGAGGAAAGTACAGACGAAGCGAGTGGCAGAAGCAAAAAAGCGTGTTTGTGGGGGGAAGAGGAGGAGGGGGAGGAGAAGGAGGAGAAGGAAGAGGAGGAGGGGGAGGCGCACACACAAAGGCAACAGAAGGAGCGCACTTAGAAGCCACAGGACACAACAAAAAGATAACAAGCGGTGAAGAGTCGAGGGAGAGGAAGAGGAGCGGAAAGCAGCGTCAAGAAAGGGAAAGAGAGCACAGCGAGCGAGTAACGAGAAAAGGAAAAAGTGAATGAGCAGACACAAAGGAAGGCTTACACACAAAGCAGAAAACGCAAAACAAACTGGATGTCAAGGAAAGATAAATCCTGAAACACAGTCGCTCTACTATACCAGAGTGTGTGTGTGTGTGTGTGTGTGATCGTGGGCTTCTCAAATAAAAAAGAGGGGGAGGGAAGAAGAGTAAGATCGTGAAAGAACAGTAAAACGGCGATGTTGTGCACGGTAGCGGGAAAAATAACAACAGCCGCGTTGATCAGGCGAATGGGGAAACAACCATACAAAGAGGGACAGGGCGTAGAAGGAAAAGATGTGGTTGTGTTTTGCTGTCCACCGTGTCTTCCTCCGTAGCTTATCGCGTCGTCGTTGCTGATCGGGTAATCTTCGACTGCTTTTCTAATATGCGTTAGTGCAACCGCGTCTTTTTTTTTTACCTGCTGATATGGCCCTTTTTCTTTCCCCTCTTTATTCCTTTTGTTTCCGTTCTCGTTGCTTGCGTCCGCCTCGATGAGTAGGTGGTGTCGCGCACACCCCCTCCCGGCCGAGAGATCGCTGCCAGCGGATGCTCGGCTACCTCTTTTTTCGTTTTCTCTCGCGACTTCGTTTCGGGTTTCCTTGTATCCCTCTCCTTTCCGCTTTTTTTTTTTTGCAGGTTTGAGTCAACAGAAGCGAAGAAGGGGGAGAGGAGCGAAGCGGCGATGTCACGTCCTGGAGCAATCAAGCGGGGAAGAGGTGGGGAGGGGGGCGCCAAAAAAAAAAAGACAGCGAAAGGCGGCGGCGACAGTGCAGGTGTGTGGGCGGATGCGCACGCCCCAGAGGCAGCAAACCACCTAATTCAAGAAGGATGAAAACAAAAAAAAAAAAACAGAAGACTGCGGCCAGACGTCCTGCGTAGTTGTGTTGCTGTGTGGGGCCAATCAGGCCTAGAGAGAGAGGGCAGCCTTGCCGAAATCGACTCCCTTTTCTTCCGTGGGGAAGTATGCGTGCTATCACGCTTATCGGCTTCACGAAACCGGAAAAAGCAGCGCACAGAGAGGGATACACACACACACACAAAAGAAAACGTGCGGAGCAGTTTTGCAAGCAAAAACGCCGACGTCACTCAGTGAAGAGAGCGGGGGAAAAAAGGAGACGAAGCACTGCTGCTTTTTGATGGCGAGAGCTTCGCTTTCAATCGACCCCACCGTGAGACTTGGGCGCGACGTTTCCGTACGGCTGCACCTTCTCTTCTTCTTTTCTCGACTCGGCCGCTGACGTTGCGCTCCCTTTGAAACGCCTCGCTTAGCTCAGCCACGCCGCAAAGGTGCGCCGTACACCGGCAAACCACAAGCACGAGATCCTGATGCGGTGCTCCGTTTTCAGCCGCTGTTTTTTTTTTGCCTTTTCTCCTCGCCTGCGTGGCCTTTTTTCTGCTTTGGGCCACAACACAGATTGCAATGTGCCGTCAGGTGTCTCGCGTACAGAGCGTGCTGACGAAAGGGGCCTTGTGTGAAAGACGCTTGTGGGCGTGTGCCTATACACGTGTGTGCGACTGTGGCGCGGTCTCCCACCCCCTCCTCTTCCTTGGGCGCACTCGTACACTACGTATTTCCCTGGATTCTCCCGCCCAGCAGACGACGAGCGAGACACGAAATACAATCAAGCAGGATAAAAGTGAGAAACAGGAGCGGAAAGTATAAGAGAGAGAGAGAGCGAGCAAGCGAGTGAGAAAAAAGGTCTCGGAGAGCAGTCTGCCCGCTATGCCTTCTTCCCTTTCCTTGTACGTGGGCGCGTCGTGTCTGTTGAGTGTGTCAACGAAACAAATTAATGATAATAATAACCGAAAAAGGGACAACGCCTCGCGCGTCAATCTGCAGAGATGAGGAAGATGGTGATGGTCGCCGTGGTGGTGGGAGGGAGAAGGAAGGAAGGAAAGGATGAGCAAACACAGAAGGCGTGAGAGAGTGACTGAGTGAGAGAGAGGGAGAAAGGAAGGAGGTTGTGCTCGAAACCAAACCCGCACGAACAGAGAACAGAAAGCAGAAAGGTACAAGGACAACGAAGAAGGGCAACGCACGCACGCAGACGTACACAATAAAAAGGGCAGGCGAAACACAGCAGAAGACACACACACACACAAGCGTGCTCGTGCGCGAGGAGAGGGGCAAAATACAGAGAAAATTGAATGTGAGTCGCAGAAGTAGGCAAAGTATCACGTGCGGCGAAATGGGAGGGAGTGGTGAGAGATGCGATAGTACCCCGTCGTCGGCAAGTGGTGATACCACACACGCACACACACTTGCACTCGCTTACTCAAATGAAGGTGACGGCAGCGAGAGGAAAGCAGAGGCGGAGCGTAGGCGCGTATCCAGGTTGGAAAGTGAGCTAGTCGTATAGTAACGCCGAGAGGGGGGAAAATGGCACATAAAAGTCAAAAAAAAGAGCGGACTGTCGCCGAGACCGCTTTCGATCTTTTCTTTGTGTGTGTGTGTGTGTGTGTGTGTTCGCTCCTTCCTCAAGAAGACGCACCGCCGTTGTGTGTCGCTGTCCGTTTTTTTCTTCTCCTCTCCAGTGGCGGGGGCACCGAATAGGAACACGAGAAACGGCAAGAAAGAAGGCGAAGGCGCGATTCCGACCTTCTCTGTGTACGCGTGTGTGCTTGTGTGTATCAATGCCGATATCTGCGCAAGTGTCTCATTGCATAAACAGAGCGAGAGAGAGAATCTCCGTATTTTAGCGCGTTTATGTCTGTGTGGGTGGAGGATGTGGGACGGTTATGATGATGTGGTGAGTGGATTTTCTTTTTTGTGTGTTGCCGAGTGTCTGTGCGAGTGTGAGTTGAAGCGAAGTATGAGGAGGAGACGGGGACAAGTGAAAAAAAAAAGAAAAACAGCCGAACTCGCTTCGTTGAGTTTGCCCCTCGCTCACTCCCTTTTCGTTCCTCACCCGCCCTGCACACGTGTATTTTCTTTTTTTCCGCTTCTTGCTGCCTCTCCGTCTTGAGGTGTCTCGATTTTGTTTTCCCCCAAAAAAGCAAACAACGACAGTCCAACCGGATGCTGCACCGCCTCGCTATGCGTCTTGCTCTTCTGTTTTCCCCTTTCTGGCACGTGATGGATGGTTGCTGCGGCAGAAGAGAAGCGAGGGAAAACGGAGAGAAAAGAGGTGCTAAAGACAAAGGTATGCTGATGCTAGCCTGCGTGTCTGTGTCGTTGTGTAAGCTTGAGCGTGGAGAATGCTCGCAGGCAAGGCGTGGGCGCCTGCACGTCTCCTTCGCTGAGTCGCACGCCAAGAGAAAGAACTCAAAAACTCAAGTTGGAAACACCACAGCGAATTGCGTTTCGCTTTTGTTGTTGCTTTTTGGCCTTTGCCTCTTTCTTCGTGTGCCGCAAAGCACACGCGCACACACACGCGAAAAAAAAAAAAATAAAAAAAAAAAACGAAGCAGAACGAGAGAGCGCGCGCGCGAGCAAGCGCGAACGAGCACGCCAATAAAAAGGGTGAGGAGGACGCGGAAGCGGGCAGGTGAGCGGCGAGTTGGCGGAGTGTACGTGTACGTACCTCTGCGTGGTGCGAGGGGAGTAGAGCAAGAGATGGAGGGCGGCGAAAGAAGGAAGGAAAGTGAAAGGTGAAGGAAAGCCAGAAGGACGCATGCCTCATCAGTGCGCGCGCGACAGCAAGGCTGCCAATACACTCGCGCACGGTAACATAGAGTGGCCAAGATCCGAAGGAAGCGAAAACAAAGTCTGGCCAAGAAATCAAGCTATTTCTCTCTTCTTTCGTTTCAACGCGTCCATTTCTCTCCGACACAATGTGATGTCAACTCTACCAGGCCTGCCACAGGCCCCATCGCCTGGTGCGAGGCAGCACAAGACACGCATGACAGCAATGCGCCAACTCACCCATCGGTGCACGGCTCCTGCCTCCAACCGCCACCCACCCACCCGCCTCGCAGGCCGTCACCTGGCGCATCCCTCGGAGTGGCTTAGGCGACCTTCGCAGGTGGGCAGCGAGGGCCGGCGGCGGGATACGGCGTCCGAGCCACGCGGGCACTCTTGCCTACCATATGGGTGGTACAGACCTGCTCACTGCCGCGGGTCGCCCCGACGCAGCGCCATCCACGACATGACCGCCGACATCAGCAGCGATGCATCGCTCGCACCCCCTACGTCCTAGGCGCCTCACCCGGTCACCACCAGAGGTGGTGCGGCATTGGCAGCGATAGGGGGCTGCCTGGCTCCCCCTCATCCACACACACACACAGTGGGGGTGCACTGGGCAGTGAGACACCACGCACGGAGGCATGTCCTCCGTACCTCCCCCCGTCCTTCGGGAAGGTGAGAGAAAACGGGAACACAAAATAATAACAAATGTTGGGTAGCAGAAGAGGCGTTGCGACGGTGCAGAGAGCGCGCTTGTCAATGAACAGCTGTGGGTTGTGGCCGGTAGCATGCAGGTGGAAAATGCGAGGGAACGCGAAAGCCGAACATCAACAGAGGGCACGAAAAAAAAAGAGACGAAAAGGGAGATGGAATCGCAAGGTAGGCAAACAACGGAGAGCGGGTGAATGGCGGCGGCAATGCAGGGAGGAGGGTGGTGGCGTTGGCGGTGAAAAGGGGCAAGATAGAAAAGGAGATTGTGTGGGTGCGTGTGTGTCTGTGTTCACCGTTTCGCCTTTGTGCCTGCATGCAGTGGCGGTGGGAGAGGGCGGAGATGGGCGAAGGCGGAGCGCAGAGAAGCCCGCATGTAAAAGGAGAAAGAGTCGAGGTGCCTAGAAGGAGGAGGTAGAGCCGGGAAAGGAATCAGCAACGAAGACCCATCTGCGTCTTTGGCTGCTGAGAAAGGTGCCCCTCCACGGGTGTACGCGGACGGAAAGAGCAAGAGCAGCACCACACCCAGCACACAGGCGCAGACAGGCCTGCACACACTGCACTAGGGCGCTCTCTGGAGTTGGCATCCGTTTATGCGAAAGCGCAGGATGTGCATCAGCAAAGACCGTCGAGCGAGAGCAGCATCATGCCGCGCCGGGGGGTTGGGGTCCAAAGAGAGGAAGGCAGAAGGAGAGAGGAAGTGCTCCGACGCGATTGTTTGCCTTCACATCTCCTTTCCCTCCACTCACACGTACACACGTGCGCGTGGCTTTCTGCGCAAAGACATCCATCGGCCCATGCGAGAGTCGAGATGCAGTGCACGCATACACTCAGGACGCATCTGTTTTATTGCTTCCGTGATAGCTCACCTCTTCTGTTCGGTGCGCGTGTATGTCTCACGCGAGAGCTCTCGCCCTGGTTCCCTTGTCGAGCCTCCCTGCGCATGTCTGATGAAGAGCTGTGCCGGTGAGCAGGGGGGAGGGTGTCGAGAGAGGAGGGCGTGAGGGGGGTCGGTGCGGGTGAGCGAGTGGGGAAGCGCTCGTGGTATCATCCAAGGCACGGACACAAACGCATGCATGTAAAAAAAAAACACATCACGTCACATCTGGCAAAAGCGAGGAGGGCTCGGCGCACCAAGAAGAGGAGACGAGAGTGGAGAAAGTGGGGAATGTGAACACTCAGGCAGCGATGCCCTCCTTCGAGACGCGCGCACAGACACACATAAAATAAAGGAAATAATGGAAGAAACAGGGAGAGGAGGCGATCGTCTTGGAGACGAACCTTCTCCGTGGGCGGGAGGGAGGCAGAGGAGAGGGACCCGAAATGAAGAAAGTGAAAGACGCGAAGCACTCAAAGTGACCACGCGATCCATCCCACCCACTTCATGTGAAGGTGCATCACACTACAGCGGTGAAGAGCGACCAGCGGCACTTGAGTTGACTAGTGGCTGATGCCTCTACTCCGGGAATTCTTCATGCTTCTGCTTTCCTCTTCTGTCCTCCGGCGTCAGCCTCTCCAGAACCTCCTCACCTCATCTGTAAGGTTATAAACGAAAGAGGATCGTGGAGGGGGCGACTTTACTCCGCATCAGCTGCCTCGCCGTCAGCTGCTGAGTCCTGGTCGCTCGCCTCTCCCTCCAGGTCCAACCACACACTCTCCGCCTTCTTTGCCAGTCTCACCAAAATTTGCTGCGTCTTCGGCTTCACCTTTGTCGAGCTCCTGTCCTTGTCAATCCGCTTCGACAGGCGGATCGAGAGGCTCTTCGCGCGCATCCTCCCCGCCTCATCCGCAGTGGCGAAGGTGACCTTGAAGGAGTTGCCGGTGAAGGTCGCCTCGATAGAGCTCTCGTCCAGCGTTCCGCCCTCCGGCACGACGGTGTCGATGTACACCGACACAAACTTGTCCCCGTCGCACCAGCTGTACTTGGACACAGACACCGTCGGCACAGCAGGCGCAGCCACGGCCCGAGCATCGTCCTTGGAAACGAGGTACGGCGTAGGCATCGGTGCAACATCGCCAACCTTCGCTCGATTCTTTTCGTGTTGGTGCCAGTAATAGTACGAGTTCGCCTTGTTCTTCACGGTGGTCGGGGCAGGAGCGTGCGCCGTGTCCTGCGTAACTTGCTGCTCCTCAGTCGACATGTCGGCGCGCAGTCGCGTACGTGAGCGTGAATCGGCAAGTAGAAATAGAGAGAAGACTGAAACAGTAGGTAGATACGGTGTAACCAAGTGGCGAGAAAGAGAAACAAAAACAAAACAGAAGGATTGCCTCTGTGGGTGCGTCGGGGCGACGAGGGGGGGCCAAAGCAAGAGCGCGCCTGTGTGCGTAAGTGTGTGTGTGTCGGTGTCTTGGCGATCGCCGTAGTAGCTGTTAGAGAGGGGAGATAGAGCAGGAGGGAGCGATGATTATGGTTGTCCTTCACGCGGCAGTAGCAGGCGATAGAGTTACTCGACGTGCGTGTTGGTGTGTCGGCGTGAGTATGGGCACGCATGGAAGGAAGATGAAGAGATGTACGAGGTGTTAGTCCGCCGTGAGAGAGAGGGGTGGGTGGGTGGGGCCAAGGTAGAACGAAAGTTGGTGTGGCACAGCGACGATAAGAAAGGGGGCGCAGGGTAGTCAATGACGCCATTGTTGCCAATACGAGCCTTGTGGCTGGTGCACATGCAGGAGCACCACATAAATAGGCTTTGCGAGGTGTGAGTACGAAGGGTTGGGGAACTCCGTGCGTGTGTGTCTCTGCTGCTGCTGCCGCCGCCGCTGAAGGCTGATGTGCAAAGAAGTCCGTTGCCGAACCCGCGCGCAGTCTGTTTCGTGGCGCATGCCGCAAAAGACAAAAAAGCAAGATCATCCTCTCCCTCCCCTGTCCCCAACTATCGATCTCGCAGCCTTCCGCGACGCATGTAGCGCCTCGGGCTTACCTCGCATCTCGAGAAGCGAGGGATGGAGCTAAAAGTCAGTAGCGGGCGAGCCCCCGCCACCGCCCTGCTGCCGCATGCTGTAAGGAAAGGGTATCCCTTTCTTGATTGTTTGATGAGTAGCACAGGAATACATCAACGCATACGTACACAACCACACGAAGAAAAACACGTGCAACCTTGTAGAACCGGGAACAGGTGCGTTAGCTGACAGCCAGAGATGGAGATAGACTTCAAGTCCGCCGAGACGGCGATCAGTCCAGCCGCAGTCCGACACCTTACCTCGCGCCTCAACACGGAAGCAATGCAACGACCGCAAACAAACTAGTACAATTTTTTAGCGGCACGTGACTCCTTTCACAGAACACTCCGATAGATGCACGCGCGATCTACAAAGAACTCGTGTTGTGAGCGCGTGCGCGCGTACGTTGGCAGCATGTATTCGTCGGCCAGGGAGGGTGGGCTACCAATCCTCATCCCATTTATCGTCATCCTCGAGTTGCACCTGGCGTTTCGATTGCTTGCTCACCGCCGAAGGGCTAGAGAAGAGACTCTGCTGAGGTGCAGGTCTCAATCCAGCTGCGCCGGACGCAGCATTCGCGGCGCCGCCGTAAGGGCTGCTCATACTGCTACTACTGCCGATTGAACCGCGAGGTTGAAATGCGGACACGGGCTTTGCTCCATCCGCCGCCACCCGCACAGGCGGCGATTTCTTACGCAAACTCATTCCGCCTGTCCGACGGCCCACAGTGGGAGTGACCACCTCTGTCACTCCGACCTGTTGCACACCAGGCACTGGCGTTATCGGCGGCGAGAACTTCTTGCACGCCATAGATGCACCCCGCTGGGCAGACGCTGGTGTGTACGCTTGCGTGTACGCGGAGGGCGGCGATGACGAGAACGAGGGGTCGCCGCCGCCCCAGCTAGTGCGTCTTTGTGGGGAGCCGAGATATTTTGTGAACTGAGCCATGTTTACCTCCTCAAAGCCGTCATCTTCGCACCACCCGTCATCGTCGATTACTGTTCCCACAGGGGGCCGCATCACATTATGGCTGGAGGACGGCGTGTGCATCCCCTTTTGCATTACCCGGGAGCCCAGGATCACCTCGCCGTACAGTGCTGCAGAGACCTCCTGGGATTCCCTCGATAGCTTCGCCCGCGCTGCACTCTCGTCTGCCTCCACTACACCGTCCGCCTCACGGGCAAGGCGTGCCTGCTCCTCCGCCTCACGGGCAAGGCGCTGCTGCTCCTCCGCCTCACGGGCAAGGCGCCACTGCTCCTCCGCCTCACGGGCAAGGCACTCCTGCTCCTCCGCCTCACGGGCAAGGCGCCACTGCTCCTCCGCCTCACGGGCAAGGCGCTGCTGCTCCTCCGCCTCACGGGCAAGGCACTCCTGCTCCTCCGCCTCACGGGCAAGGCGCTGCTGCTCCTCCGCCTCACGGGCAAGGCGCTGCTGCTCCTCCGCCTCACGGGCAAGGCGCCACTGCTCCTCCGCCTCACGGGCAAGGCACTCCTGCTCCTCCGCCTCACGGGCAAGGCGCTGCTGCTCCTCCGCCTCACGGGCAAGGCGTGCCTGCTCCTCCGCCTCACGGGCAAGGCGCTGCTGCTCCTCCGCCTCACGGGCAAGGCGCCACTGCTCCTCCGCCTCACGGGCAAGGCACTCCTGCTCCTCCGCCTCACGGGCAAGGCGTGCCTGCTCCTCCGCCTCACGGGCAAGGCGCTGCTGCTCCTCCGCCTCACGGGCAAGGCACTCCTGCTCCTCCGCCTCACGGGCAAGGCACTCCTGCTCCTCCGCCTCACGGGCAAGGCACTCCTGCTCCTCCGCCTCACGGGCAAGGCGCTGCTGCTCCTCCGCCTCACGGGCAAGGCGTGCCTGCTCCTCCGCCTCACGGGCAAGGCGTGCCTGCTCCTCCGCCTCACGGGCAAGGCGCTGCTGCTCCTCCGCCTCACGGGCAAGGCGCTGCTGCTCCTCCGCCTCACGGGCAAGGCGTGCCTGCTCCTCCGCCTCACGGGCAAGGCACTCCTGCTCCTCCGCCTTACGGGCAAGGCGCTGCTGCTCCTCCGCCTCACGGGCAAGGCGCTGCTGCTCCTCCGCCTCACGGGCAAGGCGCCACTGCTCCTCCGCCTCACGGGCAAGGCGCTGCTGCTCCTCCGCCTCACGGGCAAGGCACTCCTGCTCCTCCGCCTCACGGGCAAGGCGCTGCTGCTCCTCCGCCTCACGGGCAAGGCGTGCCTGCTCCTCCGCCTCACGGGCAAGGCGTGCCTGCTCCTCCGCCTCACGGGCAAGGCACTCCTGCTCCTCCGCCTCACGGGCAAGGCGTGCCTGCTCCTCCGCCTCACGGGCAAGGCGTGCCTGCTCCTCCGCCTCACGGGCAAGGCGCCACTGCTCCTCCGCCTCACGGGCAAGGCGCTGCTGCTCCTCCGCCTCACGGGCAAGGCGTGCCTGCTCCTCCGCCTCACGGGCAAGGCGCCACTGCTCCTCCGCCTCACGGGCAAGGCGTGCCTGCTCCTCCGCCTCACGGGCAAGGCGTGCCTGCTCCTCCGCCTCACGGGCAAGGCACTCCTGCTCCTCCGCCTCACGGGCAAGGCGTGCCTGCTCCTCCGCCTCACGGGCAAGGCGCCACTGCTCCTCCGCCTCACGGGCAAGGCACTCCTGCTCCTCCGCCTCACGGGCAAGGCGTGCCTGCTCCTCCGCCTCACGGGCAAGGCGCCACTGCTCCTCCGCCTCACGGGCAAGGCGCTGCTGCTCCTCCGCCTCACGGGCAAGGCGTGCCTGCTCCTCCGCCTCACGGGCAAGGCGCTGCTGCTCCTCCGCCTCACGGGCAAGGCGCTGCTGCTCCTCCGCCTCACGGGCAAGGCGTGCCTGCTCCTCCGCCTCACGGGCAAGGCGTGCCTGCTCCTCCGCCTCACGGGCAAGGCACTCCTGCTCCTCCGCCTCACGGGCAAGGCACTCCTGCTCCTCCGCCTCACGGGCAAGGCGTGCCTGCTCCTCCGCCTCACGGGCAAGGCGCCACTGCTCCTCCGCCTCACGGGCAAGGCACTCCTGCTCCTCCGCCTCACGGGCAAGGCGCTGCTGCTCCTCCGCCTCACGGGCAAGGCGTGACTGCTCCTCCGCCTCACGGGCAAGGCGCTGCTGCTCCTCCGCCTCACGGGCAAGGCGCCACTGCTCCTCCGCCTCACGGGCAAGGCGCTGCTGCTCCTCCGCCTCACGGGCAAGGCACTCCTGCTCCTCCGCCTCACGGGCAAGGCACTCCTGCTCCTCCGCCTCACGGGCAAGGCACTCCTGCTCCTCCGCCTCACGGGCAAGGCGCTGCTGCTCCTCCGCCTCACGGGCAAGGCGTGCCTGCTCCTCCGCCTCACGGGCAAGGCGCCACTGCTCCTCCGCCTCACGGGCAAGGCGCTGCTGCTCCTCCGCCTCACGGGCAAGGCACTCCTGCTCCTCCGCCTCACGGGCAAGGCGTGCCTGCTCCTCCGCCTCACGGGCAAGGCGCCACTGCTCCTCCGCCTCACGGGCAAGGCGCTGCTGCTCCTCCGCCTCACGGGCAAGGCGTGCCTGCTCCTCCGCCTCACGGGCAAGGCACTCCTGCTCCTCCGCCTCACGGGCAAGGCGTGCCTGCTCCTCCGCCTCACGGGCAAGGCACTCCTGCTCCTCCGCCTCACGGGCAAGGCGTGCCTGCTCCTCCGCCTCACGGGCAAGGCGTGCCTGCTCCTCCGCCTCACGGGCAAGGCGCCACTGCTCCTCCGCCTCACGGGCAAGGCGCTGCTGCTCCTCCGCCTCACGGGCAAGGCGTGCCTGCTCCTCCGCCTCACGGGCAAGGCGTGCCTGCTCCTCCGCCTCACGGGCAAGGCGCCACTGCTCCTCCGCCTCACGGGCAAGGCACTCCTGCTCCTCCGCCTCACGGGCAAGGCGTGCCTGCTCCTCCGCCTCACGGGCAAGGCGCCACTGCTCCTCCGCCTCACGGGCAAGGCGCTGCTGCTCCTCCGCCTCACGGGCAAGGCGTGCCTGCTCCTCCGCCTCACGGGCAAGGCGTGCCTGCTCCTCCGCCTCACGGGCAAGGCGCCACTGCTCCTCCGCCTCACGGGCAAGGCACTCCTGCTCCTCCGCCTCACGGGCAAGGCGTGCCTGCTCCTCCGCCTCACGGGCAAGGCGCCACTGCTCCTCCGCCTCACGGGCAAGGCGCCACTGCTCCTCCGCCTCACGGGCAAGGCGTGCCTGCTCCTCCGCCTCACGGGCAAGGCGCCACTGCTCCTCAGGGGAAGTTGGCGTCTGTGATGGAAATGCGTGCGGAGCGGCAGACTGTGCGTCGCAGTGAGTGGAGTCGGAGCCTTGAAGAGTAGCGGTAGCGGAATCGGTTAGCGGAGCGGCGGCAGCGATTGGTGAAGAGGGGGTGAAGGGCCTAAACTGAGGTATGTAGAAGTCACGAGGCACGGCAGCAACCACGCCATCCACCGAGGGCGTATAAGAAGCTTCACCAGGGAGTGCGGCAGTGGGCTGGTGGGCAGTGGAGGCGGCATCATCGGGTGCCGTGGAGCTGACGTGTGCGGGCTGATTGTCTCCTTCGACGGGGAACATGGCGGGGAGAGATTTGAGCAAGTCGTAGCGCTCGTCTTCGAGAAGGCGTCCGCGAGCGGCGACAGCGGCCAGTGGCTGGGTCGAGGCGCGTCGAATCACATCCATTTGGGCGCGCAGCGCCATCACTGTTGCCATATGCTGTGGTGTAGAGGAGGTATCGGCGAAGCGGGTCTGCAGCAGCTCTTGGCAGACGATAAGGCGGCGGTTCACTGTTCGATCCCACCACTCATAGCACCCCGCGTAGTCTTTCGTGTGCGCAATTTGCTCTTCAATGCCGAGGCCCAAGAGAAAATTCGCCTCATCGAGCGCCTGATGCGTGCGATCAGTCGCCTGCGAGACGGCATCTATGAGGAGCTCCAGGAGCTCGTTCTCTGACAGGGACGCGCGCGCCTCTGCTGCCAAGGTAAAAAGCCGTGGAACGGCCTCCTCCCGAAGCGAGACGGCTCCGTCGAAGGCTTGGCGAAGGACCCTACTGGCTGTCTGGTCAGCCTTGCGCCATAAGCGAAGCAGCCCAGTTGTCAGTTGATCCACTGCCTCCTCGAAGCCCATCTCCCTCGCATTCGCCGTCGCAGACGTGGCGGTGGTGGTGGAGCTAGCTGCGCCGCTCCTGCTGGGAGGAGGCGCGACTACCTTCCGCACCGACTCCCGTACATCGTTCAGAAAGCTCCACATGCTCGGAAACGCACTGCGCTGCTGCGCCGTGCAGACACGCTCTTTCTCACTGCCACACACACACACACACTATCGGGACGGGGGAGTGGATGGGGTGGGTGTTATGAAAAGGAAGAGGGGGTGGAGGAGAGGGGGAGGGGCAAAAAAGGAGCGTGCGGCTGCGATTGCGAGAACGCGAGCGAGCGGGTGTATTACTGCAGAGCCGCGTGGCCAAATAGATGAGAGGGAGAGAGAGAGCGACGAACACACACACGCCCACACGAAGGGGGAGGAGGGGGGGGGGTAAAAATGACGTAAAGGCGCCACGACAGCAGTGTACAGGCGATATAGAGGCCCACACGCAGGGAGAAGCAACACACGCGCTCGCTGATAAACACTGCAGAAAAAAGATGGAAAACGAAAAGAGGGAAGAGTGAAGGATGGATAGGCTGCGGAGAAAAGACACCCCCCCCCCACACACACACACACACGCAGCGGCAAGAATGGCAAGGGGGATACGAGACTGCCACTCAAGATGTAAAGAACTCACGCCGACAAAGCCGTGACCAGCGCATGCAAACTCAGCAACAGCAAGAGTAGAGCTAAAAAAAAAACAAGAACAAAACAAGAAAGGATAGTGTGCTGCAATGCTGGGAGAAGTCACCCAAAATCCAGCAGGGTCAACCAAGTCGTACGAGACAGCTCGAGGTTGAACGATGCACTGCAGTTGATCCCCCTACGCGAAGCTGCGCAGCCACCCGCACCTTTGCTTGCCTTCTGTTCGTTCTCGTTCCCTCACCTACAGACGACCCTCCGAAGCGCCTCTGCCTCTGGCGCCGTTTTTTATTCTCCCCTCTTCAAGCAACGGGTGCGAGCGGCCAGGCAAGGAAGGTTTTCTCTTGTATTCGCTCCTTCTCGCCTGTTGTGTTCAGTGGGAAACGAGAGGGTGTGTGTCTGGTGTGCAGCCGTCCACTGCAGAGGGAAGGAAAGGGGGAGGGAGCGCTGCAGGCGTGGCACACACACGCACAACACACACGCCCACGTGCACGAGAGACGGTTTTCTTCTGCGTAAGTGTGAAAGAGGCGATGTAAAGCGACTGAAAAGGGGGAGGGGGATCCTGCGCAGGTCACCAGGTGCGCGTTCGCATGAGCCACGGACGGCACGGGAAGCCGGCGCGTGAGAGAGGTATGGCACCGATGAGCTCGTTTCGACGGTGCAGAGAGAGTAGTTGTGCGGGGGAAGCGGGAGGACAGAGAGATGTAAAAAGGCATTCGCCGTGGGTTTGTTAAGTTGTGTGAACGACTCAGCCCATTCTATCGGGGAAAGCGTCCCCTTTTCGGTCACTCATGCACACGGTGTTGTGGCCCTTTTCCATACTCCTTTTTTTTTCCTTCGCGTGCTTGCTCCTCTCCCTTCCTCACAAGTCCGTGTGAATGTCACCCACACAGAGCCGCACAAGCATGCGCACACGAGCATCGACACACGTGCCTGCGAGGGTGCTGCGGATTTCGTGAATGGCTGTTTTTTTTTTTCGTCGCTTGTGCCTGTTCTTGTGTTTTTCTTTTATGACGAGAATGGTGGTGACGATTTGGCAGCCAAAGAACACGCGCATGCGCACCGGTGCCTGGCTTCGACCGCAACGAACCCCCAAAAGACACACCCCGCACAGAGGGTGTGCGCGCCCCGATGCCTCTCCTTCCTCTTTTGTCCACAGCTGCCTTTTCCGCCAAGGCACTGCGCTCCCCGGAGGGGGCACTCAAGCGGGGTACATATTGTGCTTGTATCGCGCATCTGGCTTCTGCAGAGGGTGAATCGCCACATCTTCCATCATTTGCGTAAACTTGCCGCTTGGATACTTGCCAGAGGGCTGCGCGAGCTGCACTGGCATGGAGGGGCCGCGCAGGTGTGGCAGGGCGTAGTATCGCTCCATTTCGGGCGTACGCAGAATGCCGCGCTCGTGCTGCTCGATGCGGTAGGACTTGCGCGCGTTCTGAGCAACAATGTCGCGCGAGACCAGCTCCAGGTGCTGTAGCACTCCCAGTGGAATAACGTTCATGCCAGCGCTGTGCCACCACGTGTACAGCGCCTCTCTCCTGGACGCCGCGTCGGCGATGGTGCGGAGGCCGGAGCTCTGTTCAATGCGCTCCAGGTACGACTGCAGATCCTCGCGCGACCAGCACTGGGCCGTGTATTGATAAATGAACGGGGCTGTGTAGGAAAGCGGAAAGTGCGACGGCGTCTCGTACGCCTGACCGACCTCGGCATAGTAATCCCATTCTGGGGCTCCATTGTTTGCCACGGTGCTCGAGGCCGACACGGTGCGGTGGCAAACGCTGTCCTGGTGAAAGCGAACCGGGTCGTCGGTCCAGCGAGCCCAGGGCCAGTGCCGATAATGGTTGCGGTTGCGCATGCGGTTGTGCCACTCGACGCCGCTGCGGGGGTCCCAGGTGTTCCCGTACTCCTCCGGCATCTTGTGCGCAAGCGGCGATCGCACATGTGCGTTTTTGGGAGCCAGGTAGCGTGCCTTTCGGCGACGATGGGCGTACACCATGACCCGATTCATGTACCCCTTGGCCGTGGAGGCCCATGAGACGTGGGTGGTGCGCAGCATTGCGACTGTTGCTCACCTTGCGCTGTAGTGGAGACTGGAAAACCAAGAAAAGGCAAAAGGAAACCGACGCACAAGCGTGCACCGACAAGCACGCACGAGAGTGTCGCGCTGCCGAATGTAGCGGAAAGGAGAAACAAGAGAAAAGTCACCGATGGGGCGAGTAAAGAATGCGATGTGAAGAAAAGAGCATGGCTGGCGCAGTCAGGCCGGAGGCGAGCGATCAGTCGTCAGAATCAGCTTCGCAGGGCGGGCGTGCGTGATGGGGTGAGAGGGAGGACGCATGCGGAAAACAAAAGACACGGACGGTCTTCCGCAAGGCACATCACCGCTGCTGCCGCGCGCCTCATGCAAAGCGTCCCGATACGACTCGGGCAAGCGAGGTGTGCGTGCCCTGCGGCCATCTGAGGGCAGGAGCTCCTGTTCTGTCGCCATGTCCGCGACGTCTGCGATTCACCGTCCCCCGTTTGCTCCGCCTCCCCTCCACAAGCCATCTTGCCCAGTGCGCAGGAGCGCGGCAGCGCACAACCACAAACGCGCGCCGTCTACCGCACACATGACACGGTACTTTCGCCCATACTCAGTTAGCGCCCGTTTTCGTTCCCTTGCACACTTTCTGATGGTCGATAGCCGTACAAGAAGAGTTGAGAGAAGGCAAACACAAACTTCACAAGCGGAGTGGTAGATCGGGCTGCGGGCCTCACTGGAAGTCGCTCGCGTGCATCCATCATCGACAACCTGCAGAGTAGGGGGCCGTCAGGAGATGGACGCAGCCGCTCCCGCCTTCTTTCCCCTCTCCACGCACGTCCTTTATCTTCAGTCGACGCCGCTACCAGACCAGAAGACAAGCTACCAACTCCTCCCCTATCGACCGCAGCACATACACAAGCGTGTACGATTATTTGCCTTGCCTTTGCCAGCGTACGTGAGAGAGGCAAGAGAGAGAGAGATGGAAGAAGCGGGAGAGTGAGTTGCTCAGAGGTCCTTAGCGAGTCCGCCCATTCGCCCCAGCCCATTCGACTGCTGCAGCGTGTGCAGCTGCGCCGCGGAGCCCGAGGCCCTGTCGGCGCGAATAGAGAGCGTCCTCTTGTACAAGAGCACAGACGCGCGTATACGATGTGTTTGCTTGTCCTGGCGAGGCTTCCATGTCACCTGCCCCTCTATCTTCCTGTCCCACCGGGTGAAGACGTGAAGGGGAAGGTCGGGATGGGCGGTGGGACGTACTATAAAGACATGCACCGTAGAAGTGACGGGCGAGAAGGCACCATAACGGCAGCGGGGCCCATGCGCAGCGACGACGGAAACTGGAAGCAGCCCTGGCAGGTGGCATAAAGTCATGGCTTCCACCGGACAAATAAACGCCCATCATCTCCCGATCGCGGCGCACCGTCATGTCCCCCGATAAGCGGCCAAAGGCCAATGAAAAGAGCACCGCACAGGAGCGACGATGTCTCCTCTGCGCAGGTGGAGGAGGAGGGGGGGGGCGCTGGAGCGCTCACGCGCCTGCTTGGGAAGGAGAGAGGAACACAAGAAAACAAGAGAGCGGAGTTTGTGGCCCGCGTTCGTGGGTCCGAGGGAAAGCATTCGCCACGTAGGCAGGCGTCTCGTAGCAAATTGATACGTGGGCGGACAAGGTACACGGCACGTACGCGCTGGCAGACACACAGACACACTCAAACAACAAAAAACGGTAGCCTTGTCCGCGAAAAGGAGATGCAGTCCTGTCTGGGGAGGCGCCGATACAGACGGAGAAAGGGAGGGACGGAGGGCGCGAGGAGGAGAACGTGGGAAAGCACGAAGAAGATAGGGCGGAAAAGACGTGGACGCACACATGCGCGCGCGCGCGCATGTGTGCGTGTGCATGTGTGGTGAGGGGAAGCGGCGAGGGGCTCGTCGACACGAAGCAAGGTTGAGGAAAGGGTGATCCGAGTAACGCGAGAGAGAAGCCGCAGCTGCAGGGACCACAGAAGGAAAACAAGCAAAAAAAAGATAGACATAGGGCAGTGCGGCCCGTAAAAGGGGGAAAAAGAGGAAACGACGAAGAAAAAAAAATGGACACGCCTGTGTCCTCTTGTCTGTGTCTGTGTGGGCGGTGTGAGAGGTCCTTTGTGTATTGTCCGCCTTGGCGTGTGTTGCCTCTTCAACGCGACCGCACCACCGACGAGCAAGTCAACGAGCATACACGCATGACACCAGCACAGCTCACTCGCATCCGCTGCACCACGGCTCATGACGCCGAAAGTAATGAGAAGAAAAGATACGTGTGCAATGGCATGAGAGGGCGAAGGTGAACAGCGAGGTGAGGAAAGGGGAGGGCACGAAAGACGAAAAGGAACGTATAAGGAAGGGCTTGTCGCGTCGCCACATGCGCGCACGAAAAAAAAAAACGCCTCGATCTATGTCAGCCTCCTCACATGGTGCGTGTACAAAGTCACAGGCAGAGACAGACACCTCTCACACGCACGAATGAGGCGGAGGCAATGGGGAGGGAAGGGGATGGGAGAGGAGACTCCTCCACTCGTACAACGAAGCGAAGAAGGGAAAATAAACGCAGTCACACACACACACACACAGAGAGACAGCAGCAATAACGGTAGCAGTCGCGCCGCCATCTCCCGCCGCCGCATCGCGCAGCTTCTCTCCTTCTCCTTCGGAGTTCAATCTGGCGACGGTGTCGGTGACCCCGGATGATGCGCCGCCAGCCCGGTAAGCTCCTGGCCAACCCCAAAAGTTTCCCTCAAGAGCACTTGGCACACAAATGTGGCCACGAAGCCCATGACGGCGTAGGAAACGGTGCGCCCGTGTACGTCCCAAAGCCACCAGTGTCGGTGAGTGCGGAGCGACCAGACTTGCTGGCTGTTCAAGTACCCGTCCGGTTCCTCCACCGTTTCCGTGTTGCTGCGTGAATTCGGCGCGTTCTCGCCGCCAGCGGCGGCTTTCCCGTCTTGGCCAAATCCGCCGTTGAAGCGGTGACTTTGCATGAGGAGAGAGCTGCTGGCGGTGACGGGGATGCAGGAGCGTGAGCCTCGCTCGTTGCCAAGCGTGGTCAGCCCGACCACCTTCGCCATAGCCAAGTAGGGCTGCTGAAGCGACTTGGGCAACCGCGCCGCGCACTCACCCGACAAGAACTTGAAGACCGCCTTCAGTACAACAGCGGCGATGAGCGACGACAGCTCCCTGCTGGCAAGGACAATGGAAATGCACACGACCCACTGCATCAGAAAGCTGAAGGAGAATACCACGTCGAGCATGTGGTCGGGTTGCGGGCGTGCCGCCAGGGTACCGTAGATCGCGTAGAATTTCCAGAGGCCGATCGCAGAGCCCATCACCGCACCAGTGAAGCGCAGGCTATCAATGTAGCACGGGCACGGGTCATGGGGGGTGGCATGGGCCATGGAGAGCAGGTGCACGGTGACGTACAAAAGCAGGTACGCCCACCACGGCGTGTCGGCACGCTGCAAGATGTTGGCCTCCCACCCATCGAGGAAGGCGACGTGGGAGAGAACAGTAAGGAAGGCCACCACACCGCCACCAATCAAGTCACCGACCCAGTGCATGCCCAGGTAGATGCGCGAGAAACTGACGTGCGCGAAGTAGCAAGCGGCCGCCAGCCAGCACAGCAAGGCGTGATCAGGGAAGGCGTGCACCAGTTTGCAGTACAGCAAGAAGGATAAGACGCCACTTTGGCAGGAGTGGGTGCTTGGGAAGCCGTACTCGTTGTCGTGAGTGTCGCGCTTGCCGTGCAGCTGAAGCGGTGGACATGGCGGACGTGGGCAGCAGAAAGCGTCCTTCATGATGCCGGTCACGTACTGCCCCACCCATAGCATCGACGTGATCTGCACACTGCCGAGCGGCGCACCAAGCCAGGCCGTCGTCGGGATGAGCAGCATGTAGAACTCGGCCTCGCCAGTGAAACTCCACAGCTGGAAGTATGGTACGAGCAGCGGCTGCAGTGGACTACCTATGCGCTGCACCTTATCGATCCACCACACCTGCTCCTCGTTACAGAAGCAGGAGATGTACCACTCGCGAAACACAACCCTCCGCTGCGGGCGGCGCCACTGCACGAGATTTTCGTGCACCGTGAGCGGCAGCGCCACCACATCGCTTGACACTGCCGCCGGCGTCACGACGGTCATGGGAACCTTGATTGCCGACTCGACGGTGCCGCCGACTTGGGGTGCATCTGTGCCGAGGCTATCTGAGTTTTCCGCAAAGTCTGACGGGTTGCTCTCCCCCTCTCTGTCGGGGCCTTCCAGCACGATACCCAGCGAGATTGACTTCGACTTACCACTAGCAGTGCCATTGGCAGCTGGGTTGCCGCCGCCGCGGGGGTAAGGCCTGCCACTGCTGTTCCCGTTGCACCACGCAACGCCGGCTATGTCACCATTCCCAATGCCATTTTTGGCATCGTCAGTGCATGCGGCGCTGACAGCAACGCCTTCTCGGACAGCACCCCTGCGGGTCGATGCCGGCGTCGTCAAGGGTGGCGATGGCACGGGCGTGAAGTCCTGAGCGGAGGAGGGGCCAACAAAGCGACTGGCAGGCATCAATGTCGCGACGGGCATTTGATGTGTGGCTGTTGGCATGCCGGCAACGCAACGAGAGCCCTCCAGCACACACACGCACACACACGCGCTACTCGGCTGGCGAGAACGACGGAGAGCGATGCAAGTGGCCGAGAGTGGAAGGCGAAGGGAGGAGAAGTGTGTGTGTGTGTGTCCGTGTGTGTGTGTTCGTGTGTGCTCCCCGCGCTGCTCCCAAAACAAACCGCACAAGAGCCGAATAAAAAGTACGGAGGATGAGAGAGAAGCACACGAAGGAAAGGGGCACGGCACCAGCAGCAACTCGAACGGTTGCAAAGAGCGGCGACACGCCGAACACGGGAGAGACAAGGGAGAGAGAGAGAGAGAGAGGCAGAAGGCGGGATTCACAGAAGGTAAGTAAAAGGTATGCGAGGAGGGGTGCGGTGGGTGGGTCGAGGTCGACTCTTTAGCACACGTGCGACGAGGAAAGGCAGGGGTGGTTGAGTAGAAAACGGCACAGAAAATGTGCAGCAGCAAACACGCACGCAGAGAGACACAGCCAAAGATACAGCAAGAAGAAGAACAGGGGAGGAGGCGAAGGATGTGTGCGCGGAGGTGAGAGTGCCAACAATGAAAAGGCGCAACGACAGAAGAAAAGAAGGGGAGAGAGAGAGAGCAAGGACAAGAAGCACGTGCGAGAGACGAGCCAAAAAGCACAGTGGGCAAGCGGAAGGGCGCGGAGAAAGAGGGGAAGGCGTGCGGTGTTGCAGGCGTTGCACACAACCTCCAGAATCAACGACGACGGCAAGGGAACAATGAAAACGGGGAGAAGAAGAGTTGAAAGTCACACAAGGACGCACCGACAGGGAGGCAGGGGAGCGAGATGTGCAGAGCAGAAAGCTTGCGCTAAAGGGTATCGGCAAAACGCAGCACAGGCCGAGAGAGAGAGAGAGCGGAGTCGTGTGTGTGCGTGTGTGTGTACTTGTAGAAATAGTGAACACAACAACAAACAAAAGCTTCCACAAGTGATCTGCGCCCCCCCCCCTCCCAACGCTCTTGATCAGAGAAGCTTGGGGGGTAGGAGAGAGTAAAGTTTAAGACGGAAGAGAGCAAAGAGCGCTCTACCCGAGTAATTCAAGGCACAGAAATACAGCGCAAACGGAAAAAAAAGAGAGATACTCGCACGGCGGTTGCCAGGAACGAATCCAAAGAAAACGAGCGAGCGCGTGTGTGTCGGTGTATGCTCGGAAAGGTTGCGAGGGGAAAAAATAGAGGGAGAGGGTGGAAAGAAGAGACTAACCATACCAAAGTATGTACATCTCCCTTTCCTGTATGTATGTATGTGTGCGTGTGTGTGGCTATGGTATTGCACGATTCTTTTTTCTCGTTTGAATCGGCAGCAGATTCGCTGTACGCGGAGCGGATCTTGTTGCCCTTTGTTTCGCCTTTCGCTCCTGCTTCCGGTGCGTTGACCTCCGATCTCCCGTGTAGGTATAGAGCAAAACACGACGCGTGCACACACGGGCTCACTGTCCTCAGTGTCCTTCCCACCCCCTTCCTCGTCGCAGCCTTACACGCACGCCAGCCGCGAAGAAGATAGGGGCGCGCCTCAGCGTGTGTGTGCGTGTGTGCAGATGAGCCAGTAAGTCACTCTGCTCCCTGTGTTCACCCAACCAAAATTGCGCAGCTCGAATTCGTCGGCTCGCAATGGTGCCGCGAGCTGACCAAGACGGAGAGGACGTTGCTCTGTATAGAGAGAGGGGGAGGGCAGAGGTGGACGCACGATACGCTACAATCGACGCTGTGCTCAGGCAGCGCGTATCCCGGCCGTCGTCATCAAAGAACGTTCGGCAAAAATACAGGCGGGGTATATTGGAGAGCGCCGCCTCATCCGAGAGAGAGAATAGCAAGACTGATGCCGCACTTCTGCTCTGTGAGCGAGTAAGAGGGTATACGAAAGGATTAAAGGTCTAGAAGAGGGAGGGCTACATCGTACAGTGTCGTCGTTCCCAGGGACACTCGCACGCAAGCAATCGAAGCCGTACCTACGCCGCCTCCCCGGCACCGTGCCCAACAGAGAACGCGTGTAGGAGTGTGTTGACTGGCACTAGAAGCCGAGCGGGGAGGACGCAGAGAGAGAGAGAGAAGGTCGTGAACAAAAAAGTGCGTGCGCCGCGAATCCCAGCCAACTCAAGCAACAGCGGAGAATAAAAAAAGTGGCGGAGGACGGTGGCTGAGGAAGAGAAACACCGCAGAAGAAGCAAAAAAGATCAAAGAAACGACGCGAGAAAAGGCAACGGAAGAGGCGTGCGCACCGATACACGAGGGTGATACGTGGGCCTCGTTTCCTTTGTCCGAACGGTTGCGGTTGTAACGGTGGCGTCCACACGGCACCTCATGCAATGTGTATATCTGGACGCACGTGAGGGAAGATGCACATGAACACACCTCTATTTGTCTGCAACCAACCCGCATAAAAGGGCGCACACCCGCACCCAGAGGAGGAGGAGGGCGGGGCAGGGAGTGCTGAGTGCGTTGGCACACCCGAGGCACGTGAAGCCATCGGAACAGTCGCCAAGGAGCCAAAAACAACGGCACACAACGAGGAGAAGAAAAAAAAAACAAGAAAAAGGAAAGAAGAGGTGGGAGAAGGAAGAATGCAAAGGCATGTCGAAATGGAGAGGTGGTAGTTGCTCCGCTTCTGTATACCCGTCTGCTGCGCCACGGGCAATAATGACGCGGTATGGCGCATGCTTCTTCCGCTCCGCATCGCTAATGCCTCCGTAATGCGGTTCGTCCAACAAAGGGAAGGAGGAGGCGTACAAAAAAAAAATGGCGCCGCACCACCCTGGACACGCAGATGCCGCTACACACCAAGTCTCCCGAATGGAGTGATCCAGATGATGGGCCGAGGGCCGAAAACCGACGGGGCCTCTACGCCCCCGTCCACTGTGCACGTTTTTTCTGTTTTGTAGGTGTGATCGAGTACTGCGCACATGGAAACAGCGAAGAAGCACGGATAGCAGAAGAAGAAAACGCAAAGCAGAAGCCGCCCCGAGCGGCAGCCTGGAGAAACGGCGCCAAGGGATCGAAAAGAGCGGTACCGCTACACACTCGCAGCGCGCGAGGGGAAAGGGGGTGGAGCATGGCACAGAAGATGAGCAACTGAGCGTGCAGGAGGGCAGAGCATCCCTCCATGCCCCGCCCCTCAACGAGCCAGGCAATTCCTTGGTATTATCTGAAGACGGTAGCAGATGACGGCAAGTGAAAGAAGGCGCACAAGGAACCAAAGGAGGGGGGGGGGGTAAACCGCACTCACAAACAGGGAACAAGAAGACGCAAAGGACGAAAAAAAAAAGAAAACGGCCACATCACCAAATCTCTCGCACAGCGCCGCGTATCGCTCGCCGGCGCCACGGCTCCCCAGCTCTGACCAACTCAGACGTTTTGTTTTAATTTTCGCTACCCCTCCACCCCCCTCTCCCGCCTCACGGCTCACGCGACGCGCCGCGCGTCCATGTCCACACGGTGCGTCGGCCCGATCCACTGCTGCCGTTGCGCCCCGCCTCAGAAGACCGCGGCGACAGCAAGTCTACTGGGGCAACAAGACGGTCACGATTGTTCGTGTACGCGGGCGGAAAGGCAGCGGCGACACTGGCGCCCTGTGACGCCCTGGAGGCAGAAACGCCCTTATCACCATCCGCTCTTGCGGCTTTCGGGGGTGATGGCTGGGCGGCGATCGCGGCTTCGGAGGCACGCTGGCGCTTTGCTCCCACGGCTGCGGCCTCGGCAACGAGTGTCGCCGAGCGCGAGGCAACGCGCACGGTGAAGTGGCCGCCGCAGCGTTGTGTGCGCGGGCGTGACCCATTTCTCAGGCAGGCGTTCGAAGGGTGGTTGTCGCCATCGAGCGTTACGTTAGCAGGCGGTGGCACAACTGCAGCGCTGCCGCAGGCACCAGGTGCACCCTCCGTCAGCCACGTTTTTCTCGTGCCGCGGTTCACGTTGGCGGCGGGCACGGCCGTCACCCGCTCGAAGCAGCACCCCGGCGCAAAGCCGATACGCTTCTTTTCACGGGGGGGGCTTTGGTCATCAGCTGCGCCACGCACACATGCATCCATCACGGATTTTGATGGTGGCCCGTGAGGGCTTTTCTCAGCGGTAAGCGGAGACATCACACTGGTGGCCACTTTAGCGGCTGCACCTTGCTCGTCGGAAGGTCTGCAGTCACGAGGCTGCTCACTTGAACCCACCTCCGTCGTTGGCGCCACGACAGATGCGACAATGAGCGGGGCAGGCACCGCCGTCGCGCCCACCTCGATGCACCGCATCAGCTTTTCTCTCAGCAGGAGGAGCAGCTGATGCACAGCCGCAGCCGGCATTAGCGTCGCCTCACGGCGTGGATCGACCCCCACGGCACTTAAGGAGCCTGAGCACGACTCATCTGCAGCAGAGGAAAGAGGTGTGCAGTTGCTTGGCGCAACGGGCGCGCCGGACCGCCTAGGATCCGTTGGCCCTTTCCCGAGCGAGAGAACGTGGGCATGGCACTTCTGCAGAAAGGCCCGTCTCGCACAACGCAACTCCTGCGCCGCGTCGGCACAGGCCCGTGCAGCTCCCCTTGCGTGCGCCTCCGCAAGCCGGCGCTCGGCATCGCCTTGCGTGTGTTTTGCGGCGAGCTCCTCACGCCTCGCCTGCTCTTCGGCAATAAGTACCTCCTGACAGTGCAGCTCCTGCCGTAGCGCCTCGGTGCGCCGTTGCACCGCGCGGAGGTCGACCTGTGTCAGCTGCTGCTGCTTTTGCAGAGCACACACAAGCCCGTACAGCTCCTCCGCAGAGCTGGGTTGATGCGGCATGGCTTGCAGTGATGTAAACGGCCACAAAGCAGCCAAAAGAAGCGAAAACGCCGACGTCGCTTGACTGACGCTGTCGGCAGTGGCACCATAATGGAGGCGAGCGAGATCACCGCGTAGCCAGTGCGCGCAGCAGCCGCGGCACACACATACAAAAAAACAACGGAGGCCCTCCACCTCCAGCGTACTCGCAGGAGCGACCACACAGACACAGGCGGACACTTACAGCACTGCGCGAGGAAAGAGAGACGTTGCGGCTGCCGAGTTGCACGGTGCTGTCAAAGACGGCCCTTCGAGGCGGGGCCCAGGAGGAGAGGGAATGCGGGGAGCGGCACGCAATCTGCAATGGAGATGCCGTTACGTGTCTGTCTATACGTGTGCAGCATCAAGAGGAGCGAAAAGAAGGAAGGAGAGATGAGAGTGCACAAGCTGCCTGAACGAAGCCCGCCCCTTCGAGAAAAAAGGGGGAGAAGAGCGTGGTGAGCGGCGCGGCTCTTGAGGGCAATGAGCACAGTAGACGGCATCGGTGGTGGAAGTGGTGCGTCTCTGATGCCGCCACCCACGGCCTCCGCTCTCCACCCGCACCCTGCTCCCCGCACGTGTATTTAGTTTCGCAGCAGTGATCAGAGATTGTGGGATATGAAGGGAGAGGGAGTCGGAAGAGCGGTGCTGCGACACTCCTCGCAAGACGCCGTGTGCTTCTTTGCCACGTGCCTGTCCGCCTGTCTCTGCGTGTGTGTGTGCGTGTGCGTGTGCGTGTACGGTTTTGTGCGCAGGATACATCGCGAAGATGGCGTGTATTCTGTTCCTCTTGGTTGTATACTTCGTTGAAGGTCGCAGCACAATCTCGCCTTTACAAGTAATCGTAATTGCACACCGGCTTGCCATGAACGAGGACGAGTGAAGGAGTTGAGCGGTGCTTTCCTATCGCATTCTATCCTCCTTCATGGTCTCTAAGTGAAACAGGAAGCCCCCTCCAACAGCGCCAGAGCTGCTTCCTGACACCACACCACCTCGCGACACAAATCCACCAGCTTTTGTGGAGCAACAGCAGCGTACTCCCACTCCGCTGGAAGGCTGTCGGGCGGCACGGCAGCAGATAGCGCGGAAGCGCCGCCGCTGCCGTGTTCGTGATCCGCGCCCGTGAGCTCTGCTTCTGCGGATCTGGAGAGCGCATGGCGCTGCAGAGCCTTCGCCATTATGCACTGTCCTGTTCCCGTAATATCGCCGCAGATGCTTACCACCGCCTCCACTAGGCACCATGCCAGAGCAGCAGAGTCTTTCTTGGGCCTCGCGCCGGCAGTGCTGGTGGCATTAGCCTGCGGTAAGTGGTCCGAGGGTTGTGGATGCGGCAAAGTCGAGGAAGATGTATGCTGCGCAGAGGCAGGTGAAGGTGTCGAGAGCGCTGCGTTCACCGGCGAAGGTGCCGGCTTGCGGAGGCGGAGCCGCTGCGGATAAGCGTAATGGAGTGAGGTGACCAGCTGCACGTCTTCGTCGGCGCTGGAAGGGACAGACCTATGAACGCCACGGAAGTCATCGGCCGCGGCGAACGAGTCCGAGTCGCTCGTTTCCGTGTCCGAGCCGCTGCGCTCCCTGGTTGCCAGCGACTCATCAGGTGCAGCCTGTAGAAGCGTCCACACGGGCACCACAGACACCTGCGTCTCTAGCGCGACGTCCATTGACGAGGACTCTTTCAGCCGCTGGCTGGTGTCTCCGTAGGCGCGCTCACTGCCTTCGCCCTCCCCACGCTCCCCATCTACTGTGCTTCCTTCGAGTGACACACCATGCGTGTGGAGCCGTAACAGCAGCGAGGGGTCCTCGAAGAAGGCCAGCCGGCCGCCAGAGCCGTCTGGTGCGCCATCCGCGTCGGCCCACTCCTCCGGTATGACGGCGTGACTGCAAGGCGACTGCTGCAAGCGAAATCGAGCGAACGAGACGCCGAACCGCGTCGGCGGTGCTGGCAGCTGCGCGTCAGCACTCGTCTTCTTGCACGCTCGCGACCCCGACGCCTTCGCGGGTGCAGCGTGCCGGTGCTTGACTGCAGCGGCCGCAGCAGGCCGTTGTAGAAAGAAGAGCGAGTGCAACCCCAGTTCATAGCTGGGCCGCAGCGTGCCTAGCTCATTGCGGGTGACGAGGGCAGCGACGTAGCACAGCATCTCCTCCAGCGGCATGGCCAGCAGAAAGGCGGTGTATGGGCTGCTGCACTGCGTCCAAGACGCATTCAGTAGCGGTGCCGGCGACGACAGATGCGCCCCTTCGCTGGACTGCTTCACGTAGGTGCTGGACTGCTGCTGCGCTGCGGTGATGTACAGCTGCCTCGAGGCGACGCCGCCACTCCGGTCCTTGTGGCGCAGCGGAAGGCACGAGAAGACCTTGTGAAGCGCGCTTGACACGCTGTGCAGATGGCGTCCATCCCCGCCAGTGTTGTTCCTGTAGCTGCTCGCGGCCACCGCGGCGCTCGCGTTCGCTGGGCGCGGTGTCGATGTCGCGCCACTAGTGGGAGCTGGTGCGTCCCCCGCTGTGGTACCGGCACCCTGTTCATTCGGCGTCTGCATGTGGAACATCTCTCGCCAGAGCAGCTGGTGCAAGTATTGTGCGACGCCCACCTGCTCACCAGCCGCCGAGTTGGCGGGCACGGCTGACGACGTCTTCTTCGCCGCGTCCAGAGCGTCCTCGAGTGCTGTCACTGCGAAAAGGGCATCGTGGAAGGTTGGCGTGTAAGGGGCAGTGCTGTGCGTACATGCAAACACCAAAGCGGAGGCTAGCGGTGCGCTCGTCGCAGTCGAAGGCACCTCGACACGAGAGCGGGCCTTTGACACGGTGGACTCCAGAAGCGACTGCACCGACCGCGACGACGACAACGGTGGCACGGATGCCGAAGACGGCGCACGTGGAAAGGCCAGGCAAAAGGCCAAGGCGTCGCCAACAGTGATGAGCAGCACGTCCATGACCACCGCAGCGGAAGGCTTGCCTGCGGCTTCACCCATGCGCATTGGCCAGGATGTCCAGCTGAGCGCATCGGCGGCTGCCGCGCTTGCATGAGGCCTGGACAACGAGCGAGGTGCCGCGTAGCGAGCCAGACGGTCGATCGCAGCAGCCGACAGCAGCACCTGCTCTTCGTGGCTGAGAAGCATCGAGAACTTGGCAGAGGCAAACAGCAGACCCGATGGCGAGTAAACAGCCACGAGAGGCGTCGCGCCTGCCCGCGCTGTTGACGCCGCTCGACCTTTAGCGGCAGTTTCCCTCCCCCCCTTGCCGCCGGTGGAGTGCTCACTAGCCCACAGATCATGCAAGAGGAGGCGCCCCAGGTCCGTGGCTTGACTCGTGCGCATCGGCCTCTCGCCGCCCGCAAGCAACCGCGCAATCGCCCACACCAGCACCCTGCCGCTCTCCTCGGCTGTGCGTGCCACGGCGGCCCAGCTGGAGCTTTTTTTGAGCAGCTTGTCACTCTTCCGTCGCAAGTGCGAAACACAGTGCACCCGCACCGCGCAGCAACACCCCTGCGCGGACGCGCAAGAGGCACAGTTGCGCTCGTGGACCTCTCCTGCTCGCACGGCGCCGACGCGCACGTGCTCTAGCTTTTCGAGAAGAACGGCGTGAAGCGATCTTGTAAAGCCGCCAGTGGCGGTAGAAGCGCTTCCTATTGAGGTCAGTGCAGCCCTTTGAGCGTTGACGACCCCACCACAGCAGGGTGCGGATCCGGCTTCCTTCTGCTGACACTTCACTGGCCGCGAGGAGAGCTGAAGGTGGATCGCCAGCACGCTCAGTGGCACAACACTTGCGGTAGAAAGAAAAGCAACGAGCGACGGCGCAGCGCAGCGGCGTAGCTCAAGGGATGTCGCATCACCAGCGAGGCCGACCCGGGAAATTCGGAGAAGGCGGTGGACGGATGCGCAGGCAGCGTGCTTGCAGTGCCGGATGCCACTTGTGGTAGTGCGCGTGCCGCGTGGTTCGGCTTTGTTGTGGCCGCCATATCCGAAGGGAGTGGCTGCAGGGACAGTTTTTCTGCAGCCCCGGTCACATCCTCGACGGCGGGGTAGCCCTGCATAAGCTTGGAAAGGAATTGTCGATTGGACGAGGTGCCGACGCTTCCGGAGGTGTTCTGCGGAGTGCTGCCTGCCTCTTGAGTGCGTGCGAGCCACAGCGCAGGTGGCACGCGTGGCCCACCATCATCCTCATGCACGATAGCGGCCTCAGCGCTCGCCACTGCCGTCAGCGGCGGCGGTGCGCGGGTGCAGAGTGCGTCCAACAGAACTTGCACACCGCGCTCGCTCGTGCTGCAGAGCACTGCAAACACACGATTGAGCAGCAGCCGCAGCGGTGGCGAGTCCGGCAGCCCGGCGTCCTCCTCGTCACCGACGGCAACCGTCGTAAGGCCAAGGTGGCCCCCCAAGTTGCGCTGATCAACGATGATGCATGCGTTCACGCTCTCATCCGTGCCAAGAACACCACACGAGTCGCTGTTGTTCCAGCCGGAGATGGCAGGGGCCTTGTCGCTCAGTGCGGTGAAGGTGTGCAGCTGCCGAAGGCAAAATGGGGCCTGAAAGAGCCGCGCCATTCCATCCAGCTTTGGGACGCACCGGCCGTGAGAAGGAGCTGCGTAGCAATAGCCACCACTGCACTCGACGCGAGCCCACGACATGGCGACGCTATCAGCCCCTTCCTCTCTCTTTCACTTTGTGCCTCCCCACAGTACACCTTGAAAGAGGCAACGCGAAGTGGACGTGCGCACGAACGCCTCTCTATAGGCCTCGATGTGTGCGCGTCCGTGTGTGTCTATGCGTATCGCCCGCGTGCTTCCTGATCAGCCGTGGACTCGGCAGAGAAAGGCCAACCCGTAAAACGAAAACGGACGAATAAAGAGGAGCGAAGGACCTCTATCCGGAGCACGTTGATGGCTCGACGTGTATATGTATGACCCTGCCCCTCTCTCTCTGTCTATGTACGTTTATGGACGCGGTATGTGAGCGTGTCTTTTTTTTCCTTCGTGTGTGTCCGCGCTACACGCACGCACGCGAGCGGCAAGCGATGGGGGAGGGGAGGGGGGGGGGCGATCGCGACAGCAGCCTGTGCGAGTGATGTGTATATGCTCTTTGTTTGGGTGGGTGGGTGGGAAGCGGAAGAGGGGATGGACGCAGATGCCGCGACAGCGCTCTCCAGCGCGCACGCTTCGGTGACCTTCCAGCGAAGGAAGCGCAAGAGCTACAGAAATTGGTGGCACGCTCTCTGTGTTAAAATGGAGGGAGAGGGTAGAGGATGGGCCGAGAAAAGAGACCACAGTTGCGAGGCAGTCGCTGTCGGCGCCACGCAGCGCTAGACGCGGGGCACATACAGCACCCACGCGGTCTAGACAGCAGCGGTGCGCCGACAGCACCAAACCGCAGTGGGTCGCGTATGGCGGACGGCAGCGCACTTGGCTTGTCAGATGACAAGCGGAGCACGCGAGTCCTGCTTGCCCACGCACTCGAGAGGCACTTCATAGCAGCGCCCTCACACGCCACACCATCAGCAAGTCGTCTGCAAGCTTTAAAAAGGAAAAAAGAGAGAACTTCCGCTTTGGTGGCAGCGGTCACCACCGCTGCCACCAGCTACGTAAGACACCATCCGAAGACCATTACGCGCCTTCACGACTCCGCCACGTGCACGCGAGGAGGAAGACACCCCGCTGTCGATCGCGTGCGCATACGTTCCTTCTCTCGTCGGTTCCACTTGCCTTGTCCGCTCAGCCGAGGAGGAGGAGGAGGAGGGGGGAGGAGGACCGCACATCCCCCCCCCCACACACACACACGCACCCCCTCAGCGCGCTGCCTCCCTTTTTGCCCAACACAAGTGCACATGAGAAGAAAAACGAGCTCATCGATACAATCACGGCAGCGAGTCAAGCGGACAAGGCGTGGGAGAGGCAGCACGCAGCGCGCGCAGGACATTCGTGCAAAATGGCGCTCCTCGCCCTTCGCTTGTATTTTCCCTTCTCTGCGGACGCGGCGGATTCGGGCACGTTTTCTTCGTGTTTTATTCCGTTGCATGTTTCCCTCGGGCCGATCACCGCACCACACACACACAGACACACACACCGGCCCTCGCTCCTTGCTCTGGTTTCTCTCGTCTACTCACCTAGTATATGTACGGGAGCAGCCGATACTTGACGACGCGGCAGAACGCGTTCCAGTCCTCCTTGCCGTACTTCTCTCGCATCTGCTGCTCATCGCGCAGCTGACGGTGCATGAGGAGGAGGCCAAAGTAAAGAGGATGAAAGTACGGCAGCCACTCTGCCGTGCCGCTGAACGCCGCCCAGCCGAGCGCCATCAGCCAGTCACCAACGTAGTTTGGGTGCCGGCACACGCCCCAGTAGCCGGAGATGATGAGAGACTTGCCCTTGGAGGTCTTCATGACGCGCAGGTGCTGCACGCGCGGGTCCTGGGGATTTTTGCGGAAGCGGTCCTTTTCCGTGTTCGCATTGCGAAAGACAAGGTAGCCGGTAGCAGAAAGGGAGGCGCAGAGGCACAGATGCACGAGCGAGAGGTGCGCGGGGTGGTGGACGAGGTACTTTGTCTGCAGGGTGTACGTAAACGGCACCCACGCAAGGTCGCCGAAGCACAGCATAAAGCCAAAGCCGTCCGCCACAATGTCCATCATGCTGAGGTTTCCCGCCTCCAGTAGCAGGCCGTCCAGCACGTAGAAGGACTCGAAAAGCGCGGTGAGCACGATGCTCGGCGTCACGGTACCCAGCTCGACCGACTTGCACACGAATGCCCAGTTAAGAATGCTCCAGCCAA
Organism: Leishmania aethiopica; assembly: GCA_003992445.1. NCBI lineage: Eukaryota > Euglenozoa > Kinetoplastea > Trypanosomatida > Trypanosomatidae > Leishmania > Leishmania aethiopica. The sequence continues at coordinate 917,343 of RZOE01000021.1, forward strand.
TGAGACCAGGCCGGAGTTCGCACATCAGCTTCCAGTCCAGCGGACCGGTGCGCGGGTTCAGCTCGCGGCCAACCCAAAAGTCGTAAAGGACGCTCCCGCTGTTGCCACCGAGAGCCGTGAGTACGTTGCGGCTGCGGTACGACGCCGCATACAGCACGACCGACATGGCGAACGAGATGAGAATGGCGCCGATCATGAGGGGGTGGTAGAGGTCGGCCACAACAGCCATGTTAAGGATGGAGGTGAAGTGCAGGCCAAAGAGCACGAGGTGAGCGACAACGAAGGCGTGGATGGCGTTCATGCGGTAGGCAAGCCGCTCGCCGCTGCGGAGCTCGCCACCGTGGACGAGCTTGCCAATGGGGAGGATGGAAAATACGGCGTGAGCGGCGATCCACACAAGCTCGATGCCGATCGCCGTCCGCAGCATCGGCCAAGCACCCTGCACCACCTCCTTCATCAGTGAAGGCAGCCGCATTGCCTGCATGAGGCTGCAGTGCTCCCCAGCGCACAGGCTGTTCAGCGCTACAACCAGTGTGGGGAGAACGGCAACCATGAAGAGGGCTCCCACCGGGCCGCCCCACTCGTAGGTTTTCGTGCGGGGCTGCAGAGGATTCGCCTCTGCCCTGGAAGCACCTCCTCTGCCTTTCGCCATGGTCACACTGAGAAAGAGGAAAGAAATGACGCGCTAAAGCAACGGAAGGGCGAGTGGAAGTGCCAAAGTCGTACGGGAAGCTGATCCGCGGTGGCGATATGCAGCATCAATCTTGCAATGGCCGTGGAGTGCCCGGCGGACAAAGCGCTTTTACGTGGATGCGTGCGGAAGCAGCGATGGAGAAGGAGAGAAGCAGCTTCGTGCTGAGCACTGCTCCCTCCCGCCACTCCTATTCGCTGAAATAGATGATTCACGCGAGACACAAAATCCCCAGCGAGAGAGCTCTGCAACACCCATACATGTATAGAGAGCGCGCGCGGTCGCAACAGCAGCAGCAGCACTAAAGAGGAAAAAAAATCAAACCCAAACATGCGCGCCCTAACACGACCGCCACTCCGCTCCCTCCAATACCCCACAACTGTGCGTGTGTGTGTAGCGAGGAAGAGAGGTGAGGGGACCGCACGCTTGTGGAGCGCGGAAGATGCGGGTATGCGAACAAAACAAAGGGCGCCCTCACTAGACGACACTTTTCCCTTGTTGTTGTTTTCTCCCTCGTTGTGGCTGTTGTGCGCTGCGTGGTTTGCCTTGAAGAGCCGTCGATACCTACACAGCAGATCGGCCCGTGGCCGATATCGAATGAACGGAGCAGGCGAGGAAGAGAACACGGGAAACGAAAGGGGAGGGAAGGGGTAAGGGGAAGGGAGGGAGAAGGAGGTTGTAGCGCAAGAGGTGGGTGGGGGGTGCCAGGTGAATCCGCGGAGGCGTGGCTTAGAGACGCGTCCGTCTTTTTGTTTGCGCGTGTGGCTACCGCTTTCGAAGCGTCACCACAGAAGGAGGAGAGGAAGGGGGGCCGTTGCCATGGGCCTCCCTCCCACGAGCCCGTTGCTCAGCGCGTTTCGCCTTGGATCTTCATGTGACTTGAAAGAGCGCGGCAAGCACCAAGAGCACGCCTTCTTTGTCGCAGAACAAAGGACAGGCGCGGCGCTTGTGGTGCGTGCAAAAAAGGGCATCAGCAATGGCCTCGCGCACGTCGCCGTCTTCCTTTCGCACACCGTCACGAACAGCCTTTGGCGGAAACCGCCAACATTCTTACACCTCTTCACAATTCGCCTTCGCCGCCCCTTCAGACGCTCACTTGCGGGTCGGACACTACCAGCGCCAGGCCCAAGACAATCAAGAGCGCACCGGCACCCCACATCGGCGTCACCTCCTCCTCGAAAAACACAAGCCCAGCCAGCGCGCTCACCACGAAGTTCGTTCCAGTATTCAGGATCTGGCACACTGGTGTCGGACCTTGCGAGAGCGCCTTCAAGTAGAAGCGCCACATCGATCCTGTAAGAATGGCGTTCATGAGAAAGAAAAAAATGCGCAGCAGCCATGGCACGACAGCCTGCACCATCGCCATGGTGGCCAGGTCCAGCTGCAGGTAGAGGCCACCGCTCCGCACCAGCGACGGGACGCGGGCGGACTCCACAGCAAGTTTTCCGACCACGCCGGAGAGCGCCCCACAAGCACCGGCAACAGACGCGTTCACAAGGAACATCGGCGCCGCTCGGTGAGCCGCCACAACGCGCGAGGGCACCGACGCCTCTGTCGGCGGTCGGGAGTTCCGTGGTGACGACGAGAGCACAGGCATGGCGCAGTCGAAGATGCGCGGAGAAGTGCGCGTGTGCCTCGGAAGGTCGTGAGCGGTGCTCTGACGCGGGCAGGTGTGCCGCCCTTGTTTAACGCTGGCGTATCGGCACAGCTGTATGGCTGGGTCTCTGCGAGTGGTTCAGCGATGGTGTCAATGTCTGTGTTCACGGATGACGCCAGCGGAGCCGAAAGAGAAGCAAATCATAAAGCACCGCTAATAGAGGGAGCATCAGTATAGACAGAGGGCGAGCGAGAAAACTGCGGGCCCTCTGATGGGACGCTGGCGGCAGAGGTGTGATAGCAAACACGTGATTGAAGGGAAGGAGCAGTAGAAGCTTACCGTAGAGGTGGGGAGGGTTGGGTAGGAGGGGGGCTGACAGCGAAGAACGTAGGAGGAAGAGTGGAAATGCCACAAACAGCGCATGGTGCAGCCGTGAGACGGTGCCTTCACGAAAATGCCTGAATCCCGCCGCCATTTCGTTGCTGGGGTTTGGCCAAAAAAGATGCGACGCTCAGCTTTCGCCTCTCTCCATGATGTCGTATCGGCATTGTATGTAGGTGAAACACAGGCGGGAAAAAAACGAAGAACACCTGAAGTTGGCCAGCGCCTCTTGTGACGACGAACAAAATTCAAAAGGGGGCACCAAGAAAACATTTGGGAAACCCTGCATGCACACACGCCCACGTGCATGGACCACCCATCGACCTATGCATCCGCATGCCCGTCATCCATGCCGGCACAATCCGACGCGCATGCCACAGAAAACAGCAAGACGGCCCTCGCCAAAGCCAGCGCGGGAAGGAGGCGGAGGGTGGGGGGAGTAGGCTGAGAGGCTCCGAAAGAGGAGAGGGAGAGAGACGTGTTAAGAAGCCCACAAAGCCCCCGACCCTCTTCCGCAAGCGCGAAGACCGAAGCGAAGAGAGTGAGCGCACCAAAAAAAAAAAACCAAACAGCACCACCACAACGCACAAAACCACAAAGAGAGAGCGACGCGCACGCTGCACCGCACACGACTCCGATAAGCGAAGAAAAGGGATGTGGAGGGAGGGGAGGGGAGGGGGAGAGAGAGAGAGAGAGAGAGAGGGGGGGTGGATTAGCCAAAGTTACCCTTCGAAAAGACACACACACACACACACGCACGCACGCACGCACAGACACCACGATGCTAACGTACGCATGGACAGCGGGAGCGACGAAAGCAGAAACGAGGAAGATAGGGCCACCGAAGACGAAGTACACAAAGGAGGAAAGAACAGCGAGTGATGACGACGCGGGCAAGACGCCGAAATGCGATCCGCCTTCCTGCCTCTTGCTTATTCACCACCACCACCACCACCTCCTCCTCCTCGTTCGGTTCTTTCTCTTCGCGAAGAGCCTGCTCGACTGAATATAGAGGAGAGAGACCGAGGGAGAGAGGGACCGCATGAGCACCAAACTGTGCAAGCACCCATACGCACGATACATACGCATTGGGTAGCGGCAAGAGAAGTGGGGGAGGGAAGGAGGAGGGCTTGGCTTGCAGTCCTCTCATTTTCTGTCTCTCCTTTTCAGTTCCTCGCTCAGGTATGCGCACGTATGCACAATGGCTAGCAACAGCATACGCGGGCAAACCTTCGATCTACACGCAGTCTACAAAACAAAAAAAAACACACAAAATACATGTGCAAGCGCGCAACAACAGGAAACACGAAATCATGTAAGAGAGAGGAGTAACACAAAGGTAAGAAGGAAAACAAACTAAAATCGCTGGTGTTTGTGTGGCACGCGGCTCGCCGCGCGTGCGATGGCGGGGCTGGAAAGATTTCACTCCAGCACAGATCACTCGCAAAACATCCACGCAGACACCTGCGTGTGTCCTGCAGTACGCGACTCTATTCAACCTCGCTCGCAGATAGCGAGTCGCAGAGAATCAACACCGAAAGCATACAACATATCCAATCATTTTTTGCCGGTGTGTCCGCCCCCCCCCACACCCCTCTGCCATACAGCAGGAGTCCAACCCCAACTCGAGCACGCACGCGCCCCGTCACAGGCCCGCCTCGCGTGGTGTGCAGCAGCGCTAGACACGCGCGTCACAGCAATGCGCCGGCCCAGTCATCGCAGCACGGCCCCTGCCGCAAACGCTACCCCACCCCCCGACCCGTCCCCCATCGTGCCGGTCGCCACGCCGTGCATCCTCCTCGGCGTGGCGCAGGCTCCCCGCACACCAGCAGGCAGTGCGCGAGGGCCGGGGGGTGGTGGGACACACGCCCGAGTCACGCTGACGCTCTGCCTAATGATATGGATGGCACAAGCGTGCTCGCTGTCGCAGGGGGGGAGGGGTGCCCCGACGCAGCGCCATCCAGGACCTGGTCGCCGGCATCTGTAGCGATGCACCGCCCCGACCTCCCTCCTCCCCCTTACGCCGTGGGTGCCTGGCCCCGGCACCCCCACAAGTGGGGCTCGGCATTTTGCAGGGAGAGGTGGAGGGAGGGAAGGAAACACACCTCCCCTACCCGCTCCCTTAGCGGGGGCGCGCGACACAAACACAGATATGCGCGCGGGCACATAGGCCAGCACCGGCGTGCGCATGTGCATTCCTACATCTGCGTTTTAAAAGATTATGGAGAAGAAAAAAAAAGCGTTGTCTCTCCCTCTTCCTCCCTGCATGGTGGCCCGGGATGCTTTGCAGGCGAAAAAAGGCGAGGACTGACAAGGGCAAAGAAAAGGATGACGTTGCTTGTATGAGGAAAAGCGTTGGAGAAGCGGAGAGTATTCGCTTCTCAGATAACTCGTCGAGGGTAAGTAGATGCACGAAGAGCGCACGCTTATCCCTCAGTTTCCAGCCATCCCCGCTCTGCCCTTCCCACCCTGCTGCTCCGCTGGGTCTGTGCAATCCCGAACAGCCGTGTCATGCACTCTTGCCACTGCACACGGTAAGCTGCCAGCCGCACCCCTACAATGACAAGAAACACGAGAGAAAAGGGGAACAAGAGAAAAGGCGTCAGAGAGAGCGGGATAAGGGTGGGGGCTTGCATTGTCTGACAAGGCGGTCGTTGCAAACGCAGAAAGAGAACCGAAAGAATAAGTTCAGAGAGGAGAAGAGGTGGAGGTGGGGGAGCGCTGGCAAGCGAGTGGTTTCGCCGGCCCAAGAGACGATCTGCGAAGACACACGTGCCGCTCCGGCGACACACACCCACACCCATTGGGCTCGCCCACAAGTCTCGAGCATCTAGTCGAGTGCCCCTTTACTGCAATAGCTGCCCCATCCAGCCTTCGTGAGTGTCTGTGTATGTGTGTATGTGTGTGTGTGTGTGTGTGTGTGTGTGTGTTGACGCTACAACATGGATTGGCTTTCCAAGATGGCCAAGAAACTCTTTGTTGCCATGGTGGCGCTCTTGTGTCCACAGCTTCGCCTTCACCTACACAGGTGCCTCAGAAGCGGTAGACCATCTCCTTCTGGTAGCCCAGGATGCCGAGGAAGCCGGAGACATCTGCGGCGTTGTTCAGCACCGCACCTGAGGGCTGGTACGCGAGGCCACCGGACATGGCACGCAGCACCATCGGTGCTGCACCGACCACCTTCACCATCATCGGGTCGGGCCCGCAGACGAGAAGCAGCGTCGACGGCGACGGCCTCGGCATCGTCGCCTGCAACATCGGCACGTCAATGTAGCCCTTGAAGCCGTGGAAGTACTTTCTGCCATCGGGGCTCGTGCTCGGCTGGCTCGCGACGTCCACCGTCAAGGGAGCGCCTTTCTTGTACACCGGATTCGCGATCATGTCCGGATCGTCAAAGTTGTCCACCGTGTAGAAGATTTGCAGTCGATCCTTGTGCTCGCGGGCCTTCGCATCCAGCAAGCCCTTGAGCAGGATCTTGTTCTCTGAGCGGTTGGCAAAGAGCATGCTAAGCCTCGTCGAATCGCCCTCCGTTTCCAGAGAGGCGTTCATGAACTGCAGAATGGGGCACAGGCCTGTGCCGCCGCAGATCATGCCCACATCGGTCCAGCGATTCTTCTTGTACGTTAGCTTGTACTGAATGGCACGGAACAGCAGCGACTCACCCACGTCCATGGAGAAGAGGTGCTCGGTGAAGCGGCCTGGCCGCTGCTTCTTGACGAGAAGGTCAAAGTAGCCCTTCGTCCCGTTCGGCGTGATGGGAGTGTAGAAGCGCATCGGCTGATCCACCATATTCGCGCCCTCCTTGAAGTGTGCCTGCAGCGTGCTGCACGGCACGAGGTCGAAGACGTCGCTCGGGTCGTTCAGCAGAAAGCGGAAGATAGCGACATCCTCAGCCAGGTTGAGCACCTCTCCCAGCACAAAAGGCTTGAACTTGGTCGTGAAGGCCTCCTTCTTCGCAGCGCACTCGGCCGCCATGCGCTGAGAGGAGGTGTGGGTGTGGAAGGCAGCGCCGAGGGCGGCTGCGGCGCCAAACGTGAGGAGCTTGACCATGAGGGTGCCCGCGGGGGGAGGAGCGTGGGGGGGGGGAGGGGGAGAGAAAGGGGAAAGGGGGCAGGGAGGGGGATGGGTATCTGAACAGACGGCTCAATATGTCTCTGTGAGTGTGTTTTGTGATGTAATGCTTGTCTGCTGAGGTGGCGGGACTTCTTCCGAGAGAAACGACTCGGAACGAGAAGCACGATTCGCGGCACGGTGGCGGGAGGTGGGGAAGGGAGAGGGGCACACAGGAGGACGAGATGGGTCACCAGCGAGAGAGAAGGGAAGCGTGCGACGCTAATGACTGGAGCTGCGTATTGCGAGAGGGAGAGCCAATCAAGCGTTTTCCCTCTATAGCGCAGAAGGAAGCGGGATGCGCGTTGTGCAGCAGATGCGGAGGCGAGCTGGAGGTAGGAGAAGTGGGGGGGGGGGGGAAGGTGGATCAGGCGGCGAAGTTCCCGTCGTGAAGAAGAGAGCACAAGTGAAACCGGTGTCAGGGACGGACGGCTGGAAGCTGTTTAGCGAGAAAGCCACACACCCTCCTCTCTCGCGTTCCACCTCCACGGGCATGTACACAGGCACGCGCATCCCACTGCCGGACGGGCGTCGTCAAGAGTTGAAACACAACTGCACAGCCTCACACCCCTCCACCATGCTCATTGGCGATCCCTCTGTGCACACACCCGAACACGGACAGTCTGCGCCACCACTCTGGAGAAGAAATAGGACAGCCATTCATCTTGCTCCTTCATGCTCGCCTTCTGCTGTCTGTGAGCGGGTTTGTTAGCTCATGTTACGTGTCTAAGATACGTGCGTGCACAGCGCGCGCAGCGCCCTCTGCTCTCTCTCTCTCTCTTCGGAGATGCACTCGCAAAAAAAAAAAAAGGAATCCGACAACGAAGAAAAAAACAAAGGAACACAGGAAAACGCGCACGACGAGATTCTAAGCAGCCAAACGCCTCGCAGCCGCCTTTCTTCGCGTCTCTCTCTCTCGCTCTGTCTTCGCTGCCTCTTCGCTCTCTGTCGTTGGCACTGTTGGTGCCTGCCCTCTCATTTCAACGCGAGCTCGTCACTGACACAACCGCACGTCACCACGTCCGAATTCACCACATCACCGGGGAAGGGGGTCGCTCTTCTTGCTGCTGCTGCTGCGTCATGCTACGTCGCTTTCCCAAGCAAGCGATCAAGCTCCAACTCTAGCGCGGATGCCAGCGCCGAGCAGCATTGCAGTGCGCACAGCTGCCCGTCAATCAACCGCATCGTACCCTCAATCTCGCTGAGTCCCAGCAGCTCATCGCGCGAGTGATTGTGCTGGCGCACGGCACGTCCCACCTTCTCCTCCACGCCCTGAACCTCTTCCAGCAGCGCCATGACATTGTCGTACGTGACAGCACGCTGCTGGTCCACGCCACGAGGGTCTGCCGAATGGACCTGCTGCTGCTGCTGTCGCTGCTCCCATTGCGCGTAGTACGGCTGTATCTTGTCTTCCAGAGACTGCAAGTACTCAGAGAGGGCTGTCTGTCGCTGCTTGCACTCCGCCAACGTCGCCTCGGCGCTTTTTGCCGCCGTCAAGGCATCCTTCACGACTGACTGAGCTTCGGCCAACTCCCGGCCACGCGCCATGATCTGTCGGTCACGCGCCACAACGTGGCGGGCAAGGTCGGCAAAGTGCCGCTGATCGAAGGAGATATCAACGTCTAGCTTGCGCAACACCGCAGCAAGGCTCTTTCCGTCGAACTCCTGCGACGGCGAGGCGGCGGTAGCTGCTGCGGTCGACAAGGGCGGTGCGTTCTCAGCTCTTTTGGCGGATGACGCCACACCCGCCGTAGTGGACGTGGCGCTTACACCTGTCGCTGCTGCCGGAGGAGAACCCGTCACTGCGGAAGGCGCTGTGGCACCGGCGGCCGTTGCTGCATCGGATGACGCTGCTGCAGCACCCGTGCTGCCGAAGGTGAAACCACCGCTGGTGGAAGGAGCAGCCGCGGGAGCAGCAGCCGGAGCTGGAGTAGCCGACGTCACGCCGAACCCACCGGCTGCGGAGGCCGCAGCAGGAGCTGCCGCAGGGCTCGATGCTGCACCACCGAAGCTAAAGCCCCCAGGGGCTGCAGCAGCAGGGACTGGTGTCTTGTTTGCCGTTGGAGCGGCAAGCGCTGAGGCCGCACTGCCTAGGTTGAACCCACCGGCTGCCGTAGGGGCCGTGGTTGCCGCACCGGCAAAGTTGAAGCCACCGCCGGCGGGTGCTGGGGCCGCGCTCTTATCAAAGCCGGCTGAAGCAGCCGCAAGACCGCTCGTGCCCGCGCCACCGACTGGTAAACCGGCACTAGGGGCACTGCTTCCGGAGTTGGGCCCAAACCCTGCGTTGGAGGGCGCCAAGGCGCCCTCAGCAGAAGCCGTCAGCGCCACTGGCGCCGGCGCTGCTGCAGCAGCTGCACCACCAAATGGCCCGAAGCTCGCCGGCGCCTTTGCGGCCGAAGCTGAAGCAACCGAGGCAGTGGCAAAGTTAAAGGCTCCCGAAGCCGGCGACGCACGCGCCGGGGCGGTGGCAGGGGCGGCACCGACCGGGGCAGCGAGAGTGGCGCCCGCGTCGGTGCCGAAGCCGCTGAAGGGAGTTGCGGCCGCACTGCTTGTCGTGCCGCCGAAGCCTCCCCCTCCGGAGACGGGTGCAGCCGGGATGCTCGCAGCGGCAAACGGCGTAGAGGCTGCCGGAGCTGCGGCTGCCGACGCAGCCGCTCCAGGGCCGAATCCGCTACCACCGAACGGCGTCGGCGTGCTCGCCGGGGGCTGCGGGGCTGTTGAAAAGCCGCTGGCCGCCGGAACGGACGTGGATGCCGCATGGCCAGCGCTGAATCCTCCGAAGCCCATGGTCGACGCGGTCAGCGTCGCAGCAGCGGGAGCCGACGTGCCAGAGCCGAAGTTGAACCCCGAAGCCGGGGCCGAGGCGGGGGCTGCGTTGAAGCCGCCAGCTCCCGTAGGTGCGGCAGGCGCGACACCTCCGGCGTGGCCAAAGCCGCATACTCCAGCCGGCGTCGACGCAGCACCGAAGCCCGGCGCTGTTGAGCTCGCAAACGCATTAAACGCCATGATGTATGCGCGCGTGTGTGTACCGTCGCTACCTCTCCTGCGTGTCGCTTCCTTTCCTTATCGTCCGTGCTCAGCGTATCGCGTCCAGGTTGCGTGCGCGAGAGACCCGTGCACGGCTGCTCGAGCTGCAGTTGCCCCTTTCTCCTCTACGCGTGTGCGTGTGCGTGTGTGTGTGTGTATGTGTGGTGTACGGGGCGCGCGAGACTCACCAGCGCGCAGTTAAAGACCGAACCAAAAACAAAGAAGCGAAACGTAGGAGGAGAAGCATAGAAAGAGCCGTTGCCCGGTTTCCTGCGGCCCAAGCAGCGAGAGAGAGAGAGAGCGAAGCGAGCAGAGGGGAGGAAGCTGCGGGCATCGCGCGGTGAGGAAACGCTCGATCTGGTTTGTCGATGTCGCGTCCCTCAGCCTGCGTCTCACACGCAAGGAAGGGGCGCGAGTGGGTGGCAAATGCCGTCGCTTGAGCTCGACACACCCAGCACGACACGCTCGCGTCAGGAGAGGGAGGAAGGAAGGCTACGTGCATGCGTGCGCCCAGGTGTGGTGGGGTACTCGTGTAGCGCTCTGAAGCCTTCTCTTCTTCGCCATGATGGAGAAAGTAGCCGCGCCTGCGGCAGGGTGGGTTCGTGTGCACGCATGCACGTATGCCAGCAAAAAGGGAAAAAAAAAATGCAACAACAGATAAAAAAAAACGGTAACGAAGCACCCCTCTGCGCACTTCCATGGCACACGTAAGCGCGTGTTTATCATCGACTCCCGAGCAACGCTGGGGGGTACCCCACTTTTTGTTTTTTTCCTCTTCGCTTTCCCATAGGCCCACTCGCACACGCACTGCTTCTCATCACGGTCGCACGCCGTTGCGCAGGACGAAGTGAAAGAGCCTCTGCGCCTGATCGGGCACGCCGCCAGCAAAGCAGCGCTTCACCGCAGACTGGAAAGACACCTCAGAGCTCGGGACATTGCGCTCCATCATGTCCGTGAAGAGCTGCAGCGATACCTGCCAAGAGGGCCCGGGAGACGGCGCCTGCTCGAGCGCGTACTGCACCGCGTCGTGGAGGCGAGCTGTCGGGAAGAAAGTGGTGCGATAGCGCGGCTCGTGGAGTAGCGCGTTCGCGTGGTGCAGTGCACGGCGCCAATCGCCCGCGACGGCTGATAGATAGGCGATGTGAGCCACCGATTCAGTCTCGAGCCCAGCCAGCCCGGCGTCGATGTAACGAAGCGGCTGGCCTGCAGCGTCGCCTGCGTGGCTTTTCGCCTCTTGAGCGGGTGCGCTACACCCCTGCCGTGGCGGCGATCGAGAATGCCGGAGCTGCTCAAGCAGCTGCTCGGCTGCGTCGAGGGTGTCCGCACTCTGCACAAGGAAGTTGTACGCGCGTGAGAGAGTGTTCGTGTTGTAGTGCTTCGATAGTTCCAGCCCCACCACGGTGGGGCTGTACTGTTCACGTTGACACGGGCGGTTGACAAGGCGGCACTGGATGCCGCGTAACGGTGAATCAGGTCATACGCAGCGCTGCGTGACGCCTGCACAGACCCGAACAGGCGCACCAGCTGTACAAATACATCTGGGCGGTAGTGTTTCCGGTGTTGCGGCAGTGTTGCCCTTCTCGATGCCGCAACCTCAGCGGCCGCGGGCCGGCAATCGCCCTCGGCGCCAGCGGCCATCGCTGTTTGATGAGCTGCCACGAGCCGCAGCGCCGCCTCCCATTGATGACCTGTAATGCATAGGCGAAGCACGTCTTCCGTTGCCGCGGTGTCGGATGGAAGGTCGAGGGTGTCGACGAAGGCGTCTTGCAGGAGCTGCACATAGCGCAGCCCCACATCCCAGCGGGACCGAAGCGCGCGGCACGTTTGATGAACCGTCACCGCATTGGCTCGGACGAGATGGTAGAGGGACTCAGGGGACCGTGCGCGCTGCGGTGAGTGGGGTGCCACCAGCGTATCGCCGCTGTCAGACACCATCTCACTTTCGTAAAGCGTTGACGCCAGAAACAGCGCACTGTCAGCAACAGCCTCGCCGCCCGTGATGCGCTGCACAGTGTGCACCGCCTTCTCGCGCCGAGCCACGCCCACGGCTCCTCTCGTGGCACCCTCCCTCACGCCCGCGTCTCGGGAGCAGGCGGCAGCAGCCGCACCCGCAAGCAGCTTATCGAGCAGCGCACATGCATCCAGCCACCCCGCCGTGTCGAGTGCGACAAGGCCCAGAGTATCGTTGAAGGTAGACGATGTGCTCCATCGCAGCACCCCGGCCGCCTCCACGGCGTGGTGGATGCGCAGCGCCTGCGCTTTCAGCCGCGCCTGAAACAGGGAGCTGGAGACATGCGAGCCGCCCTCGCCACCCTCTGTAGTAGCTCGTGCGACTTGGTCAGCGCTGAGGGTGGCACGGTTCTCCTGGTGGTGGCGACGACCAGCAGAGTACAGACACCGCACTGCGGCTGCCACGTCCATCTCCGTCCAGTGAGCGGGCTCGATGCGCCAGAGGCAGCCCAGCGCCTCGGCCCAGTGGCGGCCGTCGGTGCGTCGGTAGAGCTCCAGCTCCACAGCCGAGGTGAGTGGGGTGGGGTCGACCTGGCGCAGCAGTGCGAGGGCGCGTTGCCACCCGCAGGCACCGCCGTCGCATCGATCCATTTTCAACGCCTCCCGGGCGAGCTCAACGACGCGCGTATCACTCAACACCCACCGCACTTCTCCGCGATGCAGGGTGGACATGACAGGTGCAGTTTCAAGCGTCGTGCTTACGCGCGGCGAGCTGCTGGCAGCACCCCCACCTTCACTAGGATAGTAGTAGTTGTACAAAAGAGAGCGTGTGATAGTGGAGCAGTGAAGCGCGGTCGCCTCCTCCGCCACGGAAGGGCTCTCGACAGCGAAGAGCATGGCGGCTTTGGTGGCCGACCAGTACTGCCGGCGCTCCGCCGCCTTCAGCTTGCCGGGTGGGATTGGGACGGGCGCTGCAGGAACAGCAGCCAGCGGTGCCGCGCCCATACCTACGCCATGATTCGCTGGGCTCGTGGATTGGGTGCCGGCATCCGCAAAGGAGGACCCCCTTAGCGACGCGTCATCGACGCGTGATGAGAGCGCCGCAGATCCATCAGCAGATGCCTCCACGCTACTCTCCCCTCCACTTGCCAATGCCGGCAAAGTCGGCACCTGTACAGCTGCAGGACGGTGTAGGCAGTCCTGGTAGCACTGCCACATCGAGGTACGCAGGCCGCGGATCAGCCCAGCCATCTCATCCCCCGCGGCCAACCCTTGGAAGTAACGCGCGAGCCCCCGCGCCGAGGACATGGCTGATGCAGCAGCCGGCGTCGCTGCATCACTTGCGAGCGCGGGAGCAGCGACAGTAGCCGAGTTAGCTGGCTCGCGTTGGCGTGGCGGCCGGGGCTGCATCTCGTCTCGCTGTATGCCGACCATGTGTGCAGAGTCGATCATGCCATCACCAATAGCAGAAAAGTCTGTCGCAGGGCCCGCTGCAGCACGCGAGGGCGAGTTAGCGCGGGGGCTGGTGATGGTGGTGGCGGAAGAGGACGCGTTGCCGTGTGGCTCTGTCGGGCAACGCAACAGCGGCACCGAGCGAGAGAGAGAGAGACAAGAGACGAAATCCTCTTGCGCTGCCCTGTCGCCCCGTGCAAACACCAAGGCCTCCGCATAAAGGTCAGTGAGCGTGTGATGGCACGGGTGGAAGGCGCGGGAGAGCACGTGTGCTTCAAACCATGTCTTTGCGCCGGTGTATGCCCGCGTGCCAGTGCCTACGAGAAAGAGTAGAGGCAATCACAAACATCAACGCCCCGCGCTAAGCCCCGTAAACGCCACAACAGGAGCCAAGCCGTGTTGCACAACGCAAATTTGTGCGTGTGTACGGCGGGACCCCAGCCCATACACACAACAGCAAGGATAAACCGATGCACTAGTCTTCGCCGTGCCAGTGATCGTTTTCGTCGCCGTTGCGGTTGATGTTTCCCTCTTCCCCTCCGTCTTGAGCCTTGTGATGCGGCGGTGGCGGCAGCAGCGGGTTTTGTGCGAGAGAAGTACTCTGCAAAATAGAACGAAATCGTGGCTCAGGGGAAGCGCCGGTGCCGTGCTCACACCCGCGGTGAGGCGTTTCTCTTCCTTTCTCTTCAAGGAGTCTGTGCGCGCTTGCGGGCAGAGAGCTGACAGGCGCATGCACACCCTGCGCAGCCACGCACGCTCGCTGTTTTGCGAGAGCTGTCGAGGCAAGTGGGGAGTCGGCGTGTGCAGCGAGGAAGGGGGGCGTCCGCCTTTTCGTTGGTCAGCTTGCAAGCTCGGGGCTGGGTGTATGGCCTCAACGCAAAGACGGAAGCGATGGCCACGAGGTGAGACATAGTGACCCGCAACGGGCGGGAGGCCAATGGCAAGAGGAGGAAAAAAAAGGAGAAATGAAAAGCAAGAGAGAGAGAGAGAGAGATCGACGGCGAGGGGCGGGGGGAGGGGGAGGGGCACGAGACGATAACTCGAATGGAAGTGCGGGTGGGAGAACAGAGGAGGAGAGGTGTTTGGGGTGAAGAAAGACCAGCACGCCTTTGCCAGTTCTCTCGGAAGTGAAGCGAGCCGCCGCAGGTAAGACATCGCCCCCGTAAGCGAGGAAAGAGCAAGGGAGAAGCGTATGTGAATGTCCGTGCACGATACACACAGGCAAGGAGGAGAGCGAGGGGGAGAGAAGGAGATGTCCACACTCGTCGCCTTGCGTTACAGCAAAAAGCACAACTCAGTGGCCTCCACGCAGCGCCACCACTGCGCGTCTTTCTGCTCTCGCGAGCGGCCCACATTCACACAAACACACACAAACACACACGCATACCCCGTGGTCCGTGACACGCGTTCAGCCACCTCTCTTGCAAGGCCGCAACGGCAACATGTACAGCAACATCGAAAGGGAAGCAAAAACGCGGCAACGGTGCTCTCAAAATTCACGCCACGGGTGGGGGGAAGGGAGCGGCAGACGGGAAAAGAAAGGAAAGAAGAACTCACGAACGTGTGCCGGTCAATGCGCCCACACACACGCACGCACATTAGGCCCAAAGAAAACAGCGCCGCGTTGTGTGACTCCTCCCCTCTCGCCAACAGGCAAAAAGATGCGACGTTCTTGCGCCAATCATGCCTGAAAGCGTTTCGCGACCAATGCGTATGCCTGCAACGCATGTGAGCGCGTGCGTGTCGGTGCGTGTGTGCGTGAGGAAAAGGGAGTGAGTGGGAGGGGGAGGGGGAGCGAGGAACCGCATCTCAGAAAGAGCTGTAAAGATCGCGTGCTACGCGCTGCTGCTGCAGCTCGCCATCCTCGTCTTTCGGCACTGGGTGGGTCATCATAAAGAGAAACGCCGCCGCAATGGCGCCGCAGGCCGGCGCAGCCCAGTACAGCCACAGATACAGGAGCTGCGTGAAGTAGCCAGCTGCAATGAACTTGGTCACCTGCAGACCTGTCGCGACCGCTGGGTTGAAGGCGCCACCCGACACGCCGCCGACAGCGTACTGGGAGGCGAGGAGGCACATGCCAACTGCCAAGCCGTAGAAGTCGTTGTTGCGCTGCTGCGAGTAGGCGGCGTGCAGCACCACTGTCACAAGCAACATCGTAAATACGGCCTCCGCAACAAAGGCACTAAAGATGTACTCGGCAGTGTTCTGCACGACCTGCGGTGCAGGCAAGTGCTGCGTCGAGCCGTGCACAAGGATGCTGAGCCCCGCACCTACCAGAGCGCCAACCACCTGAGCCACCCAGTACGAGATCGCCTCCTCGACTCGCATGCCGCGAATCATGACAACTGCGAAGGTGACAGCCGGATTAAAATGGCCGCCAGAGATGTAGCCGAACGTGAAGATAAGCACGCAGAGCATGAACCCCTCCGCAATCGGGGCGAGGTTGCGTGTGCGAGTCTTCCCGTCCACCGCTAGGTTACCGCAGTTCATCTCCGCCAGCGACGTCGTCATCAAGAAAATGAATGTGCCGATGCCCTCGCACACAAATTTGGCCTGGTAGCGGCTCAGCCGAATCAGAGGAATCCGGCGGGCGAGGTATGGCTTGCTCTCCGCCCTCGTGGCGGTGTCCCTCTGCAGAGCGCACATCTTGGTGCGGACGCCTCGACTGGGATGTTTGGGCGGTTGTGTGTAGCTGTGTGTGTGTGTGTGTGTATGACTCCGTACAAGAGAGGGTAGCAGATATCTAGTCGGCAACCGTGAAAGCGGGGGAGGGTTGTGGAGTAGACCACTCGCGGACGACACGACGAGTGGCTCGGCTGCTCTGCGCACGCATCGTCCCCGCAAGAGCGGTGGGAGCGGAGGAGGAAAAGATAGACGAGAGAGCGAGGGAGAAGACAAGAACGCCAAGGATATCGTCGAAGAGTTTGGCGGAATGGCATAGACGGTAAGAGAGCATGAGCGTGTGTTAGATGGCGTGTCAGTGTGCTCTCGCTTTGCTTTTTTTTTTACGGAAAACAAAAACGCGGCGAGAGGTAGAATGCCTGTGCCGATTCTCCTTGCTGCTGTGGACAGCATCGTCGTCACATTGTGGTGGTGGGGGGGGGGGGGGGTATGCCTAGATATGTCGACCAGCTCTCTTCCCCTTCTGGGTGGCCTTGCGACTCCAAAAGTACGACCCTGTACCTGTGCGGATGAGCACCCGCAGAGCACGCTCACCGGGCGTTCATGCCGGACTGGATAGCAACGCGAGGGGGTCGAGGGGAGGGGCGAAGGGCGAGTAAAGGACACCACAGACGGAGGCAAGGCAGTGGCGACACAACGCAAAAGAGAGGGGGGACCACCCGAGAACAGCGGCGGCAGCGCCATCGCATGCAGCCCCCCGCCGCCATCGGCCAGTGAGCGATGGGGGGGGAAGAGGAAAAAAAATCGGCACGGAGGAGACGGGCGAACGACGTCACGAAAGCATTCCAGAAAAAGCGAGCGCACACAGAGCCAGAAAGAAACATACCGCGGCTCGGCAAGGGACGGAAAGGGGCGGAGGTGAGAGCGTGGCGCTCTGCAAGATGAGGGTATCCGAACGTGTATCACTTGCCAGGAAAGAAGGGCGCAGGCACGTTCGCGGCGCTTGCGAGAGCGAGCGCCGCTCGTGGTCTGCCCGAAGCCTCATGCAGAACCAGAGAAGGTGTGCGCCATGATACTCTCGCGTCTAACATCGATTGAATGTCGGCCCCTCCCATGTGGTGGGGGCGACCTTTACTTCCCCGCGGCTCGGCACCTGCGGCGGCAGCCGGGTGTTCCCGCTATCCAGCTCCTCTGCGCCGTCTTGAGTGCTCGCATGCACGTGCTCGGCATCACGCTCCTCGCACGTCCGCGGTGTGCGAGTGTGTGACACTTCCGTCATCTCGCGAGCGCCGCGCGGATGAGAGGAGGACGACGAGGACGACAATGTCTGCCTCTCAGAGGATGTCGAAGAGGAGGTCGGCCTCGTTGCGTCCGCGCTGCCTGCGCAGCTTTTCGCTGCAGCAGTGCTTGCCGTGGCACGGATGGCCAACGCCTGTGCCGCCATGCGCTGCCGGTGCAGCCCGTTCACATTCTGGAACACCTTCCTGTCCTCCAGCACCTGCGTCTCGGCTGGCTGCGCCATCTGAGAGAAGAGGATCGCTGCCAGGATGGCGCCGACGACAGGGGCGAGCCAGTAGACCCAGATGGACTTGAGGTCGTCGCACCTGCCCGCTAGACACATGGCCACCTGCAGCCCCGACGCGGCAGCCGGGTTGAAGGCGCCACCAGAGATGCGCCCTGCACTGGCTGAGCCGGCGGAGATTGTCATACCGACGGCAAAGCCATAGAAGAAGTTGCCAGACTGGCGGGAGTAGGCGATATTGAGCACGACAAGGCACATCGCAAAGGTGAAGATGAGCTCCGAGAAAATGCCGGAGGAGACGTAGCTAGTCGACACCGACGGCACAAAGATGTCCTTGTTGCCCTGGATTATCATCGCCACGACGCCGGCGGCGAGGCTGCCGGCGAGCTGGCAAAGGATGTAGGCACAGCACTGGGCCACCTTCATCTGACGCACGAGAAACACGGCGATGGACACGGCAGGGTTGAAGTGAGAGCCGGAGATGTAGCCGAAGGTGAAGATCATACTCGTGAACATGAAGCCGATGGGCAGCGGCGTCATGTTCGTGGCGTCGGAGATGTTGAAGATGCTCTCGTTGCGCACGCTCACCAGCGCCAAAGTGAGCACCCACCCAAAGGTGCCGACCAGCTCAGCGAAATACGTTCCAAGCAGCGGGTGCAGCCGCACCCACTCCGGCACCGCAAGAAAGTCGTAACGACTCTTCAGCTTGCGGAGAGCCGCCTGCCTCTGGCCGTACAGACGGCCCAGTTCGAACGGGTCCAGCTGCTCCTCGACCACCTTGCCATCCCGAGTCACAGAAACCGCTATCGTGTACTTGAGCGCCGGCACCTCGGTGGGGTCGACGACACGAGTAATGTGTCGCCTGCCCGCGCGATCGAATTTGAAGCCCCTGTCATCGCCTGTGTCCGTGGAAGACGTCGTCGTGGCACCAGAGAAGGACGTATTCGGATCCTCAGGGCTGTCGCCCGCACCGCCACCGCGCCACCCCGTTATCGCCAGCGACGGAGATGTCAGCGCAGAGGCGGCCGGGAATGGGCCCTGCGACGTCGGTCGGTGCGCCGCGGAGGCAGACGCAGACGCCAACGGCGTGAGAGAAGCTTGGTGAACGGCGCTCACATTCTCCGCCGCGCTGCCCGGCACGTGGATCATGTGTGGCCCATCTGCCACTGCGGCACCAAAACCGTTGTTGGAAGTGGGCGAGGAGACGGCTGCCAACGGCGCGCATGGCGGGTGCACCGCTGACACCAATGGGGGCGTGAAACTTAGGGGAGTCGGGGCGCCAGAGGACCAGCCACCGGCTCCGCCAGGTGGATCTGCGCCCTGGATGCCATTCCCCAGAACATACCCCTCCATCTTTCTTTTCTTTTTTTTCTGCTGGCCCTGAGTCTGCGCTCCTGCAACGGTGCGTTTACGCGAACTGGAGGCGTCTGCTACGCGAAAGGGTGCGAAGGACGAGATAGCTGGCGATGTGCGGTGAAGTCTGCAGCCGTGTGCACCAGCTCTGCAGCGGCTACCCCTTCAGACCAACTCAGAAAAAGGGTTCGAAAGACAAAAGGCGGGAAAGAAACGCAGAAGATGCACACGCACACGCTAGTAATCGCCCTGCACCGGCTTGAACAGCGACGGTGAACCGCGTTCATGTGAGGCAAGCAGCCGTGCCGGCCGTGTATAGCGCGGCGCACAACACCATACCGACGAGGCAACCAAAGGGGAGGAGAGATGGCAGTCGAGTGCAACGGAGAAGAGAAAGAAGGAGTGGGTGTAGAGCAGCCATAAACGACGCGCTCATGTTGCCACGCGACAATCCAAGGCTACGGCACGCTTTGGCCGCGCCCTTCTCCGACCCGCGGAGATGCGCCTACGCACGTCACACAAACGCGAGGGGGGGGTGAGACAGCGGTGCAAAAGCAGCCATTCGCATGCCAACATCGCTGCGTACTACAACCCCCTCGCCGTGCCAGTCGTCGCTCGAGTAGGTGGTCGTCACCGGTGGACGCGCCAGTACATGTACCCATGTCCAATGAAGGCGTGTATTCGAGCCGCTCGTGTATCCTGGGTGCGACGTTCTGCTTTCACGTTGCGGTGGAGGTGAGACCTGTCCTGTCACGCTCCGTCGCGCGGTTCCCCTTCGTTTTTGCCCCGCCGCTCGTCCGTGTGCCCCGCCAATGTGCGCCCCACGGCAACACAAAAACGTATGACGCGATAACACGGAAGAAGGAGAGGGAGGCAGCAACCAGCAGCGGCCTCGGAGATGCGCACCGACAGAGCGAGCGAGAGAGAATAAGAGAGAGAGGGGCGTCGCACAAAAACGCCAGCAAGCACGCGCGTGCGGCGCTGCCACGGGGGCTAATCTTCTTTGCCCCTTCTCCACCTCTCACACCCTCAATCGCTTGCCTTTCAAGCCAGCGTTTCTCAGCATCCGTTCGCTTTACACATCCCCGAAGGTAACCATCCCGTCGGAGTTGATGCTGTGGCCATGCTCCACCAACCACGCCCGCAGTGCCTGTTGCGATGTCTGAAACCACGCTACAGCCTCCTGCTTCGTTGCGGTCGACTTCATTTTTTGACTCATGGCAGCAAACTCCGGCAGCTGCTTCAGAATCCGCTTCTGCAGCTCCATCAGCGTCGCCGTTCTACGCGCCTCGCTCGACAGCATTCCTGTCACCACGGTGCACGCCAGCGAGTCCAATGACGCGGAAATACCTGGCGGCGCAGCACCAGAAGACGGCAGCGGTGCCGCAGAGTTAGTAGTAAGAGCCCGGGTTGGGGGCACCGCAGGGGTGGCGACTGATAACCGCACCCTTGATCCCGAAGAACCGGACGATAGCGGCACAGTTACGGCTGCCCAGTTTGCAGCTGCCTTTACCGGTGCAGAGGTCTCCACTCGCGCACTCACAGGTGCAGCGTTGTCGCTGCGCACCGCCGGCTGTGGCTGCGCGAACCCATCCGCAGCGGCGACGGCGCCTTGCTGCCGCAGGGCTTCCTTCGTGCCGGCGAGGAAGGAGCGCACCGCGATGTTCGTCGCCTCCTCTCGTTCTCGCTTGCGTGCGCGCGCAGAGATGGTGTCGTCTGCGCCCCTTGCCGACTTTCCTCGGCCTTCGTCGCTGACGTCACCGCCGTCATCGTCCGACCAGTTGGTGGGCTTATGCAGATCCGCCTCGGCCGCGTCCATTGTCTTCCAGTCTTTCTTGCTGATTCGCAGAGGTGTGTCAGAGCCCCAGGCGGCCGAGATGCTAGCGGCACTGCTGCCAGAGCAGAGAGATCCATTGTTCGGGCCGGCAGCAGCCGCGTTCCTCTCGCCCCACAGTTGCAGTATCGGCCGTCGGAGCGGCATGGAGGTGATGAGTGGCTTTGATGTGGACGAAGACGACACGCACGCCGCCCTCCCATGCCCCTCGCCCTCATCGATGTCCTGTTCACGCCACGCCGTCGGCAGCTGCAGCAACACACACGTCAAATGACTGTACTCGGAGGCCGGTGTGGAAACAAGCCGCACGCACTTGGTAGCTTCCGTGGCCGACGGCGTGAGAAAGCCGTCGTACTCGAGTCGCATCGGCTCTCGCCGACGCGCACGGCGCCGCTTGCGACTGCCGCTGTTGCTGCCGTGCGCGCCATCTTCGCGCGCGTTGCCGCGCCTAGCCGTGCTGGTGTGGCTTTTCTCATCCTCATCCAAGTCCTCGCCGCTCTCGGCATCACTGCTTGCGACGGATGCATCCAGCGAGTCCTCAAAGTAATGTGAGGAGACGCGCAGCTCACGCGGGGGCGTGGCGCAGTCGACAGAGGGGAGGAACGCAAAGAGACGCCGCTCTCGCTCCGCCGCCGCGCTCACGTGCGCGTTCTCCGTGCCGGCGGTCTCGACAGGGCAAACGACGTAGCGGGCCACTGTGGTGGCCGCCGCCGTGCGCTTCGTCGTCGACGATGGCGCTGCATTGGCGGAGGCAACGGCACACGCGGACGCCGGCCCCCGAATGGCGGGAACAAGGCCGTCGTAGCGCGGAATCATGCGGAGAGGGTGCGACGGCGGAGTCGATCAAGGCAACAAATTACGAAACGCACCAAACCGTCAAAGAAACAGGCGCCTCCGCTAGGGGGTGTTGATGGCGGCACAACCTGCCCGCGTAGCCTGCACGCTCTCTCTCGCCGTTTAGCTCAAGTAAGGTGCAGCCTTGCCGAGCCGGTAGGATGCGCTGTTTCGCTTACTCACGCCCCTTCGACGTCGGGCAGATCTAGTCGCACACCCGCAAGCACACGTCTGCACATGCACAGGCACACGCGAATGTGAGTGAGTCTCACGACCGCTTTATCCGCCACTTTTCGGCTTTGAGTGTGGAGGGAGGAAGGACAGGCGCAAAAGTGGCGTGCAGTGAGGGACTCCCGCACCGGAAGAGAGTGAAAGGTGAGAGAAGATGGGGGGAGAAGAGGGCAGCAGAGAAGGCACTTTGGTCGATAAGCGCACGAGAGAAGCCCAACAGCACGGTGGACACCTCTACGCACGCACACGCAACGACTGCCGTCGACATGGGTAGAGCATGCGACATGGAGAGAAGGGGGAAAGGCTTGTGTGGTGTGAGGCGCACAAGCGTTCTCCTACCCCCACGCAGTCATAGCGAGCCTCTCAACGGCGCTAGACCGCTTGAAAGATTGTGACCTGCCCTCGCTGCCCCAGCAGCACCAACGAGGCCGCGGCACATGCGCATAAGCAGCCCCCTCACGCAACACCTATTTTTAGGCGGTTCTCGCACCCATGTGGCTTCGTGATACATGTCTCAGCTGTTGACTCATCTTCTCCTGTGTGCCTCTTGCGCATGCCCGAGCGGCGGAGGTGGAGCGCCTCAGTGCATGGCATCATCAGAGCCCAGCGCCCTCCCCCCTACACGCTCTCTCTTTCTCTGTGGGGAAGGGAGGGAGAGGCGGGGGGCAGGCAGCTCTCCCCTCCCTCCACCTCTCCCTGCAAAATGCCGAACCCCACTTGTGGGGGTGCCGGGGCCAGGCACCCACGGCGTAAGGGGGAGGAGGGAGGTCGGGGCGGTGCATCGCTACAGATGCCGGCGACCAGGTCCTGGATGGCGCTGCGTCGGGGCACCCCTCCCCCCCCTGCGACAGCGAGCACGCTTGTGCCATCCATATCATTAGGCAGAGCGTCAGCGTGACTCGGGCGTGTGTCCCACCACCCCCCGGCCCTCGCGCACTGCCTGCTGGTGTGCGGGGAGCCTGCGCCACGCCGAGGAGGATGCACGGCGTGGCGACCGGCACGATGGGGGACGGGTCGGGGGGTGGGGTAGCGTTTGCGGCAGGGGCCGTGCTGCGATGACTGGGCCGGCGCATTGCTGTGACGCGCGTGTCTAGCGCTGCTGCACACCACGCGAGGCGGGCCTGCGACGGGGTGCGTGCGGGCTCGAGTTGGGGTTGGACTCCTGCTGTATGGTGTGGAGTGCACCTGTTGAGCAATGCCTTGAGGTGGATCGCGATCGGGTGCGTTGACACTCGGGGGTCCACCACCACCACCACCACCACCACCACCACCCATCTTCCCCCCTTTTACTCGGCGCGTTAATGCGCAGACGACGCAGCAGCAGAGCCGGAGAAGCAGAACGCGAAAATGAGACGAAAAGAGCGAAACGGCAGAGAGAACGGGCACTCGCGCGGCCAGCGCACTTCTCTGGGCAGGTGTCGAAGGCTGGTGCATGACTCATGCACAAGAAGGCAATCACGCGGAGCTCGAGCCCCCCCTTATAGCTCGATGCAGGTGGGGCGCAGATCCGTAGAGTGCCTCCAGCTCCTGTAGCTTCGCCTGCAGCAACCCCCACGTCACGCCCGTGGCGGGGTCGCACTGCACAAAATGGCATCCCGCGCGCTCGCATGCAACGCGATCGGCATCGGCGTCGCCTACGTGCACATGCCGATGCACATCGACACCCGCATCCAACACACCACCGTCGCTTTGACACGCGGCGCGGTAGGAAGCGGCAATGTCGCGCACACCGGTCAGGATGCCTACGGGCGACGGCTTTGCGTAGCCCGTATCCCGAGCCGAGATGATCCGCGAAAGCAGTGGCGGCTCACCGCTTTCACCAGCCTCGAACGCACCCAGCTGCATGAACACGCCCCGTATACGAGGATCCATGTTGGAAACCACGAATGGCGGCGCAGCCAGGAAGAGAACCGGAGACGCTGCGGCAGTGGAAAGAGAAACCACGTCCAAGTCAGACGCTGGCGTCGCCTCTGCCAGGCCTGGCCGCACAGCGCTCTCGTCACGGCTCATCTGTACTCGGTTCCATTTACGCAGGCACTGCAATGTGCGGAGTCCTTCCGGGTACCAGCTGTGGGCCTTGGTGGAGCTGAACTGATCAAACACCACGTAGTCTTCAAAGCAGAGCACGTCGTTGTGGTGGTCGCCCCACAGCTCCTCGATGCGGTGCACCACATCCGCGGCAGCGCCGTCATACAGCGTCGCGCATGTATAGGTTTGCCTCAGAACGCGGGTCCAGAAAGAGCGCAGTTCCTCATCTGTGTCACCGCCAATGGGCATCTCCTCTGGGTTGGCAGAGCGAGTCCATGCTGCACGCTCCGCACGCACTTGGTCACGGATCGCCTTCAGCGCGAGTTCCTGCACCGCCTCACAGGTGGCGTTTGGGCAGCTTGCGTCAAGGTCAACACCGTGTTCCAGCAGAAAGGATGCGTACGAGCTGCGGTACTGGTAGCCCAATCCACGCGTTATCTGAATAAGAGTGTCCAGCGCGTCGAAGCTGACGGTGATGGGCACTCGATGCATCATGGCTGCAGGATAACTCTCTGTCTCCCTCTCCGGTCCGCACACACACAGGTGTCTGTATGCTCAGCGGTGAAGCCCTCTCCACATTCGAAACTCGGTGAGGGCAAAGGGGCAAGAGCGCCAGATAGACGGGTCGCGAGCACGCCTGTGCGCAGTGCCCCCATGCAGAGGCACCAAACCGAGGAGAAAGAGCTGGGCACGCGTGTGTCCAGCGGCGGGGGGGGAGGGGAGGGGAGAAAGAGAGAGGGGAAGGGAAGAAGGCGATAACGCACATAGACAGCTTGCGTTCGCGCGTGCGTGCGCGCGCGAGAGAGAGAGAGAGAGAGCAAGAGGGGGCATCGCCTTTCAACCGAGGCGCGTTCATGCACGCGCGCGCATGCACCGATAAAAAAAAAATGCCGCCGTTTGTCAACAGAAGCGGCGCGGCCCAATCGGAGCACGACCACGTAGCGGCACAAAAACCGAAAGAGCGACGTGCGCACACCCTCCCGCCGATCGGCAAGAGAAAAACAAAGAGAGAAGATGCAGAGAGGGAGGTAGGCTGTGCAACAGATGTGCATCTCCTCCTCACCACCAGCACACATGTGCCGCTGCTGCCGCCGCCCCCCCCCAATCCCGCGCAGACACACACGCTTTAAAAGAGCGTGCCGAGAAGCCATCTCCTTCCATTGTGAGCACCTTCGATTCGATACACAGCCGCCCCATCTGCACCCGAGCTGCCTCGGCAAGAGGAATCCTGCGTGGCGCAAGCACGTACAGCCACCCCACCGGCTTCCGGAGGCTGTTCTGCTCGGCATCGCTTCAGTCCTCGTTGCCGCCGCAGCACAGTGACCACGCATTGCACCGTTCGCGTAGCACTCTGAGGGCAGTCTGGTAGGCACTCAAGAGCGTGGCGCCGCCCGCCACTGTTTGCCGGTCCTCCCCACCCCTCACCGTCGAGTGGAGAGCTGCAGCAGCGCTGGGCATGCCAGCAGACGGTACTAGCACTACACAGCGCGCTGTCAGCACGGGCACCGGCAGCGCGTGCGAGTAGTCGAAGCGCATCTGCACTGTGTCGAATGAGTAGCACATGCGAGAGCGGTGCTGCTTGCCGCGGCGAGCCGGCATGCCGCCCACCACCTCGAACCGCCGAAGGCGAGTGGCATGCCGCTTTATCGATTGATTGCCCTCTCGCTTGACAGACACGGGCGCCGGCAACGCCGCCTCACTAGCGGGCCCCTCGCTCACTGCGTCCACTAGTTCGTACTGAAGCAGCGAGATCTGGCTGCGCACGAGGTCTGGAGAGGGGCACACACGCCCCCATACCCCGGTTGCCAAGTTGTGCACTCGCAGATATGGCGCCATCGGCCGTCCATCCTGAAAGCCGTCCATGTAGAAGAGTCGTCCTGTCGCCTGCTCGCCACGTTTGCGCTCATCGGGGGTGCATTCACGCTGCACGTCGCACACGAGAATCCCCTTGAACTGCGCTCGCGGCACTGCGCCGTATTCGGGTAGTTCCTCCAGCACCTCCTGCGGCAGCCAGAGACGATGGAGAGTGTTCATCAGCTGATGCAAGTAGCTCAAGCCGCCAAAGTAGTACAGCACCCGATGCTCGTCGCCCGCCGTCGCCGTCCCGCATGTGAGAGCGCCCCCTCGGCAGCCTCTTCTACGAGACGCCTCGGCGAAGACGATGCTTGCATCGTCCACGGCGTCGCAGGGACGGCATCGCTCTTCGCCAACGCTGCGCAGAAGCGCTGGGGGAACAGAGAAGAAATCTGCTGCCAGGCGCCCGTGCGCACATCGTACATCATGTCCGTCGACGCCAGTGCGTTGCCATGAGCCCAGTAGCTGCCGCCGATCACGTAGAGGCGCTCCCCGCAGGAGACCAGATGGTGCCCGTGCCGCGAGCGTGGCGCCACCGGCGGCCGAATCATCTTCCACCGAAGCGGCTGCACCGTATGCTTGCCGCGCTCCTCGCGTGTGTCGGCCTGGACTGAAGGCGCCTCCTTGTCCATGCTATGACCAGCGTTGCGCCCCTTTATGAGGTCTCGGAGGCCAGATTTGACGTAGCCAGTGCGAGTGGTGGGACTCACGCTCACGTGGCCGTGTGACGCGGCCGCTGACGGAGATGCAGGCGTGTTGTGTGTTGTGCGGTCGCCCGCCGCCAGGCTCACCTGGCGCAGCAGCTCAACGGTGATTGGTGGCACCGCAACCTCGTTCACCACATCGGCGACGACTCCGTCCGGCGCGGACGCGGCAGCGGCGTGGAGGTGCCACGGCTGTCGCGCATCGGTTCCGTGCCCGCTCCTTCTCCTTGAGGAGGACGACAAGGACAGCGCGGTGTCGACTGAGCTACCCCTGCTCCGGCCCGCCGCGTTCTCCACCTCCTGTTCGCTCACGCAACCCTCGTCATACTCAAACCCGCGCTCGCTCGACTCCTCCGTCGTTGGAGAAAGGGCACTGGGTCCGGAGGACGACGCGCTAAAGCTCTCTACCAGGATATCGCCGTTCTTATCCTCCTCTTTGGCAGCACAGTCCGGCCTCGAGGAGCGCCTCCTGCCCTCAAAGTTGCGCAGCGTCCCGCAGCACTCGCACGGTGCCACACCCCGCTGGCGATCTCGCACAGCCTTCGCAGCCTGCGCTGACGGTGCGGCGCCAAAGCAACGTCGAAGGCGTCTGTCCCGCGGCGTTGATCTGCGCGGCGCACATGGCGCGCGATCGTCGTTACGGGCAGCAGGAAGAGAGGGCAACTAGATCCCTCGTGCCGTACCACCTCAGCCAGCAGTTCGCTTGGCGGCCAGCCACCGAACTGAACAACGCCGCCCAGTGCGGCGCACCAGCATGCGGCGTGGCCGCTCCTCTTCACGGAGGTGCCGAATCCGTAGTCGACAGACAGCATTACACCTGGAAGCAAACCTGCTCAATCACGTGCAAAGCCAGTGCGGGCAGGCAGACAACAGAACCATTTGCAACGGCAATCAAGACAGCGAACGCAGCGAATTAAAAGTGAAAACACCGCGCAACGAGTGACTGGGCGATGCGTGCTCGCAAATTGGTCAGCGGCTCTTTGGCCGGGATGCCGGGATGCCTGCATGCATGCGTACGTGTGTGTGTGTGTGTGTGTGTGTGTGTGATATAGGGATCGGCATACATATATATATATATATATATACGCATATATATGTGTTGTTTATTTACCAGGCGACGATCACAACGAGCGTCAGATCGGGGTATGGAGAGATAGGCCCCCACCACCACCACCACCCGACCACGAAAACGAGAGAGAGGGGAGGGGGAGTGCGCGGAAAGGGGCAGTGAGAAGGCAAGAGACCGCAGGGTAAGTCATGAGATGGATCTGCGGAAGGCCATCGACAAAGGGGAAGGGGAATGCTGATGCGCGAGCAAGTCCCGCCGGCACGTTCTCTCTTGGTCCTTTGGTTCATGATTGAGGGGCCCCACATCAACACACGCACGTCTGAGAAAACGGCCCGCGTAGGCCGACCCAAAAGAGGAGATGAGAGTGCAGCACTCACTGGAGAACAATATCGCGCCGCATCCCCCGTTCTATCGTGCCGTACCGGAAGTGTGGCAGAGACAACGACCACGACGAGCAGGCGCCCTACTCTTTGGCGCGCAAAGCTTTGTGCCCCCTCCCCCCCCCCTAGTGCGTTGTCTCTTGGATTACACCGGTGTTGTTGTTAACGGCCTCCGCCCCTCCACTGCCCGTCTCCCCCACCCCCGCCTCCCAATGCCACTCGTGCGAGCGGCTCTTGGGCTCGCCGATGTTTTATGAGCCAGTGGAGCGGGGAAGGCGCACAGGGGGCGGACAGAGAGGCGCAGTAGGCAATGGAGACGGGGGAAGGGGCGGGGGCGGGAGCGCAGAGAGAGGGGCGGGGTGAAAAAAGGGTGGCAACACAAGACTCGAGTAGAAACACAAGGAGCACAAGCACGCCGACAGACAGACACACAGAAACGCAGTGATGGGTGGACACGGAGAATGGAATAGACAAGCACCCCATGCAGACAGCAGCAGCAACGCGCGACGTGCACAAACATACAAAGAAGCGTGGGGCCGCCTCGTGGAGAATGCGCATGACTCACACGCAAAACAGGGAGGGGGGAGCAAGCGAACAAGGAAGGACCAAACCTATCAGCCTCAAGGCGTAGAGAAAAAAGAGGGTCGGGCCACAGATGGGGGGACGAAGAGAGAGAGAGTGAGAGAGAGACACCGCATGAGGGAGAAGAATGGTGAGCGGGATGTCTGCTGCGGCCCCCGAAACAGCAGCCTTCAACGCCCAAGACATACACATACACGCCTCTCCGTTTCAGTTCTGCACCGCGCGAGGAGCTCACACACGCGCAGGCAAGCGCGCGCACGTATGCTGTGTGCCTATCGAGAGAATGGGAGAGGGGAGCAGAGGGGAGTGCAAGACGATCAGAACGACGAAAAAAAAGAAGGCACGGCACGGGCACGGCGAGACGACGACAAGAGAGAGAGAGAGGCGGAGAGGGCGACAGCAAGCGAGGTTGCCGAAGAGACAAGGCGGCCCGTCAGCCACCTCCGTGGAGGCGAAAGAGGAACGCACACAAAGTAAAAGAGAGAAGAACGAGATGCGCACGCGTGTCGCAGTGTGAGGCACAGCGTCCGCACGTTAGGGAGAGGCCCGGTGGGCCGGCGGAGAGAAGGAGGGGTGCAGGAAAAAAGGAGCATTGGGTGACAACGAGTCGGGGAGGTGGTGAAGCGTGCCCGGGTGCGCGCTCGATGGAAATGGGGTCTGAGCCCGAAGAAGGCTGCTCAGGGGATGGGCAAAGGAGATGAGCGCCGTCGACAGCGGGGCGCCGATGCACTACAAAGCGCTTCATATGCGAGGAGGCCGCACATTGGGAGAAAACGAGTAGAGAGTCGAGTTGCCATCACCGGCATCTGCGCCTCGAGGGAGGGGGGGAGGTTCCCTCCGCGCCCCTCCAAGTGCCGACGCCTTGGCTTGCGCCTCTCCTTCCCTTCCCTGCAGCTTACCATAGCAGGTGCAGCTGGCGCCGCAACCGTGCCGCTAGACAATCTCTCCACGCCTGTTGAATCACTCCCGCCGCCTCCTCCTGCAGGATTTGATCGCGGATATAACGCCGCTGCGCCTCGTCCGTCTCCACGTCGCTCCAAGTAGACTCGTTCGTGCCGAGCCGCTGCTGCTGTGGCCGCAGCTTGTGAAAAGGCGCTGGTAGATGAGGTGGGAAGAGATGACCTGCAGAGACCTCGCACGAGGCCACCGCGGCACCGTGGGCGCCTTCACTCCTGAGACGCGCCTTTTCGTGCGCACCCGCCACGCCATCCTTCACCTCATTGGCAGGATGGTTAGTGCCGACTTCGAGCGCCGTCTCTCCCTCCGTGGTCGCAAGGATAGCTCCCTTGCCGGGAGGCGTCGCCTCGTCGGCGTCACCTCCGTGTACACGGCCGAGCAGATCACCTTCGCGGTCCAGAGCGCAATTCCGTGGTGACAACAGACCCGCAGCTCTTTCCCCAGCCTCTGGCAGTGTCGCCGGCGACTCTGGTCGAGGAGATACAAGCGGGGGCACAGCAGCCGACGGTTTCGCCTCCAACTCCGCTGCGCGTCCTGATCCTCTGGGCGCTTTGACTGGTGCCGCAGCCACCGACGCTGCTATCGGGGCAAAGACCGCTGACGAGCACGGAGGCTTGGAAGAGTCCAGAAGCTCCGGTGTATTGGGTGCGCTCATCGTGCACAGAGGCGGGGTGTCCATGTTCTCGATGATGTCGGCTTCGTGAGTGGACAAGAGATCCTGCCGTGCCCTTTGCAGCTGCTTCACGTCCTTGTCCTCCGCCTGCGCAACGTCCTCGCTCACCGTCACCGGCGCCTCGCTGGGCACCGCGACATCCACCGATGTGGAAGGCGGCGGCAATCGATCTTGCGTTATCGCCGGGGGCGGGGCCATCGTCGACCCCGGCGCTGTCGACTCCGCCAGCTTGACTGCCTCCGGTTTCACCGGCGATTCTCCGTCGCCTAGTCGGAGGTCATTGCCGTCGTGAATGCTTCTCGAGCAGCTCCCCCGGAGTTGCGTGATCTGGGTCGTGGTGTAGCCGATGGATGCAGTGCGGCAACCCACGGTCTCATCCTCGGCCGTCGCATACGCCATCTTTGCCGCTGCGCAGCAGTGCCCTTCCTTGGAGCAGAGCAAACCATCGGAAGAGCCGGAGGTGCGGCCGCCGCCCGCCACGCGCAGCAGCACCGGCTTTGCCGTCCCGTCCTCTACCGTCTCCGTATCGAGAGTCGCCGCGGGCTGCTCCGGTGTCCGCGTAGGGGATCGAATGCGCTCCCCAGCGTCACCACTGCGGAAGCTGAAGTCGCCGCTCGTCAGCTCCATCGACGCGGATGCTGCAAGCTGGTGCGGTGCGAAGACGAACACGCGACCACGTCGAGGCGGCAGTGTCGCCAGAGGCTGCGGGGCCACCACAGCCTCCTCTGGAGATGGACCT
Source organism: Leishmania aethiopica (assembly GCA_003992445.1). Lineage (NCBI taxonomy): Eukaryota > Euglenozoa > Kinetoplastea > Trypanosomatida > Trypanosomatidae > Leishmania > Leishmania aethiopica. Next base: position 947,933 of record RZOE01000021.1, read on the forward strand.
TCCGTTATCGCCGCGCTCACCTCTGCACGTCGTTCCTCTGCTGTCGCCTTAGCGTTGGCAAGGTCTTCGGGCCACTGTAGGTCTGCACCTTCGTTGTGTGGTGATCTCGCCGCACTCGTCGTCGTGGGAAACTCACCGCGACAGGATTTCCTGATCCTCGATGGCGGCGAGAGCAAAGTCGCGGCGCGGCTCTGCTGATGTGGGTGGTCGCCGTTATCCGCAGGAGTTGTCAGCTGCTCTTCAGCCTCCGCCCTCGGGAGAGCTACGGTAACGGCAAGAGCATCCGTGGCATCGTTCACCTTCTCTGTCCATGACACTGCTTCACCGCAGCCGGCTGCTTCGCGGCCGCTGGAAGCAGCTCGTCCCGCGGAGGCAGCGCTTGCCTCAGGCGCAGCCGAGCTGCCCTTGTGCCAGGCGCTGACCCCCTCCTCCTCCGTCTCCTGGTGCAGCGCCTCACTCGCTGGCCCGTTGTCGCCTTCGACCTCAGGATCGCCCGTGCACGCCGAAGCGCTGCTGCCAATCTTTTGCGGTGCTTCGTGCGCGTGTGCGGTAAACCGAGCTGAGGTGGCCGAGACGGATGCGGGCATCGATGACCCGCCAGGCGGAGCAGTGTCCTCCACGCTGCTCGGGCAAACGTTCTCTGCGCACGCGGAGAAAGCAGAGGGCGGAGTTGGCGAATCCGAAAGGGCTGCTTTTCGGGCCGCTGTCCTGTCACTCACGTCGTCCTCGCGGCTTCTGTCTGAGAGTGTCGCGTGCGCGGCTGCGCAAAAAATGTTACTGGCCTCCGCTTCGCCAGCCGCGCCGAGCCCAGCACTGCAGGAACCGTCCACCTGGTCTACGCGCCGGCTTGTCTCCTGCGGTGCTTGCGGCACCGGTGAGTGCGACGAGTGCGACAGCGCGGCAGGAGCAGGCAGGGCTTTCAGCTCCCCCTCTCTCGCCTCTGGGTTCTTTGGTGACTGAAACGGTGTCCTCGTACCTCTGCACGCGGCCCACGAAGTTGGCGACAGGGAAGACGGCTTCGGCACGTCGCTGTAGTCGTCTGCAGCAGACGCAAAGGCCTCCGCGACGGTGGCAACTGAGCTCGCAGCTTTGTTCAGTGTGGTCGACTGACGCGCTGAAAGCGAGCCAGCCACTGCCACCTCAGCACAGGCGAGTTCCGCTTGCTCTGCCCGGAGACCCTCATCGGCAGACGCCCGAAAAGGCGACGCCGTCCTCTGCGCCGCCGTGCCTCTCCCTTCCGCCCCGCACACGTGATGCTGATCTTCCTTGTGCGCATGCATCGCCAGGGATACCGCCACGCTGTCGTTCCTATCACCCGCATTTAGCCGCGGCAGTGCACTGAGGCTGTCGGCCTTCGCCTCCTCGGGCACCGAGGCGCGTGTCTCCAACACGAGAGCGTTGCCGGGTGCGTCCTCACGCTCCTCAGCCAGCATCGCCATCGCGTCGCTCTCACCCTTCCCCGAGGTATCGTGAGTGTTCGTCTTCGATGTGTTCGCCGACGCATCACCACAGCACGGATCCCCTTTCCTACCCAACAAGGCGTCTGCCAACACCGGCATGCGGCCGCGCCGTCCCGAGTCGAGCGGTTCTACTTTGAGCATCACCTCGTCGTCGACAACACTCGGCTCGTGAAGGTAATATATCTCTCCCTCGTTTCTCTCGTGACTGATCGGAAAAGGCGCTGACGCAACTGCCATCACTGCACCAGAATCGCACGTAACCACATATTCGCGTGTGGCGGTTGAGGCAGCAGCGTCGGCACTGTCTCCGGCACCGTGGAAACCCTCGCTGTGAAAACGGTCAGAGCTCCTGGAGCCGGAAGGCGCCCTGGCAGCCGAGCCACTACTTGCCTCCCCGTCGTCGCTCTCGTAGGGAATCACTGACTTTCTCCGCTTCATGACCGCGTCTACCGCCACGTGTCCGCCGTACTCGCCGCCCAGGCTTCCCCTATCTGCTTGCTTGCCGCAGTCCCTCTCCCCCTCTGTGTCCAACAAGGCCCGGTGGCGGCAGCGAGGACGCAGAAAGGCCTGCAGCACGGTCACGCACCACGTCAAGTCGCCGGGAATTCGAGGGGACGGCGTGAGGCCGGGCAGCTGGCGCGCGGCTGACGGGGCCGATGCGGCGAGGTCCGAAACGCCAGCACCGGCACTGCCTTTCGGCGGTGTCGCAGCAGCTTCGCTTCTCTGCCCTGGTGGGTCGGCGGCAACCTTCTTCACGCTCTCGACGGTAAGCGCATCAGGGATGACGGGCTCACTGTGACGATGATGTGGTAGCGACTTTGGTGTCTCTGGCTCGGCCTCGAAAAGCAGGCCGCGCTCCACACAAGACTCTGCCAATGTGCTACTCGCCGGGGCCGGTTCGCGAGGCGGTGAAGGATGATGCTGAGGGGCAAAACGCGTGTGCGCATCGTAGGGGGTAGAGGGTGCCCGGGGCGGCAGACGTGCAGTCGTGAACATCTCTGGCTCTCCTGCGTTGCCTCGCACAAGGGAGGCAGAGCTGCGACGCAGTAATGGGCCAGACGCGACTGACCCAGCGCGCCCAGTCGACGTGCGGTATCCAGTGCGTCGGCTTGGCGGCGGGACCGGCACGCGCATTGATGGATCCCAGGATGCTCTTTTGCCGCCGTGCTGCTGCTGCTGCTGCTGCTGCTCTTTCGTCTCCGGTGATGGATGTGACAGGGGTGTGTGGTCCTGCGCAGCAGAAGCGGTGGCGTGGTCAGTGGCGCTGGGTCGATGTCGAAGCGATGAGGCAGACGGTCGGCGTGGGGCATACAACGAGTGCAGCGCGGCGTTTGCGGTGCTGGGGCGGCGACGCGGCTGTGCACTCATCGAATTCCGCGGCGCGAAAGCGCTGGCGGATGGCCAGAGAAACGGCGCCTCATGCGGGGTGGGAAAGCTCTCACGATGAAACGCGCGAGAAGGGCCGCGCGGGCGCCTACCGACCACCTCCACATTACGCGGCAGCACTGATGTCACTACAGTGCTCTGCAGCGGGGATGTGAAGTATTTGGCAATGGGCACGGCTGCAGACAGCACCGCTGGAGACCGCTTAGGACGCTGGTGCGTACGCGCGCGGTGCTTGCTCGGGGCGCGGGTATTGTGTGAAGGGTACGACCCCGCTGGCACGGCCCCGCAGCTGGCGGCCGAGGAGGTGCGCAGCGGTTGGTGGTAGAGCTCCACCTCGACCTCCTCTCGCCGCCAGCGTGCCTTCATGGTCGCCATGTGCTGCTTCAACAGCTGTGCACGCTGCTGCTCCTCCGTGGCGAGGCGAGGAATGGCGAGGAGCCAGCGATGCGCCTGCTGATAGTGCTGATAAGCTTCCTTGTAGAGGCCCATCTCATCCAGCCACCCCGCATGTGTCTGCTTCACGTACGACAAGAAGCACACGCTCTCGCGCCACTGTATCCACATGCACATGAGTGCTTGTTCCTCCTCTCCTTCGGTGGTGGCCGCCGCATCGCTGTAACGGTGGCCGTCTGCTGATGCGTTTGCAGCCGCGGCGACCCCGTCGCGGTTGTCCTCACCGCCCCTGCGCGCAGCATGCGCGCCATCTGGGAAGTCCCTTACCTGGAACGCGCGTTCCTGTGTCAGCCGACGCCGCATCTGCGTTGCCTTGTCCTTCGCCTGGAACACTTGCCGCTCCACCGCCTCCTCCGCCATCTCGGCGTATCGCAGCGCCTCGGTCAGCTGCCGAAGGCCATGCTGCGTCTGCGCCATGTTAAAATATGTGATGCCGATTCCAGGTGCCTGAAGCTCTTCCTCCAGGGCCGCCGACCGGGCGAAGAGTGCGCTTGCCAGCGTGTACTCCCCCAGCTTGAAGTGGTAGACGCCGAGGTTGTGCTCCACAGCGGCCACGGCCTCGAGCCGCCGCGGTTCCTGCGACGGGGAGAAAAAGGGGGCGTTGATGCTGCACACCTTGTCGCTGCTGATGTGGTTGATACTGGCACCGCTGCCGCTGGACGTGAGCACTGCCGGGCTCTTACGGTCGTGGCTCCTAGCCTGTGCCGACGCGGCAGCCGGTCGCTGCAGCGGGGTTGTGTCAAGGCCATCGCGAGGCCCATCACGCCCTCCCGCGGCGCCGTTGATCGAGGGGGCCTCGAGCTCTACAGGATCTGGCAGATAGCGGAATACCCGACCAGCATTCTTGCGCAGCAGCCTGTCCGCCCGCTGCAGGAGCTGCAGGGCTGCGGAATACTGCCCTTGATTCATCCACTCCAGCGCGTGGCGGTTCGCAAGCTCGACAAAGTGCAGAGCTGTAGAGACCGTCGCGTCCTCGACCTCCTCGAGTTGCACAACCAGAAGCTCGCGATAGTTTTCTGCGTCTGCGCCGCTGCTCGGCAGGGTGGTGCTCGTGTCGTCTGTCGACCTCGCGGCTAGCTGCGCGTCGAGAACCATGACCTGCCGCATTAGCGTGAAAACAAGCCCCAGTTGCCCATCCAGCTGCTGCTCAAGCTCGCTTGCCTGCGCGTCGAAGGCCTGCTGAGCGCGTGCCTGACGCACATCCTGGCTCACGCGACTGCTGTGGCCAGTGCTGGGTGCATGAGCGATACCTTCAGAGGCGCGTGCGAGGGGCGGATGCGGCAGCTGCTGGTGCGCTGACATACTGCGCAGAAACAACTCACTCGCCCTGTCCAGCGTAGAGGTGGCATCTGGCGCCAGCGGCGGTGTCGAGAACGATGGCATCCGACGTCCGCGCTGCGAAGACGGTGCCTCTGACGACGGTCGCTCGAGGCTCTGCGACGTGCGTGCTTGAAGATGCGCTGTGCGCGTCGGCGGCTGACCCGGGCAAAACGCGGCATCCTGCCCTCTAGCGCCAGAGTCCGAGCAGTGTAGCGAGGACGACGGAGGCGGGGCACTACCTCGGCCTCCGATACCGTCGCCCTCGGAAACAGTGCCGTCGTACTGTGCAGCACCGCTGCATGCGGCACCTAAAGCTTGTTGCCGCAGCAGGGCACTCAGATGCGAACGTAGCTCGGCAACATCGCTGTGGCGCGTCTGCGCGAAGGTTGTCGCAGGGGAAGTCGACGAAGACGGCGGCCGCCGAGTGTCTTCCGTGCGCGCCGGCAGCGACGCCGACGAAAGGGATGGCGTGGACAGTGTGATCACGGCGGCAGCGGCGGCAAATGTTTTCGTGCCGCCGCTGTCGACGGTGGGCCGAAACACGTCTACGTTCTCGCTGGGGTGACGATGACGCTCTTCCCCCGCCGCCACGGCGTGGTGATGCACGGGTGTGTCCCTTGCATGAATCGACGAGATAGGGCTACCTTGAAGCCAGCAGGTGTAGGCCCTGTCGTGGTTATTGCAAGACAAAGCCACGTCGCGGTTGCTGGCAGGAGCGGTGGCCGGGCCGGCTACGACATCGTCTATGTGCCCGTAGGTTCTAAAGTTTTGCATGGCAAGACTGCTCCGGTCGGCGCTTAAGCTGCTTGGTCGTCGCTGGGCGCCTTGCGCCGGAAGCGGCGGGCGAGCAGCACCAGTGCAGGAAGCGCCAGTCGTGGCGTGGGTGTCCGGCTTGCGGTTCACCGGCTGTGCAGCGGGCCGCAGGGGAGTGCTGCTGCTGCCTTTGGTAGGTACATGGCACTCAAACTCATCCATACGCTCCATCACAGAGGCATAAGAGGAGGCCGTTGCACAGGACGGCGAGAAGGCGTAGCAGCCATCTGCGACATCCTTCGGTGGGGCGTTAGGCGTTCCGTCGAGTGCGTCAGATGCACTAAACTGCATCCCGGTCTTGGAGATGCCGCTCGCCGTGCCTTCGCGCGCTCCCTCCACGCAACGGCAGAGCCGCGGATGTCGGGCAAACAACGTTCGCAGGGCGTACGCTAACGAGAAAGGTGAGGAAAAGCGCCACGCATCTGCACGACCACCACGGAGCGGTGGCAGAAAGCGCTCAAGGCCCTTTCCCTCTCGGCGCCGGCCGGGCAGATGCGCGCAGGCGACGGCCTCCTCAGTTTTACGCGCGCACGGCTAGAGAGGCGAATGCCTTGTCCTTCTCCTCCCCGTACCGGGCTCACACGCACGACTTCGCTCTCGATTATGTCTTTCCGCTGGTTGTGGCTGTTGTCGTCACCTTTCCACCCCTCCTGCTTCGCGCGAAGGAGAAGGGGTGGGCGTTCAAAGACGAGATTAAACACAGAATAGGAGGTGGCCGCCGCGGGGCGTTCATGTGGCCGGTGACGAGAGACAGAGGGGAAGAGAGGCAGGGATCAGTGAAAGGCACAACGAAGAAAAGAGGAAGAGAAAATACACACACGCACGGCCGCAAGCCCACGTGAGCCCTACACGCAGACACATGAGCGCACCCGAACACACTGCTGGCCGCTGACCACCCGGCCTACCCAAGGAAAGGAGGTTTTTCGTTCCGTTTTTTTTTGGTTCCAATGTGTCCGTTTCTCTGCCGCAAAGCAGGAGTCCAAACCCAACTCGAGCCCGCACGCACCCCGTCGCAGGCCCGCCTCGCGTGGTGTGCAGCAGCGCTAGACACGCGCGTCACAGCAATGCGCCGGCCCAGTCATCGCAGCACGGCCCCTGCCGCAAACGCTACCCCACCCCCGACCCGTCCCCCATCGTGCCGGTCGCCACGCCGTGCATCCTCCTCGGCGTGGCGCAGGCTCCCCGCACACCAGCAGGCAGTGCGCGAGGGCCGGGGGGTGGTGGGACACACGCCCGAGTCACGCTGACGCTCTGCCTAATGATATGGATGGCACAAGCGTGCTCGCTGTCGCAGGGGGGGGGGAGGGGTGCCCCGACGCAGCGCCATCCAGGACCTGGTCGCCGGCATCTGTAGCGATGCACCGCCCCGACCTCCCTCCTCCCCCTTACGCCGTGGGTGCCTGGCCCCGGCACCCCCACAAGTGGGGTTCGGCATTTTGCAGGGAGAGGTGGAGGGAGGGGAGAGCTGCCTGCCCCCCGCCTCTCCCTCCCTTCCCCACAGAGAAAGAGAGAGCGTGTAGGGGGGAGGGCGCTGGGCTCTGATGATGCCATGCACTGAGGCGCTCCACCTCCGCCGTTCCGGAAGGAGAGAAAAACGTTAGAAAAAGAAAGCATTGAAATGCCGATATCGAACACGCAAACGTGCCCTCAGGCAGCTGTGCGCATCAGCGCATTCATCGACACACGATACGTCATCGGCAGCGATCCCACGTCCGTAGGCGCGGTGGCAGCTTCGGCGTCGCTCGCGCGAACACGTTGAGGAGCGTACAGGAGCAGCACGTGACGCAGCGTGGCATCCAGCTTGCCAAGGAGCTGCAGCTCCGCCGCAGTGAGTGACACATGTTCGCAGTGGAGGAGAAGCAGTCGCCATGGTAACAGAGATCTACCAAGCTGTTCCGCCAGAGCACGGACCACGGCCTGGGCTGTTGGCGCAACGAGCGCGCGGATAAGCCCCGTGCCACGATCACTGCTGCCATCACGCGAGACACCATCGTCCGCGCCTGCTGTTATCAGCGCGTCCAAGTGAAGAGTAGCGTTGAGGACGCAAACGAGCTCCCGCTCCCACTGCCGCCTGCTCTCCGCAGCGGACACGGTCATCTCTTGCGAGAGGCCCGGTCGGGAAGCTGGAAGCGCACCGGGAGGAGGGTCGCCCTGAGCGGCTTCGGTCGCTTCCCTGCGTCCTCCTGAACTAGTGCTTTGGTGCATGGCGTGCACGCGGACCACGAACACTCGGGCGCGATTGGTGCGGCGCCGCCTGCGGAGGGCAACTTCTCCGACATGGACCGTGCTGACACGCTGCCACTGCTTTGCGGTACCCACCGAACACGGCGATCGCTGCGCCACTGCAGCAGCACACGCAGCAGCAACCGGTTGAGCAGACGCACTCCCTCTGCGGTCACAGAGAGCCGCTGCCTCGGCGACGGCTCTGTCGAGGCATACTCAGCGAATGCAGACGCAGAGCAAAGGCCATCACCGAAAGAAGACTTGGGTGAGGGGAGAAAGAGGGCTGAGAGCGGAATGTTCAGCAGCGCACGATAAAGCTGGCCCGCTGTGTGCACTGGGGTTTGCAATGTGCTCAACGCACTGTCGCCACGGCAGATGCGCCTGCTGCTGCCTGCAAGTCCAACGTGAGCTGTGCCGCGTGACGAGGGCACAGATGGCGGTGCCGTGGACGCATCCAGCCAACGACGCAGAAACGAGGCGAGGTGAAAATGTGCGGACGACTCCGCGTGCACGCTAGCCGGTCCCGGAAGAGCCGGGCCGAGCTCTAGCAAGGCGCCGTCACGCTCGACACGCGCCAGGAGTGCGCACAACTCCGGCAACGTCGCATTCGCCGCCGGCGCTGGAGCAGAGATGGTGCACGTCTGTGTCATCTTCGCCTTCGCGCCCTTCGCATTCGAGAGATGTGCCCCTCTGTGTGGAAGGAAGAGAAGATGCAGCGCCGCCCACGCCGTCACGTCTAGTCGCGCATCCTTCGAGAAGAGCGGCAAGAGGGCGGCGAACGCGTGGCGTGCTGAGGCCCACGTCACCTCCGCGTCGTATGGCGGAGAGGGCGAGCTGTGTGGTGCAGCGCACGTGGACGGCGTCTGCACTGTTGGTGCCTGTCTTTTCTGCAGCTGGGAACAGAGAAGAGAGAGCCACAGCAGTGGTAGAAGCTGCAGGCGGCGCTGCTGCAAGCGGGGCGGCACACAACGCGCAAGTGAGCCTGCATCCGCGGCATTGCGGCAAGAGGCAGATGAGCTTGACTGCGCGCCGAACAGCATGGTGTACGCCGCCGCGTCGGGGCCCATGAACCAGGCATCTCGCGCTGCCTCGGCGCGGCGGCCCGCCTTGAGTAGCACAAGCTCATGCCACAGCACATGATCCACGCACCGGCGTGTCTGCTCGCAAAGCAGGGCAGCGTGTACCTGCAGCAGGCGCTCGTATGGACGCTGCGTCCTGCCAACATCTTGCAGCGGACTTGTGTGCTCCAGCAGCCCCCAGTGCTGTACCCCCGCCGCGAAGTGCACAATCGCCCAGTGAAGCGAGTGCAGATGCCGCGACCTCGGCGGTGCCTCCACAACGGCGGCAGTGGCGCCATGCCGTCGGTGAGACTCAGAGGCGCTAGATGATGCGGAGAGGTTGCCTCGCTGCCGGCGCGTCAAAGCCGCAGCTGCAGCCGAATCCCGCGCAAGGAAGATGGAGGCGGAGAAGCACACATCCAACAGACGCTCTACGTGGGTGTCCGCGACGCCGAAAAGACCGCTCACGTGCAGCAGCACCGTGACACTGAAGAGCGACTGCGTCAGCGCCGCAGTGAGGTGGGCCGGAAGCGGATGCGGAGACAGGGACGACGTGGGAGACGGCGACGTAGAAGACGAGGCCGAAGGCTCTTGAGTGTTGCGATCTGCACTGTGCTCGTGGCGGTTCGGCGGTGAGGAGTTTGCTGGTCGCTGCGAGCCGACTCGGGCCACCTGCGCACACGGCTCCGCCTCTGCGATCCGGCGGCGCAGCTCCTTGAACTCGATGAGGGCGTGATGAGCGTGGTACTTCGCAAAGCTGGACACCTCCGCCACGAGCTCCGGTCCGTGCGCATCCGTCTTCGAGGTAGCGCAGCCCTCCACATCGGCGCCCCCGCTCCCCAAGAGCTGCCCCACTGCCTCCGCAGAAGGTGAGAAGGGCATCTCTGCAAGCCACTCGTGCAACGTCGTCTGCCCCTCCGTCTGCTCATGATGGCGCCGGCCGAGCTGCACGTAGCGCAAAGCGCGTCCCACAGGAAACGCGTAGGGCGCCGTGGGAGCGGAGGCATCGGCGTCCGGTGGCGTGCAAGAACGTCGGTGCTCATACGGAGAATGCTGGCGACGATGATGGTCGGCGTCAGCACTGCCGGAGCTGCTCCGAGATGGTGATGGAGCACCGGCGATCGCTGATGATGCTGAGTCCGATGCCTGCCGCTTGCTAAAGACGTCGAAAGCAGGCAAGTAGGCAGGCGTGGTGGAGGAAAAGTCTCGCGCTGCAGACGACGGACTCCCCAAACCAGGGATTCGGCAGCCGCGACGACGAGGCTCGAGAACACGGCAGAAGTCCACCCCCGAGCTCACCGTCCATGCGACAATACGACAGAGCACCGATGGACGACCACAGCGAAGCGTCAAGGAAGAAGCGGCGGCCGCAACGCGTGATATGACAACGCTTGCATGATAAGTCGTGTTCATGGTTTGTGTGTGTGTGTGTGTGGTGTGTGTGTGTGTGTATGCTTGAGCCTGCAATGACGCAGCGCCTGAGGGAGGGCAACGGAGACCAGCGAGACGATAACACAAATGAAAAGGAAGGGACGACCTCGGAAAGAGGAAGTCGATCCGACATGTTGGTCATCCCTGTGCCGCCGTGACGGCCAGAAGATTCCACCGCGCACGAATGTGAAGAGCGCACGGGACGCGCAGGCAGTGACTGCCACCACGTGAGCAGGAGCATAGTCGCCGCTGCGGATGTGCTGTGAGGGGTGGTGGGGGCAAGGCATCTCTCCTGCCTCCTCATCTGGACACCTCTCCTTTGGTCTTCGACTCGTATCATGTCGCGTCTTGCGCGTGTTAATCGTTACAGAGAAAGAGAGAGTCGAAGAAGGCGCCACCGGTTCGCCATCGTCGCTGTCCGTCCTCACTTCCGTGTGGATCGGAGGAGGAGGGAGAGGGAGGGGAGGGAGGCAGAGACGAAGCGCCGTGCACGCGAACACAGAGACACGGACACGTACGCACCGCCTCTGCTTTGAATGCGCTTGCTCAGCACGTGCTCTACTCATCGTCATCCTCAGACGAGGAGGAGGACACGTCCTTGTGCTCTGCGGTCTTCTCCAGCACACAGAAAAACATTGGGCCCCAGCCATGGCAAGTGTCGGGCAATAGCAGACGGCCGTACGCCGTCGCCTCGCCGAGCACAGTTGGTGTGTGCGGGGCACACGCTTCTGCACCAGACGCATCCGATTCGCCGGCGTCAGTTGCAGTCTTCGGCGGCGCAACAGGGGCGGCGGCAGCAGCGGCGGACGACGTCTTGATTACCTTAACCTCGCACCTAGTGCGCTGCAGTACCTCACCCACAACGCCATCGTTCTCCAAGGGTGAGATGGAGCACGTGCTGTAAACGATGCGGCCGCCAACGCGGCACGTTTCGATGGCACGCTGCAGCAGCATCCGCTGAAGAGCGGCGAGCTGAACTGTCGTCTCCTCAGACCACTCTCGCAAGGACAGAGGCGAGCCGCCTGACTGCTGAAGCAGGTGCCGCTCCGAGGAGCACGGGGCGTCGACGAGAACGCGCGAGAAGGCCCCTGGGTCGTACCATGTCTGCGCATCGCGCTGCGTCGTTCGCCACGGTACGTAGTTCACGGGCACGTGTTCCTGTAAATTTCGCCGAAGCCGCGCGCAACGGTCGGCGCGGGCCTCATTGCACGTGAGCGCTCCGTCAGGTGAGAGGAACTGCGCCACGGCGATGGACTTTCCACCCGGGGCGGCGCACATGTCGAGCACCGTGTCAAACGCGCCGACCTGCAGCTGCTCCACTACGTGCGCCGAGGCGTAGTCGAGCAGGTAGTACGCCTTGATGCCAAAAGCGTCGATGGGGGGTTTGTCGATGACGCCGTTCGGGTGTAGCAGGTCGCCAGCCGCTGCGGCAAGGGCCTTCTCCTGCAGCTTCGCCTCGTCGTCGTCACTGATGCCACGATCCGGCGTGCTGACAGCTTCTGTCGAGTTGGCCTTCTGGGTGGGTTGAAAAGCTTGGATGAGGGAGTTGGGCTCCACCCGTGACAACCCTCGCGTCGCCTCCTCGAAGGGGACCTGGGAAAAGCGGTTCCACAGCGCCACCTTGCGCGGCGCCTCTATCATGGCAGCGCGAAGAGTGGGCCAACGCGCACCGTAGAGTTCGCCGTAGTACTCATCAAACTTGCGTGGTTTGACGCTGCCCTTCGCCTTGAAGCCGCCTTTGGTGTGGGCGGTGGGGACAGTGCCAGTCTTATCACGGCCACGGCCGGCCCCACGCAATGGGGGCATAGGAGAAGAAGAGACGCGTGGCACACACGCGACGGTGCGCCACAAAAAGGGAAAGAAAGAATCGCGACGGGGGCGGCACCGCTCCGCGTGTGTCGGGTGCGTCGGCGTCGTACAGCAACCTTATTTGGCCCTGCGCATTCACACGGACACCGTCCACGAAACCGGTGCACGCGGACACGCAAACGCGCAGATGGGGCGCGCCGCTCGCGAAGATCGACGCCCGCGGCCGCACAGCAGATGCGGGCAGGGAAGGATGGAGTCACGCGCATCGAGTAGCAGGGGCAGGGAGAAAGAGGCAGGAGAAGGCGAGAGAGTGGCAGTGGGGAACACATGTGTGATATATATACAAAAAAAAATGGGACCGGGGCCGTCTGTTCCAAGGAGTGCCAGTGCATGGGAGAGGAAGACAAGATGAGGAAGAAGGGGCAAGGCCCGGCGTCGAGGCTAAGACTGACAGTCGCAATGCTGGAGCATCCACGGAGGCATATCCTGCAAAGCCGCTTGTTTAGAGAAGATGGCTTGGCCACCCTAGAGAAGGGAATAGTAGTATTGTGCGTCTGTGCATGCAGGCTGGAAGACGCATCGAGGTACAGCGCGAACAAGGAGGTGAGCACGCTGTCCTCTAACCTCGTTCCACTTCAGCGCCCAACTCTCCGCGGCCTAGACCACGATGCTCCACTACCAACGAGCCCGTCGTTCTCCTCCTTCGGCTTTTCCTGAACCGCTTGCCTTCATGAAGCGCTGTGTACTTGAGAATCAGGCAGCCTCAACTTAGAGCGCACACACACACGAAGAGACATGCACACACACACACACACAGGCGCATGCACATGCACACCGAAAACACCAAAAGAGGGGTGGAGGCGCTCCGACACCGTGGAAGCGGTGAAGGAACAGGCGAGGCCCAACATCAAGAGAAGATCCGCCTCCCACCTCATGCGCCAAGACAGACTTTGACACGACTAAGAGCTTGGCTTGTCATTCAACGAGGATGCACCGGCATCAGCAGAGGGAGCGGCAGCATCATCTTCCTTCACATCGTCCTGCGCTTCTCCTCCTTCAGCGGTTGTGGCAGCCGACAGAGCTGAGTCCGCCGCACTTGCCTCTCCCGCCGCCTCTGCTGGCACCGCCAACCCCAGCGCATGGTTCAGCTGTGAGTACGGCGGCGGGGTGTAGCGGGTTGCCATGTAGTTCTCCCCTCGCAACGGACGCTGCAGCTCATCGATCATCGGCTGCTTCATCCAGGCGCAGCCGGTCTCCGGGTCTGCCAGCTGAGCCCACGCGCGATCGATGGGGTCTGGTGACTGGCGCAGCAGCGACGAGTCCCAGTGGTGCATGTACGTGTTCAGACCCACTTGCGGGCCAAGCACCTGTACGTCGTAGGGCACCTCAGCCAGGAAGTAGTGCACCGGCACACGCCAGTAGTAGATCGGGTTGTCCTGGCACAGCACCGCGGTAGGGTACACGTTCCCGGCCTCGACGGTGATGCCCGTCTCTTCCCACAGGGTGCGAATCGCCGCCTCCTTGTAATGCTCGTACAACAGTGTCCACTTTCCAGGTGTCTTTAGTGAGATCGGCGGGATATCTGGCGGGCGCAGATCGCGATTGATGCGGCGCAGCAACAACCACTCCACGTCTTCCTGTGGCCTCGGCGCCGCGGCAGTGCTTGCGCTGACGCCCTTACCTGGCCTTCGCCGGAACACGGCCAAGCGCACGTAGGCGGGGTTCTGATCGAGCGCCGTCTCCATGAGCTGCCGGCAGTTGAAGATGCCACGCTCGCTGCCGAAGAGGTACACTGTCAGCTCCACATCGTCCGCCGCTGCGTAGCCGCCCTCCTCCTCCGGCACGCCGAGCCGCGCCGGGTTGGTGGGCTCGACCTCTAGGTGGACGCCGGTGCGGTACTTGAGCTCCGAGGCCCACTCCCGCATGGGCCCGGTGACCTTGCGCGCCTGCGCCGCTGTTGTCTGCCAGCTGTACACCAGAGAATTGGTCAGAAGATCGAATCGGCCCGGAGGCCGCTCGATCTTCTTCAGCAGAATGCGCGCACTCGGCGTCTGCAGGTCCGCCTTTACGAGAGATTGAGAGAGCATCGCATCCACGGACAGGTTGCCCTCTCCCTCCAGCGCGTGCGAAAGCTCCGACTGAAGCCCGGAGGAGTCGTCTGTCATGTACCCGCCCCCGTCCCCGGTGGATTGCCAGCGGCACGACACCATCTGCGTCGCTGGGTAGCAGCAGCACCTGCTGGTACTCGCCCACGCGGAGGAAGAAGCAGCTTGCAAACCCGTCCAGCCGCGCATGAGCGACGACGTCGCCCTCGTCCACCGAAGTGAGGTGCTACTAAAGTGCATGGGAGACGCAAGGGCACGCATCCGCGAGCAATGCAGTAATGGCCCAGTGAGCTCCATCCTTGTCTACGGCCCGCCTCGAGTGTTCGCTATCTGGCGCAGGGACAGTGCCACAGAGGCAAAGAGTTACAGCGAGAGAAGCGTGGGGCCCAGAACGCGCGTCGGTAAGCGCGGCATGTGCAAGCACCAAGAGAGGAGAGAAGCGAGGGGAGAGTTGACGCTGGTGCACATCTATGTGCGGGTGTGCGTGTGTGTAGCGGCAGGCCGCAAAAAGAAAAAGGAGACATGGGACAAGAGCATAGGTGTGCCTCACCCTTCACTTCATCCCTGTCACCTCACCACCACCAGCACAGTCGCTTTCTTTTTTCGGGAGGGGGGGATTCCTGAAGCGAGAAACTCGTCACTGCAGGTTATCGCGGATGCGCATCTGCGAAAGCGGATAGAGGTGCTGTGAATAGGGCACCGCAGAAGAACGGAGGGGACAGCTGCGCCGCGATGAGCGTGCTACCTTTCCGTCCCCCATCCCCCCCCCCCACACCCACCCACCGACCCCCTGTTAAAGTGCAGGCACACCTGCGATGTGCCGAAGAAAACGCAATTGCGCTGATCCCATTATTTGCTGTTCTTTCCTTCTCTGCTTGCCCTGTGCGTCGAGTACCCATCGCCGCACGTAACTCGTATCGATCAGCACTCGCTTCCCGCTCCACACATCGCAGAAACACGAAAACGCGTGCACACATGCACCGACCATGCCCTCCACAGCCGCAGCATTCTCTGTTTCCTCCTCGACCGCATCGCCGCCAGGTCTTGATAATACACAGAGACATGACAGAGTGCTCGCGCATGAGGACACTGTAGACAGATATATAGATACAACCAGACAATTACGCGCGGCACCGGCACGCAGCAAAAAAAAAAAGCAAGCGCGGGCGGCAGGAGAGGGGGGAAGACGCCATACTTGTGAGACCCACCGTCAACCAGGAAGACCATCCACGTACTACTTGGCAGAAGCAGAAGAGACTGTGAAGAAGAGTGTACGCCGGTCCGGGTTCGCTTATGGGCTCGAGAGAGGGAGAGAGACAGTGATGATCGAGACGAAAAAAAACAGGAGAAAACCGGCCCGTGCGCGCTTGCCTCGCGGATGCCTTTTCGCTGGGGATGGCGGCTGTGGCGGTATCCACACGCTTCGTGCCTGTGCCTGGGTTTGTGCGGAGGGCCAGGTAAAGAGCGGAAGAGCCTCGGGAGAGTCGCGAAGGAGAAAGAGGGGGAGGGGAAATGACCATCTGAAGACTCGCAGCCCATCGACCGCACCCACGATTCGGTGTAAGGAGGGGAGAGGGAAGAATGCATGCACGTTCACAAGCATTGCAGGCCACTGCAACGCTCAAGCACACGCCCACACGACCCAAGCGCACCGTCGTTACTTCGCTGGCCTTGCCGTCGCAGAAGCCGGTGGTGTAGCCAACAGTAGCAGCGCTGTCTCCTGTGCACGCTCTAGATGCTTCCGCAGAAGCATGAGCTTAAAGGGAGTCACATTGCGGCCAACGTTCAAGTCGTACTCGTACGGGTCCTCGATGCACCACCGGTAGTGTATCTTCTCTCCGCGGATCCGGGCCATGTCTTCTGCCTGCTTCGTCCACGAGAGCATCTCCTTCGTCGTCTCCCCTGCCGCCCGGGTCAGGCTCACTACCTCGGTCTCAGGTGCGAACTCGTCGAGATAGTAGCTCACAAAGTCCATCAGCATGTCCGCCAGCCCTTGGCCACCCTGCTGGAGGGTCTCCAGCGGCATGTGAGGTGGCATCGGGGCAATGTCGGCCACGTCGCACGACTCCACCGGTACGAGGGTCACTAGCCTCCTTCGCAACAGGTAGTAGACGACCATGATGTTCCAGCCATAGGAGGTGATGCAGCCGCCCTCCACGGAGGCGTTCAGCCCCGTCTTCTTACTCCACTGCTTCACGAGCATGCTCAACCAGCGCGCCTCGGGACACTGGGTGAAGTACGCCCGCAGCAGAGCGCTGTTGCGCACGCCGTTGCGGCGATTTGCCGTCACGTCGAAGCTCACGCCATCCACGCCGAGACCACCCTTCACGCGCAGCACCGGCACACGCGTGCGGCGGACAAGCTCGATACCCCACAGGTAATGCTCCCGTTTCACCACCTCGCTCAAGCGGAAGAGGAAGTCTGACTGCAATCCTTTCGCTACCTCCGAGACAGCATCGGCGCCTTTGCCATCCTGCACATCCGTCGGGCTCAAGCATACAAAATCCACATCCGAGCCCTGCTCGTGTACGCCCAGCACAGCGGTGGAGCCGAAGATGTAAGGGGTCATCGCCCGGTCCACCGTCTGCACGCACGCGGCGACCTTCTGATGGACCTCCGCGACGGGATGCGTGTCCAGCCGCCGCGATAGCTGCTCATCGCAGAATCGCGACACCGCTGCTCGAACGTCGCTAATCGCGGCGATCGATCGTCCTGCCTTGCCTTTCATGCGCATCCAATGAAGCGTGCAGCACACAACACAGCCCGCAACCCTGCACGCACGCGCGATTCTGTTCTGCTCTGTTCTGTTAGTGTTGTTGTTGTTCTTGCGTCGTCTGCTTCGCCCCCCTTCCGCCCTTATCTGCGTGTGCGCGGCGTAGCACAAGCAGAGCGGCTCTGTCCACCCTCGATGGGCCCTGCAGCACGTGCGCGCAATCCAAGCACGCGGAGGTTCAGAAAAGAAGCACCGCCCACACTCAGATGTGCACGCACGACCTCTCAGCGCCCACAGGCGAATACGAGAGACAAACGGCGTCTCGTGCACCAGCACCGGTCTCGTACATGTGCACCGCGGGGTGGCAGCCTGTGGGTACAGGTAAGGTGTGTGTGTGTGTGTGTGTGTGTGTGTGTGTGTGTGCTGGACAAGGAGGACAAGAGGAAAGCGTAGGCGTGCTCGTGCGCGCACGAATAACGAAAGAGAGACGGTTGGAGAAGAGACAGCGGGACAGGAAGAAGAGAGGAGGGGGAGGGTGTTAGCGGATACTCGCAGAAGACAAATCACAGCGCGGCCACGCGGAAGAGCAACGACGAAGAAAACAAAAACAAAAGGGGGCCGAGCACATGCCGTCCTACACACACACGCATGCATGCACAACACGATGGTGCCTGTAGGAGGGGGAAGGGGGCGCCGCTGGGCTTCAGCAGAGAAGGGAGGAAAGAGAAGACTCGCACGCGTCTGCCCATGCGCGCTGCCCACCGTTCCGACAACCTGAGACATCTATGTATTCGCTTCAGCGAGATCATGGGGTCGTTTGTAGCTTGCCTCTTGTGATTTTCTGTGCTCACTGGCAGAGACATGCAACGCGGGCATGCCTGTGCAATCTGTGGCGACTAGCAGAGAGGAAAGCGGAATGGGCGCCAGACACACGATGGCGCAACCAAACGACAGCAAAAAAAAAATGCGCCGCAGAAGAGGAGAAGCGGCAGTGCGCCGCACGGAAAGAAGCGATGCCGCTCACAGGGAACGCACGAGCGAAAAGGCGAAGAGGCACTTCAGCGTCGGCTGCTGATGCGAGACCCGTGCTCCATGTCGGTGAGCACCATCAAGATGTCTGTCAGCTCCTCCGTGACTCGGTCGGAAAACGTCACCCCCAGCTCAGCCAGTCTCTTCGAATGCGCCTCAACGGCCTTAGCTGACTGAACCTGGTGCCACACCACATGCCGGTTGATCTCCGTCACACGCGCGCGCAGGAAAGCCACAGAATTCTGGTACACTACGTAACCCACCTCCTCGTCACGCTGCTGATGTTCAGGAGACTGCAGCGGCACAGACGAGGGCATCTGGGTGTGCGAGACCTGCAAGTGTGATCCTTCGCGTCTGCGCGCTGCCGGCTCCATCCGCGCACGCGCACCACTGTGCCGAGCACTGGAATGCTCGCCTTCACCAAGGTCCATATTCAGTGATCGGTGTACGCTGTCTGCCGCCGCGTGAGCACTGCGGGAGGCGCGTCGCGACGAGGAAGACACGGAAGCCGCGGCCTCGTGAAAAGCGGCGGCACTGTCGCTCTCTCTTTCTCCTCCGCTCCGTCCCCGTGTCGGTGTAATGCCGTTCACCGACGTCGCCGCCGAGTGCGTCGTAGGCGTGATGTCACCAGCATCCCTGCTTTCGCGCGCAGAGGTCACATCGTGCTTATGGGGTTGCCGTGGTTGCGGCGCACTGGCTGTCGCTGCCGCAAGAGCCAGTATCGCGTTCTCCAAGTTCGCTGGCGTTGCTGTGCGCGGCGCCGGTCGTACGCTCGCCACAGGAGATCGCGGCGGGCGAGAGCGACACACAAAGCAAGAGCACCGAGGGAAGAGCAGCGAGGCGGCGTCTGCGGGCGAGGGATGCGGCGATGCTCTGCCCCCAGACCCAGGCTGTCACTCCCGCGGCGAAGACAGTACCGCGGAGAGCAAAGAACGTCAGGGTAGGACGGAGGTGAGTGAGGTGGGCGAGCAGAGAAGGTGGCGAGCCGGCGGAGACCACGCCGGTTGAGGCGCGCGGAGACGGAGCCCGGCGGTGTTCGCTGAGCTGGCCGCGTGGCGTGTTTCCCTTTCTCAACCTCCACTGCCTGCTCCCGGGCCACAAAGTTCGCGAAGGCCTCGGCGGCTCGGCGCGGCGACGGCTGCGGTGGTCGCGGTAGTGGCGATGACGACCGCGACGACCACGAGGACGACGAGGATGCGCAAAGCCCAAGCTGCAATCCTGCAGGCGATAAAGTGCTCTGCGCGGAAGCGGTTTGGGGGGTGGGGCAGAACGCTACCTTGGAGAGTGGCAGTGGGGAAGGCGCGGCACCGGTAGCAAGCGGCTGGGCACGACTCACCCATCGCGGGGGGCTGTAGAGCCGGCCAGCCCGCGCCAGACGTTGATGCGGTGACACGAGACGGGAAAGGGCGTTTGCTCCGACTCCCGCGGGCGGAGGAGAGGCGTGCCGGCCCCGACGACGGAAAGCATCGGCCTGGCTGGTCTGCACAGCTACCCGCTCATCGTCGGAGAGGACGGGACGGTGAGCCCTCATAGTTGCACCCCCACTAGCCGCAGAGGATGGCGACGGCGTCAGAGGCGTGCGCGGCCGCACAGATGTGCCGCCACTTTGCCAGGGAAGCACAACACCCGCTATTGGACACCTCGGTGCACGCCGTTGCGCGTGGCGCCCCGCCGTCTGCTGGCGTGGGCCGCGCACCTCTACGGAGAGCAGTGGTCTGCGTCCTCCTTGATCCGTGCACCTGGCATCTGGTTCTACTGCCGTCACTGGCCGCGGTGATGCAGGAGGACGCTGCGGCGGTGAAGGTGGCGGTGGGACTGGAGTGCGCGAGCCCGGTCCGGGAGAGACCCGCAGACCGCTGGTGTGCGGTGGCCATCGACAGCGAGCAACACCGTCTTTCCCCTTCGCTCTCGCCTGCGGAAGGCGACTCGGACGAGCACAGCACTCCCCGCAGACTGCGTCAAGCGCAGCAATCGCCGCTGGCGGTGATGTGCCGCTGCTTTCGTTGCCTCGTGGGCTAGACGCTGCCCTGCGCGCCGCGCCTCCACAGTCACCACGCACAGTCGCACTTCTGCCGAGATGATGCGATGGGCCCTGCGCAGTCCATCCAACAGCAGCGCCGCCGTAGCCTCCTCCAGCCTGTGCAGCTCGAGAGCGAGGTGAACCCCGCCTTCAAGGTGGTGGTCAGCAAGCGGCCTCACATGCGGAGGGGTACGCAGAAAAACGGGAGACGATGCCAGTGACGCTGGATGCGAAACTGGCATGACCCGCGGAGAAACTGTGTAGGGTACCGGCCACATCGCACCACCCCTTCGCAGTCTCCATTGGGTGGGACCTGAGAAAGCGCTGGGTGGCGGTGGCACGCCACACTCGCTGTTCGCGCATCGTTGCCGTCGCAGATGCGCGAGAGGAGGAGTGCGCGCATACGGAGAAAGAGCCGCTGATCGGTCGGAGGACGGGTACCAACGCCAACGCGCGTTTCCTCGCTCTCCGCCCCGACCGCTCATGACAGGATAGCCCTCCAGCGCGGACGGCACGCGGCGAACCGTCCGCGGAAGCGGCAATTCAGAGGTGGCATCGGCACGCAAAACTCTTTGCGCGTGCACCCTCTCATGCCACGTGAACGCCGCAAGCCCAGATGCCATGGCCGCGGACTCCATCGAAGTTACCCCACCTATCACAGAGATGTGCGTCAGAGTCGGGGATGTTGCCGCCGCACACAGCAGCGCCTCCAATGCCGTCGACGACGCCACGTACTTCAAGTGAATCGTCATGGTGGTGAGCGACACGCACGAGGCAAAGAGTGGGGCGACGCACTGCACATCGCAGAGATGAAGCACGTGCAGGGGTGTGTTGCCAACGGTCACACGCTCCGCCGTATTGTGCGTGAGACGGGTGGCGAGCACGTGGGTGGAGACGGTGATGTGTCGCGGCCTCTGCACCTGGGACACACCGCTCGGTGGCATGTGTACTGTTATGGAGAAGAGAAGGGCCAGCGAGTGAGCTACTCTGCGTGTGATTCAAATCACTCTAGGTGCACGCTCGGTGCTCAACTGACACAGGCGGCTCACCCAAGCGGCTGCAGCTCGAATAGGGGCTGCTCGACGGATGCGCCAGACTACTTGGGGAAGTCGATAAAACCAGCAGAAACCGGCACACAGACCAACTGCCCTACTGCCCACCGGAATTTCACGCTGCGACGCTGATGGTGTCTGAGAATTTCTACCGCAGCCCAGAGGAAAAGGTAGCGGCGAGAGCACTGCAGTCACGACAAAAAGCGATCATGCGAGTCTGCCAAGGCCTGTTGTCGGTATAGGTGCACGGTGGGACACACATGAGGGTCACTCGCAAGTGGGCTTGCATGGGGTTGGGAGGAGAGGGGGGAGAAGGGGGGTTGTTCTGTGCGCCAAGGCACCGAAGTTCTTTTCGAAGTCTGTGCGAGTGTCCGCGAACGTGTGAAGGCGAAGCACGCCTGTCGCTCTGTAGGTTCTTCTGCGTGTGCGTCGGTCCGTCGGTCGGCCTAGATGCAGGCAGCGCGTTGGCACGTCCACGAACAAAGAAACGGTACACAGATGTATGCGCAACTGTGCACCGGCGTGGGCGTCCCCTGAGACAGAGAGAGGGAGGGAGGGGGAGAGACAACGATGCACCGACACGCGCGCGCAGGTGCAGACATGGACACGCACAAGCACTCTAAAACAACGAAGCGAGCAAGCAAAGGATTGATGCGAGTGTTCCCCCCCCCCCGCGTCCTGACTCTACCTTCCCTTCAAGTTTCTCTATACGAATGCGCGGACGTGCCTCTGTATGTCTGTGTTGAGTGAACGATGAAGGACTCGGAGGGGCGTGTCACAGCAGCAGCAGCAGTGGTGGTGGTGGTGGTGGTGGTGGTGTGTGTGTGTGTAGGGAGGGGGGGTCAGAAGACAGAAGAGAGACAAGGTGAGCAGGAAACCACCACGAAAACAATATGGTGAAGGGCACACAAGGCACAGACTAGGGTCCACGCCGACTGTCACAAGAGAGAGGAAGAGTGCACAATATCAGCCGGCAACGGGAATCGGCTTGGTGTGACTGTGATGTCGCCGATATTTCCTCTCGTCTACGAGAGTGCTGCTCTCCAACCCACCGCAGTAACGGCGGTGGCCTCCTCTCCCCCACCCTCCTCTGTGGCGACAGTTTTCGATCGACCATTTCGGATGGACAAGGAGGAAGGCGCAAGGCGACGGATCGCGCAGGAGATCCGTCGGTGAGCGAAGGAAAATCACCGGTCGTATCGACCTAGAAGTCTGTTGCGGTGTTACGCATGTGTCTGTGTCTGTGTGTCAAGGCCAGGCAAGCCGGCGGGGAAAGCACAAATATTAAGAACAGATCCACATTAGTGGACCACCTCCGCACCATCCGCTGCAAGGGGATAAGAAAGGGAGGACGGCGACGGGCCACATAGAAGTTCAAGGCTGCATCGCACCATGGTCCTTGTCGTCCTCTAGCAAGCATGTCCTCCCAGCACACGCACACACGCACGCGCACCGCGGAGACACCCTCGCGCAGGTGTGATGGGGAGAGCTCTTACCCTTGCGGAGTCGTCGGCGGTAACGCTGCTTAGCTACCGAGATGAAAACGGCAGGTAGAGCCTCCTGCTCTCCACTGGCAATGAAAACCGCAACGTTTGTGTGTGGGTGGGCGGGTGTACGTGCAAGCGCGTGTGAGCGGTTGCGCTGCAGCTATGGTGCTCGTTCAAACCATGTGAACAGCTCACTCTGAGGATGATGGTACCGTGGCTTGCGCCACGGCATGGTGCCCCGCCGGCGCCGCTTTCATAGCAGCACGTGCTGCCGCTAACAACCGTTGCTCGATATCCTCGTAGCGCTTCTCCTGCGCCGCGCGCGCGCTGAAAAGTTCGAGCGCAAACACCTTGTAGTAAGCGGCACAAGTGATGACAAACCCCGACACCAGGCCTGCAGCCTTAATGCGCCACATGGCTGTTCGACTATGCCGCTCTCACTGTGGGTGTCGCTCGAGCGCTCACGTCTACACATCCAAAGCGATGTGTAGCCTCACCGACCGTCGTACTCGCCACGCAGATGCCCAGACGCCTCTCGGGGTGCTCGTGCCCTGCTTTGTGCTTTCCATCGCATGAGCGCATCGTTGAGGGATACAGGAAAAGAGAGCGAGCCGGAGAGACGACGGAGGGGGTGGAGAGCAGCCGATAAGTAAAACATCGAAATGTGCATCACACACGGAGACGAGCCCACAGAAATGCACACACAGCAGACTCACAAGCATGCAGTTGGGCTCACCGCGCAACTGAGAAAAGGAGAGCGAGAGAGACGCATAAGCAGCTTACCCCTCCCCAGTGACGCTCACGAGGCAGCACAGAGGAAGTCATGGGAAGTGGCGAGCAGAGCGATCGCCACAAGACAAGTGCGGCGCAGATGATGGACGATAGGAAAAAGGGGAAGGCAAAGTTCGGTGAGAGCGCACGCGGCAGCGCGGCTCCACACTCTTTTCCATCACTCTTCCTTCCTGTCCCTCAGTGATCGGCTCGCAGCGCACCAGCATCCCATCCCCTACCACGCAAGAAGAAGTCGCCTGGAGTACGGCGCAGATTGCGTAGGTCAAGAGGATAGCGCATGGAGCTGTGCAACTGATCGAAACGCTCTCAGTTACTTTTCTTCCTCCCTGCCTCTCTCCGCCTCGCTTCGCCTCCTAGCTGTCGATACGATCCAGCTTCATGCGCCTCTGATAGGCATGTGGAAAGGACAGTTACGGGTGCATACATACATACATACATACATATATATATATATATATATATACATATACATACATATATACAGATATACATATACATACATATATATATATATATACATATACATACATACATACATACATACATACATACATATATATATGTATATGTATGCGTGTTTGTGCCTTTCAGTTGCGCATTTTCTGTTCGTTTCTGGGCCTAGCTCAGATGCTCTCGTCGACGTTTTCGCTCCCGACTCGGCTCGGGAAGGAGCGGGGGGACGGGGAGGGCGGGGGGAGGGCGGGGGGGGGGGGGAGTTATTCGTTTGCTGTTCTTCTTTTGCGTGCGTGTGCGCAAGCGGCGCACGACACACACGCGCGTGAATCGCTTTCATCGTCTTTCGTTTCTTCTCGGCGGTTTACGACTGAAGAGTTGTTGGACGTCTCCCTGCTCAACCGACAAAAATAATTCAAAGTAAAAATAGCGAAGGACAGGTAGCGCCTGCGAGTCCCGCACGCGTTGCCCACACTCTTTCCTCATAGGTGCGAACGGTTCCTGTACTGCCTCCACCTCCAGGCATGAAAAGCTCCACACATGCACACAGCAACCTGCCTGCTTCGCTCCGTTACCAAGTACGCTCTCGCCCTCTCTCTCTCTCTGCACCTCCCGTTTCTGCTGCGCAGCGCTGCCTCGACAAGGTGCATCACGCACACGTAAGCAGAGCGGCAAGCAAAACACAGATGATAAAATCCCATACACCGCACCCAAGGCGAGTAACGATTGGTGAAAGAAGTCAGTGCACCCGTGTCACGAGTCGCGAGCGATGGAGCCGCTAGCGGGGCGGTGTACGCAGAAGACCGGCACAAATAAACTCGGAGGAAGAGAAGGTGTAACACGCGCTACAGCACAACCAACGGTTTCCACCATCGTCATTGGAATAAGGCAATCGCGGCAACGCGCCCATGAACCACGGAATCTTCCCTTTTCACCGTGGCCTTTTGCCACGTGCAAGTCAATAAAATATACACGCCTGCGAGCGCACCACCACACGCACAAGCAAACCCCGCTTCTGCTGCACCGCGGCTGAATCCTGGTCGCCTAGGATGAGCCGTCTTGCCGCAGAATCAGGGTTGTGCGGCGACCGGACTCGTCTTGTCCGTCCTTGTCCGCACGTCGCATGCCTGCTGCGTGATCGGCGCCCGAGGGGGACTTCGGGTACGCCGCATGCCCTGATCCACGCGGGCCGCGTACAGACTCCTGCTCGAGGGCGAAAGCCGCGGTGCCTAGCGTGCGGGCAACAGAGGGTGGTCCACGAGCATGCAGCACGAGCTCAAGGAGGAAGTTGGCCAGCTTCGGGCCAGGGCCCTCGGAGACGCTGCGCCGCCTGGCTGTGTGCCGCGCTTCTCCCTGGCTCGCCTCAAGCCGCTGCGTCCCATAATACAGGGTGAGCACTCTCCACATGGGAGTCTGGAAGACCCGGTGGGTGCAACTCGAGGTGCCCTCGTCGTGCCGCCCCGCACCCATGCCTCAGCAGCCCACCCGGTCAGAGAGAGGGGGTACCGCGTGCTCTTTGCACACACGCGCCTTGGGCTTGACTCGTACGGATCCCTTCCCGCCTTTTCCGTCCATCGCTCTTGCGCTGCTGACCTCTCGATGCATTGCTTGAACGCGACACACCATGCCCGCTGTGCTTCACAGTCCGTGCGCGCAGCACTCGCATCTCTGCATCGTGGGCCCTCCTCAAGGCGACGCTGCTGTCTGTGAAGGAGGGCTCGGTACCTTCATCGCCCATTTCCGTCTATTTCATGGGAAGGAGGAGGGGGTCTGGATGGCGTGCCCACATGCACCGCGACAGGTGGGACGCTGCTACACGTCTGTGGTAGCAGGGGGCACTCCGCCCTCTCCTGAGCCCGCACGCCTCTGACAGGAGTGGGGTGTGCCAAGCGGAAGGAGCCCGTGAAGAAAGATGTGGCTGCGCACACACAGAGCTCACAGCCAGCCGTCCTGAAGGGGTACTGTTCGCAGCGTTAAACACGCCACGGGGGAAGCCCGTGCGGCTCGGGTGAGACGTGCGTAACCAGGTCCCTGCGGGCAGCAGAGAGCTGCTGCTGGCTGCGGTGCCGCGCACCGGCGAGTGCGCGCCTTGCCTTGGGGGATGCTCACCCCGCTGCCTGGCGTGCTCCAGGGTCCAGCGCACCACCTTGCAGAGGGCGAATCGCAGTGTGGCCTGCATCACATTCTTGCCCGCGGAGGATGTGGGGAGTGTGGTGTGATGAGCACAGATGGCGTGGTGCCGTGCTGGCTTCCGGTTGCGCTGCACACGCGGGGGGTCCACCACCATGATGAGGCGAAGAGGGCCCAGGACGGAGGGTTGTGCGACTCGGCATGCACGCCTGGCCATCTTCGACTTGTTCTTGTGGGCGCGAACACAGAGGGCAGGGCGATGGTCCGGGAAAGGCATGATGCACAGCGAGTGTGGTGCGGGCCGCGGCTGGGCCTCTGAGGCGCCGTGATGTAGGGGGCCCAGCGTGTCGGCGTAGGGCCGACAAACGCCGCGGCTGCCTTGGTACCTGGCTGGCGCGGCACTGGCTTGTTGGGGTGGAGGAGCAAGCCCAGGGGGTCTACAGCGGAGCGGGGTGGGGATGGAGGCCGTACGGGTGCGGCTGGAGCCTGTCGCGCAGAATGGTCGCGCAGTCGTCGCGAGGCGATTCGCTGGAGGGGCTTTTTGTGCCGGTGCTGGTCAGCGTTAGAGGGTGGTAAGGCGCGGGACCACCATCTGGCTTGCGCGGCTTCAGGGAGGGGCACAATGCGCCCCTCCTTTCCACGCAGCAGGGGCGCGGCTAGTGACGACGCGCAGGTTTCAAGCGTTCAGCCGCGCTCTCTTGCCGCGCACCGGGACGGCCTTCGACGTTCTCACGGTGAATTTCGTCGACGCCCGGGACGGAGCCGCAGTGGAGTTCGCGGAGCGCCATCTGCGAGCTTACCCATGGTAAATGGTTTGAAGGGCGTCGAGTTGGGTCTCGCGGTGGGACGCGAAGGCGGGCTGCCGAACCTCGCGCTGACTTCTGCGGGTGCACCGTGACCACTACGTTGACTTGCGTTCTCGCACCGAGGTAGCGGCCACCTTGTCTCATTGCTGTTGTGCGCGGTGGACGGGGAGGGGAGCGATCCATGGACGGCCAAGATGCTTGCCATGATCGAGGGTCGCAGGAGGGGTGAGGGCGTCCCAGGATTCTATCCATCCCTCAAGGCCGGCTCCTTCGCTGTGATGAGCACACCCGAGATAGGGCGGTGCTTGGGAGGCCCACAAGGTACCTTGTCGAGAGATGCTTGAAGCTGCGCCAGTTTTCGCGTCCCGGGCGGTCGGTAAGTAGCTTTACCGGATGGAAGAGAGCTCCCGGTGGTCTTCGCGATGAGTTGATTTGTAAACGTAGCCTCGTCCCTGTGAATGGCGCAATATGCGTGTGTGTGTGTGTGTGTGCATGTGTGGTGGGATGGGGTGAGACTGCGTGAACGATCCGCCTTTCCTCCCTCTGGTCCGCTTTCGGGTTGTCGTGGTAGTCTGGGGGGGGGGGGTCAGTGCCGCACTCTGAAGCTCGCGCGCCTTCGCTTCTGCGTCGCTGTGGCGTAGGCGCGGTCTTTGCGGACCGATGTGGCAACCGCGGAGCGGCACAGTTTCCACATCGCTTCCTGGAAGGAACGTGATGGGGCCCCGGTCAGCACTGGCGGCGCCCGGGCCATACCCCCTCCTCAAAGTGGACGGCGGACCAAATCGCGCCGTGGTCACTCGGTGCCGTGGTGGCGGTGCCCCAATTCTAGAAGAAGCCGTTGAGCACCAGGGCGACGGCCCCGTCTGCGCTGTGCCACGCCGTAGAAACGCAGCCACATACGCAAAGGCAAAGATGCATCAGCGAAGCGAAAGAAAAGCGCAAGTCGCGCTGTGGCCTCCCACGCCTCCTTCACCGCCCCCTCACCTCACAGACGTGGGCAGCGTGGCAACGTCACGCGCGTGTGAGCTTTCCTGTGCACCGCCGAAGCTGGAAAGGGCAAGCGGCCAACGGGAGAGGCGCCCCTTTGAGCGAATATGGTGTCTATGGCACCGTTTCCCCCTCCCCCCTATTGATGTGATCCCACATCACGTGAGGTGCCTGCCTCTCTGCGCTCTCACGATATCTGCCTCCACCAAATCACGACATGCAGCTGAGTTCTGCGCGCGCGAGATGCATGAGCGTTGCCCACTGTCAAGCTGTGCCACGCAGCCGACAGAGGGAGAGGCGGGTGGTGATCCGATTTCAGTGGGTCTGGAGGAAAGCACAGCGAAGAAGTGTCCGCGCACTGCCGCGCTTAGGTGGCCACCTCGACCTTGACGAGGTTTTCAATCTTGGGGTCGAAGGGGAGGTCGCTCAAGGAGAGGGGGTCAAACAGCATGCGGTCGCCGAGGTACAGGGTCGTCTTCTCGTATGGCAGGTCCTTTTCCTTCTCTAGCAGCGCCTTCATGTTCTCTACGCTCTGGCCCATGAAAAACATCGCCCGATGCATCTCGCCGTTGGGGAGTTGAAACAGCACAGTGACAGACGCACCGGCCAAGTCGCGCTCTACGGCGTCCATCACCTCCATGCTGCGACTACCGCCAGCGGCCGCAGCCGGTGCTGCGGCACCAGAAGGCGCGTCGCCTTCCGAGAACGCCTGTGGTGGGGCCGCCCACTCGTCGACGGAGTCGGAGTCCGGAGAGTTCCTACCGGACGACATGACTGATGTGGGGAAGAGAAATGCTCCGTGTTGTGTGGCTCTCCTTGGGGGTCAAGTACTACGTGCGTGCAGGTTGCGGGGTAAGGGAGAGCGTGCGGAACCCAGTGAAGTGAGCAGGTTAGTCCGGCAAGTGTGTGCAGTAGTCGCAAGTTGCTGCCGGAGCCCGATCACCGAGAGCGAAAGGAAAGGAAAGGGGGTGGGGCGGAGGGCACACACACACACACAGAGATAGAGATGGAGAAGCAAAGGTGGGCGCGAGAGAGAGAGAGAGATCGACTGAAAGAGGAGTGGGGGCGCACGAACGAGATGATGTAGGTGACGTTGCACCTCTGCCTCTCTCAACCCACACCCCCTCCCCTCGAAAGTGTCGCCCAAGGCAGTGCAAGTGGCGCGAGATCGGATGCCTGCTCGCGTGAGTTCAAGGGCAGTAGTGGGTGGAGGTGGGGGGAAGGGGGTGCACTCATGCACTCGGACCCGCTAACCCCCCTCCCTGTGCCGATACACTCAGCCACAGTGCGAGCTCTTAGTGGCCCTCTGTCCAGTGCTCCACCCACGCGACTCGGTGTGTCTGCCTGTGCGCATCTGTTCATGCCTTGGTCGAGGTATAATGTGCTCCTCACGGGGAGACCATCATGCCTCACACGCTCAGGTGGAGCGAGTATGTGTACGCTCATGTGTGCAGCGCAGCGTGCTACGCGCGTGTCGCGGCACTCGCCGACTCTGGGCCCTTGAGAGTGATGCGATTGGCAACGTCGCGAAGCATCTCGGCCACTGGCCGACGATATCCGAGGAGCGTCACGTTGCTAGGGTCTTCTGCCTTGGCGACCGTGATCCAGAGAGGACCGCTATTGGGTCCCACGATGAGGGGCGTGGCCGGGCTGCCAGTTGACACCGCCGGAGCGTCATCTTCGGTTGCCAGCGCGCAGCTCGCACCGCTGATAGAGCTGCTGCCTACACCAGCGTCAGCGCTGGTGTTCATGACGGAAAACACCCACTGCTGAATAGCCTCCGCAGTGAGCTGACCGACCGAGGCGGCGTCAGAAAGCGCATCGACACGTTTTTCGCCCTCACCGCTCCGGTCAGAGTCCTCTCCCGTCTTTCCCGCCATTGCCTCGCGCACAAAGGGCTGCACCGCCGGCGACTCCGCCATCCGCCACAGCAGTCCCACCGCATCGCCGCAGCGACCCTTGCTCAGCTGCACCGCCTTCTTCGCTTGATCCAGCGCTCGAGCGTACTGTCCGGCGGCGTAGTACAGCTGCGCCACCGCGCACAAGGCGAGTGGCTCGCGTGACTTCCACTGACGCATCACCTGCGCGGCAGCTCGGCCACGGGACGCGGGCGGCTCCAGTGAAATAAAGAGTCCCAGCAGCTCACCAACGGCATCGTCCTGCGCCATGGCAAAGGTCCCCTCGCGCGTCTTGGGCAGCTTCTGCAGCACCTCCTGCACCATCTCCAGTGCCTGCCCTGGCGTGCCGTACTGCACATCCAGCATGACCTGCGTAACCCCGATGCGGGCAACGGCGCTGGCTTGCCTCTCGAGTTCCTGGGCCGACACACCCCGCGCCAAGCCGTGCGATCGCGTACTCTGCAAATCCGCTGCACACGCCGCCAGCGCATCGGTCAGCAACGCCCGCGCCGCCGCTACGTTCTGCAACAGCTCCGCCTCCACGCGGGCAGCCACAAAGACCCACACTGCCGCCACAGCTCGGCAGTGATCGGGAGCGAGCGCCTTCTTGCACAGAACGCGAAGCTCCCGAACGTCACTGGCAAGAGGCTCGTCGTGCCGCAGCAGGTCAATCACGGGCACCACAGTCGAGGTCGGCGCCAGCACGTCCTGCCGCTGCTGGATTGCGCGCCGCTTCTCCTCGAGCCGCATGAGCCACAGCCGCGACGAGCGCGGGAATCGTTGCAGCGCGTCCACGAGCAGCGCATCAATTGGATGTCCTTGACTGCGGCGCAGCACAGCAAGCTTCACCCACACCTCCTCCTCACGCTGCTGCTGCTGCACGGTTGCCGCGGCACCCTTCGCTGCAGCAATCGCGCTCACCAAGCAGGCATCCGCCGCCGTTGTGTCGCCGACGGCGGCCAGCATTTTCGAGCGTGCCACGTACAGGCGCAGGGCGCCAGCGGCCTGCTCCGTCGCGCTAGAGTTGATGGTGTGCAAAAGCCGATCAATGAAGGAGAGGGCTGCCGCAAAGCAGCCGCGGCGGTACAGGGCGTCGGACACAGCCAGTGGTACCTCCACAAGAAGAAGCTCCAAGGCCAGGCTGAGCTGCGACCTCGCGCGCGCGTCGGCGGGG
The DNA here is from genome assembly GCA_003992445.1 of Leishmania aethiopica. Classification (NCBI taxonomy): domain Eukaryota; phylum Euglenozoa; class Kinetoplastea; order Trypanosomatida; family Trypanosomatidae; genus Leishmania; species Leishmania aethiopica. The sequence continues at coordinate 978,532 of RZOE01000021.1, forward strand.
ACGCTGGGCGCCACGTTGAGCTGTGCGTTCGACCCCTGGGAACCGAGCGAAGCGCCAGCAAGTAAGCCTGCCGCTGCGGCGGCGACGTGCGTGGTGCTGCCAAGCAGAGAGGCCAGCGCTACTACCAACGGAGGAGGAAGCGGAAGCTCAGATTCAAGGTCTGCCGCCTTCGCTTTCACAGGCGCAGGCGTCGTCGAAGCGGCCGCTGGCGCCACAGACGGCTTCCCGAGCTCCTCCTCTTCATCCTCCTCCGCCACCCTCTGCTCCTCGCTGCGGGCACCGAGAGCTGCATGTGCTACCGCCAGCTGACGCGCTGGTAATGGCACCGCAGCACCGTCTTCCGTTCTCGCTGAGCCCCCCCTGCCGCAGCACCACAGTGCAGGCAGGTCGTCGTGCAAAACAGCGCTAGAAGCCGACAGTACTGCGGATGAAAGCACAGGCAGCATGTCGCGAGGCATCATGGTAGCAGTAGATCTGGCGACCGCCGCCGTGGCGCTACTGCCCACGACCGCCAGCGTCGCTGAGGGTTCATTGCTGGTGTTCATCGACTCGAGCTGCTGCTGCTGCAGCCGCAGCCACGAGTACCAGAGCACGCACTGCACACTGTGTCGACTCGCGGCGTCGGCAGGGAGAAGCGCCACAAGGTCCTCGAGCCACGTGGCAGGAATGGTATGCGCCGCGCCCTTCTTGTCATTAGGATCCACGATACAGAGAAACATGTGCGCAGCCGTGCACACGTACACGCTTGGTGCTGCGGTCGCCGCGCGAGAGGTCTCCGTCGCCTCTCCGCTTCTACTCGACGCCTCGATCCCACTGTGGCCCTTCACGTCGTCCTTGTGAAGCAGCGAGAGCGCGAGTGAGAGCCAGGCGTGCCGCGACCCCGCCTCGCTCAGGTCGAGGTAGTTACGCTGGGCGGTGCGCACCAGGTCACGGACCTCCGTGTCTGCCCTTTGTACGGCTGCGTGCATCGCCGCCATGGACGCCGCGCTGCCCGCACCGCCTTTCTCGGCTTCCAACACTTGACTTCCATGATTCTCCGCGAGCTGTGAGGGCGTGTTCGTGGGCGAAAATCGACAGGCCCAGTAGTGTGCGAGCACGTGCCACTCCACGTACTTGGCGGCCTCAATGATGAGCGCCAGAGAGGGATAACGCGCCGCCGCCGCCTGGAACATTTCTTTGCCTGTCTGATATGTCTCCAGCCGCGCCAGGCGTGCCCACAGCAGCGGCAGTGTGGGCGTGTGCTGCAGCGCCTTCTGGAGCAGCGCGCGCTGGTCGTGCAAGGAGGGCACGTACTGGACCAGGCGCAGCCACAGGTGCTCGCTCGAAGGGCACGCCAGCACCGCTCGCTGAAGACACGGCACCCTCTCGAGCGGGGGTATGCAGTCCAGCAGCTGTGTCCAGAGCTCCTCCTCCGTCGGGCACGCTGACGTGGCCTCCTCAAGCAGGCGACGACGTCCGGCGTAGTTGTCCTTGGCGAGGTAGCGCAGCCGCTCCTCCCAAATGCGCTTGCCCTTCCTGCCAGTCACAGCGCACCCATCCACGAGCGTCTGATACGCGCGACGCGTCATTCCCATCTCGCGGTAGGCGCGCGCGTGGGTGATCCAGGTCGTCTGCTCCTCGGTCGACCCCATCGCGAGCACGTTGTGTAGGCCGGTCTGTACAGCAGATGCCTTGCCCTTCAGGACGTCGTAGGCGGTCAAAACACGCTCCTCAGCAAAGACGTGCTCCTCGGCAGCCTCGCCCTCCTCCGTCCGAGCGCTGCGCACCACTAGCGGGGCTGAGGGGCCTGAGGCAGGCGCAGGCAGTGACGAATTCACCGTTGTCAAGGACCCAGATGGGGCGGGCACTGAACAGGCGCTCGGCGAGTCTGCAGCGGTGATTGGCTTTGCCGCAGTGGGCGAAGGCACGGCCTCCAGCGTGGCAAGGTCCTCCAGCGAGAGCTTCACCTTCGCGGGAGCGCCGCGGTCTGCATTGCTGCTCGACACCCCGCTGCTGTGGCGCCAGGCAGCCTGATTCACTGCTGCTCCGTCGTCCTCGCGCTTGGGTTTCCGTGTGCGCTCCTCCAGTCGCTCCATGGCGGCAAAGAAATCGTTCTCATCTCGCGTCATCTTTGCCGTTGTGTTAACGCCGGTGGTGAGCTCGGCTGTCGTGATAAAGCCCTTCGCCCCACGGCCGGCACCGTACTGATAGCCCTTCGGCGGGTGTGGAGCGTGCCAGTCGACCTTGGCGAGCAGCTGCTCGTACTTGTCCCTCTTTTCGTCCATTATGCTTTACACGGTGACCACAACGAGAGCTGAGACACGGAGATATATATATATATATATATATATATATATATATGTGTGTGTGTGTGTATATATATATAATAATGGGGCGAGAGAGAGAGACAGCCAGGGAAGGAGCAAAACAGGTGGGGAAGGAGGTGGCCTCGCATGTGCAGCCCGCCTTGCAAAGTCCTTCACGCACTTTTTCGTACCCTAGTTATGTTGTTATGCGCGTGTCAACACCACGTGGACAGGTGGTGGCCCTTTTCCGTGTTCGATTTGTGGATGGGCGCTCGTTGATTTCGCGCACAAGTGAGGTGAGTCGGGCAGCGGGCGAGAAAGAAAAGGTGCAGGAGGGTGGATGCAGGGGGGGGGGGGTGCAGCAGCCGCATCCGCAGCGGAGGATGAGGGTGGTATCGGTGTGCTGCACAAAGTATGCCCTCCGCATGGGTGTGCCGTGGCGTTAAAGTTTCACGGCGGCGGCCTTGACACGCATGGCCCGCGGCAGCTCGCACACACAACCACATGGCATTGTAGCAGCAATGACCGCCCACACCGGAGGTATACGCTTACTCGGCTTCCACCTTTCTTGGTCCTTCTGCAGAGCATTGTTGCAGCACCGATGTGTGACAGTGGACGTTGGAAAAAGAGTGCGCCTCGCTCCGGCTCTCGCTCTCTGCGCCTCCTCGGTCATCATTATCCTCCTCCCTCCCAACCCAACGAGCGCACCGCGCACTTGGCTCCGCGCAGCTCGCTCCGAACTGCCGTGGTGGTGGTGGTGGTGGTGGTGGTGGCAGTTGCAGCCCTTTCCTTGCCTTGTCTCTGCTGCCCTCATAAAATGGATGCGCGACTCGGCACACGAGCCATATACTTGTGCCTGTGAGTCGCGGCCTCCGGTCTCAACCCCGCGGTGGATTGTGCGTACGTCCAGAGTCTGTCACCGCAGCCCAGCCCTCGTGCCGCGGGACAAGGAAAAGCAGCTGAGCAGCCCCCAAACCCACACGTGTGTGCATGAGAGAGTGTGTGAGTGAGCCAGTGAGTGAGTGGGACAGAGACAGGCGAGCCAAAACACGCAAAAGAGGCGCAGAAGACAGCGGCATAGCGAGCCAGCGTAAGCGGGCCACTATTCCTTCGCAGCACAAGCACGATACGTGTCACGACAGTAATGCAAAAACTTTGCAGGCACGCCCCGAAACACGGGCGTGAACCTCACAGCGCAGCAGCGGCACCTCAACTGAGAAGAACCGCTGGAGAGATGCAGCGAGGCAGCCGCTCCCTTTCCTCTCTCAGCGGTGTTGATCGGTGCTCACGCTCTGGGCTGCGTCTACCACGGCACTAACGCGGGCGCACCTCCTCGAGGTAGTCGTCGTCGTACATATCGCGGCGCTGCTCCAGCGAGGCGCCCATCCGATCCACACGTGCGTCGAGCAGCGACTGCAGATACATCCCCTGCCACCCCACGTAGATGATCATGACGGCGTACATCCAGTAGAACCAGCGAAAGTCAATCTTCTGCAGCGGGCCTTTGGCCTGCGCGTACTTGATGAGGCTCTCCCGCAGCACGTTCGTGTCCACGTCCTTGAAGTCTTCGGGGTTCACTTTGCCTTTGTTAATGCGAGACTGACGGATGTAGCGCCGCATGGCGCCGTAGTTGCTGTGCGAGTACATGAAGAAGCGCGGCAGGTCAATTACCAGGTAGGCGGCATCCCGTATGGCACATTGCAGCTTGTTCGCGGCCGGATCCCAGTGCGTGAACGTCCGGATGTCGTGCTGCAGCGTGCGCGTCGCCGTATGCACAAACGACACAGGTGGTGCGCCCGCCATGAGTTCGCGCCTCAGCCAATATATATATATATATATATATATATTTATGTGTGTGCGTGCGTGCGTACGTGTCGGGGGGGGGGGGAATTATGCAAGAGACACCAGGTACGTGAAGCAGGGCACGGAAGTGCAAGGTTTAGTTGGCTTGGCTCTCACCCCCTTTTCACTTTATGTGCACCGGTGGAGTGGACAGTAGAGATCGTCCAGTGCTGTGCGCAGCAACGGGCATCCCGGGTGTGCAACCGTGTCACGGAGACACGGCGTGATTGTGTGCGGCACAGAGAAAGGAGGGCGAGCAGAAAGAAGACGGGGCAAGTCGCAGATGCAAATAAAAGAGACGTGGAAGGTGGTGGGTGCGCAGGTGCAGAGGTGGAAGGTAATCAGAGAGAAAGAAGACAGGACATAGCGCCAGCACCACTGCGGGCCGCACAGGTGGGTAAGAAGTACGATGGAGAAACACAAAGAGAGGGAGACACAACACGAAACGGAAAAAAAAGGCGTGGCGATTGCGCGCGGGCGAAAGAGGGTGGGGGTTTCGCCGGTAATCCAACGCTACTGCCTCGCTGGTTCGCCTGGCTTGCCACGCTGACCTTTTTCAAGTTGCTCGTGTGCTCGCTCGTTTCCTTGTCGTGTCCGTTTAGATCATGTTGCAGTCGTGGCGTGATTAAGTGGTCGAGCAGCCGCCATTCACGGCTCTTGATGATGGGCTCGAGGCTGAAAAGGAAGCCGTATGGGGGTGCGGCAGCGAGGCTTCCGCTGTAACAGACACTTGCAGCCCTGCTGCACCCTCCTGCTTCCTCTTCGCCCATTGCTGCAGAAAGCAGCACAGCCACACACGCGCTCGCACACACAAAATTCTGCTACTCACCGATCGAGCAAATCGCACAAGAAGACCATCTTCTACGGGGGGGGGGGGGAAGTGCAAAAGCAGCCTATGGGGAAGGGAGTAAAAACATGCGCAGTGGTCCCAGCACAACGAGGGGGGGATGCGCCTCTCTGCTCCCTACCCCACAACCTGGACGGAGGTCTGAATCACATCGCCTTGGCAACCAATGTCCCCCAGATACGGCTGCAGCAAGCACGCAAAGAGCTGCGCGTCCATCACAAGCTCCCCAACGCGCTCGCGCACTACATCACGCAGCCTCTCCACGTCTCCATAGGCACCGCCTCCGCTATTTGAAGCGGCGAAATGTGAAGAGCTAGCAAGCGGGTAGGCATTGCAGACACCTCGCGGCATGGCGCACACCGTGACGGCGCCGTCGATCTGAATCACGTGCCGCGAAAGCGTCCACACGGCTGTCTGGATGTGCCGCCGTGAGGGAACCAAATCCAGCAAGCGCCCGAAGACGGCATCGCGCACAACCACCTTAGACAGCTCCCGCTTGTCCATGGTCGACAGCAACGGAATGCCGGCATACGTAGCGGGAGGAGGCGACAGCGCTACAGGCGAGGAAGAAGGCCCAGAAAACAGCTCTGTCGAGGAGGGACGGCTGCGACGTTGCGGCGGCGTCATGTAGCCCGGCCCAGCTGCTGTCTCTGTCTCCCTATGAGAGAGGTCGTTCGCGAATGCCGTGCAGTGATCGCATTGCTCTCCTGTCTGTGGTAGGGATGGGCGCGACTGAGCACGCTGCAGCGAGCTGGAATTGCGCGCGGTGATGGAGCATGCATTGTGCCGTAGCTGATAGAGGAGGCTGAAGCGGACGACTGGGGCGCCCGCTGAACCCGCGGCAGAAGGCTGTGACTGCCCTGCTATGCCGTCGCCGTCGCCGTTCGAGTGTGTGGAGGAGTTGATCGCGTACGCCATGGGCTGTGTACGAAGCTGCACCACCAGCACGCTCTCAAGGGGGGGTGAAAAAAGGGGGCCCCAGCACGCTGACTCGCTTGACCCTCTTGTCACAGAGCACTAGATTGGCGAGTGCGGGAGAAGGTGCCGGAAAACGAGACACACGCAGAGAAGCGCGATGAGCGATGAAAGGGAGCACAGCGATGCAACGCACCGGAGCCCGTTGACTCCAGTCTAGCGGGGGGAGGGGCCTTGGCGGGCTCGCGGTATGCACTGAGAGAGAAACGGTGGACTGGGGCTCAACGTCCTCGTGAACGATGGTGGCGTCTCCTTTTTGAAGGATGAGCGGCAGGGAGTTGGTAAATGATGAGTGAGGTGCGCAGTGATCTTCTGGTTTCTCGGCGATCGAGTAGGGTGCCGTAGCTGCCGTATGCGGAGACCCTACGTGCAGCTGGATCGGTGACGCTGCTGTACAATACACTCCAGCGCCAGAGACTCACAGAAAAGGAGAGAGGCGACGGGCGGGAGTGGGGGGAGGGGGAGGGGAAAAGTCGGTCAGCGAACTAAGAAGAGCAACGCCAAAGAGGCGTTTGTGAGCAGAGGGGGAGAGGGTGGGGCGAGAGGACCAGTGCGGGGTGTGCATGCTTTGCATGTGGAGGAGGGAAGACGCAGCTGAAAGTGGCCCGCACGCCTGTGCGCAAGTGGGGGCCTCCGACCTTCCGCTGCACCGTCCTGTCAAAGGGTCGCCCATGAGTGCGCGCCGTTGTTTCACTGCACAAGACATACACCCCGAGGTCGTCCACAAAGAGTTAGCACCGCACCAGAGAAGGACGGCGACACTGGCACGTGTGCACAGCAGACTATTACCACGATTCCTTTGTGTTTTTTTTTCTTTGCGCATGCGTGCATGCACGCATGTTGGGTTTCTCCAGCGACGCACATTGCGAAAACCACCATTCTGCTCTCCCTCTCTAGGCCCACCTTCCTATCCACCATAACGCAGGGAGGCGCCGCAGCCGCTTAGGAAGGAGCAGAGGCACACACGCACTGCCACAATAAGGCCTCCATATCCACCACGGTCATCGAAGACTTCCGAGTTGCCGTATTTACGCCCACCGCGCCGGAGGCGACCAGGGACGAAGTCCCGAGAGGCAGCGTCACCCGTCGCGTGGAGAGGTCAGTGCCCCGCACACACTCCAGCATCACGGTGCCGCCTGCCACGGTCATCTTTACATGCGCCACGGGCGCTGACGGCGCAAAGAGCTCTGGCAAGGAGAGGTGAAAGCTGATTAGCGTGCCCGGTCGCACCTCCATCTCGACGAGGCTACCGAGCCCGCCGCCCGTGAAAAATGACTGCTGGAGGGATTGAAGCTGGGTGGCAAAGGTGTCCATCACGACGGCGCAGACCAAGCGGTTAGCCGCATGCAGCCCACCACTCAGTCCCTCCTGTTCAAAGGCCAGCCGCAGAAAGCGGTGCAGTGCCTCGCAATCCTGAGGGACAACTCTTGCAAAAGACGCAGGCGTGGATGCTTCAGGTAATGGCGAGGCAGAGTCGACGGTGCCGTGAGCACTGCTGTGAGCTATCAAGGGGGCTAGAGCCGCTGTGGCAGGCGCAGTCGGTGGGGCGGACGGGGTCTGTGCATGAGGCACCGCCAATACGGACTGCGAGGTCAAGAGCGACGCACCGGCGCTGGTGGTGAAGATATTCCAGTGGAGCGCGACGAGCGCCCACTGTCGGCGCCGCACGTCATAGGTGAGGTCCAGGAAAAGTGCATGCTGCACACACACGCGCACGACGCCGCCCTCTGCGCAGACAAACTCGGCGTAAACAACGTCGATAAGGAAGGCGTCTTGCTGGGCCTCGGTGAAGCTCTGCAGCGCCTCGCGCAAGGCGACTCGGTACGCGGCAACATCGCGGGCCACCCACGGCAGCTCGCGCAGCAAGTGCGCCTTGGTGTGAACACACCAAGCCCGCTTCAGCATGAGACGCTCCGCCTCCGAGTTGAGCTGCGCGAGCTCCTGGACAGCAGGAGAGACGTACAGTGGCGCGCACACGGCGTTCACGCGTGGCAGCAGCGCGGCGCGGGCAGTGTAAAGGGCGAAGCGACGCCTGCGCTGCTGCGCGGCGAGCAGCTCCCAGTAGTTGTGCGTATCTGGGGCCACCGCTGTAGACGCCCAGGACGACGCAGCGGAGTCGCCGGCCTCGTCGCGTGGCCGCTTGCCGGTAGCGGGAGTGCCACCGGCGGTCGGGCGACGACGGAACACGATGTTCACATTGCGGCTAAAAGCGCTCAGGGCACCTTCGGCGAGAGGCACGGGATTCAGAAACGGCTGGATGCAGCTCACGTTGTTTGTTTCCGATACTGAAGCGGCCGTGCCTGCCTCGCGCAGGCCACCACCCTGAACCTTCGCCACTGCCGCCGGCGCCGTTGCACCTTGGAAGCCCTGTGCGATGCGATCGAAGCAACGCAGTGCTAGCATGAGTACAGGATTCTGGCGCACCGTCTCACAGCTCACACGGCAGGCGCCGTCCGCCTCGTCATCATCCTCTGCTGTGCTTCCTGATCTTAGGAAAGACGTCTTCACAGCCTCCGTGTGCCCGCGACGACGATCTGCACGTCCCGAGAACTGAACAAGAAGGTGCTTGACGCGCTGCAGTCGCTGTAACCGCTGGCGGCACTCCGCCGCGTCAGCCTCTGTCAGCGGCGCCACCTCGTCATCCGCGTCGGTTGCGTGGTGTGAGCTCGTTTTATGGCGTGTCTCAACGGCGCTGTCACCGGCGCAGCCGCTGCCTTCGCCCTCTACCTTGACCACGTCACCATCCTCGACCTCCCAACCTGACTTAAAGGAGACGCCGCCGGTGACGTCAGTGGATCCAAGGTCCTCGCGCAGCTGCACCGCGTAGTCAGTCAGCAGGCGCCCCACCGCTGTCGTGATTGTCTTTACGCCAGCGCCACCGACGGTGCCACGCCGCTGCAGGCCAGCCGCCGGCACTGCGGGCTCGCCGCGCGACGCCATGAAGATTGGCCTAGGAAGGAGGTTTGACCAGGCCAAAGAGAGGACGTGGCCAAGCGCACGCAGACATGCACCCGCCCGAGCACGCGCGCGACCGCTGTTGGTTGTGCGCTTCCAAAGAGCGGAAGGTAGCGCTGGCGAGCGAATTCGCAAAGGCGGAAGCGAAAGGCGCAATGACAAGGAGGGAGAGGAAGGAGAGCGAAGGCACCAGTGAGTCGTGCGTGATACGGGACTGCAGATACAGAAAGAGCGAGGAGAACACCTCGGTGAGCCGGCACTGCGTCCCCGGCCGGTCGGTGTGGTGGCGGGCCCTCTCCCTGCCAAGCAGTCGTTGGTTCCGCTCACCTTCTCTCCTCGTTTCGTTTGCGGAGAGCCGCAAGAGGAAGTGGCTGCCTTCGCGGGCGCTGGTGTGGGTGCATGCTTCTGTGAGAGGAGAAGTCGGTGTCTAGACAGACACCGAGCGCATCCTTCCGCAGCACTGCCCGCTCCGCTGCTGGCCCAGTTACTGGCGCAACGACAAGGAAGGGAGGAGGGCAAAGGAAAGAGGAGACGATCAGCCATCCGGCATGGCTGGTTCGTCCATCCGCCATCCTCGCAGGTTGGATTCTCCGCCACCTCCGCCGCCCCGCCCCGCCCCCCCCCCCCTCACACCCTTTATTTCGTTTTTTTTCTTTGGTTTATGTTTATTTGACGCGCGTTTCGCTGACACCGTGGCCATGGAAGGACGGGAGCCGCCACCACCACCGCCACCCCACAACGCGAAAGACGCGATGGCCCCTCAGCCAAACAAAGAAGCCAACAGAATGCGAGGTCGTGGGAGAGGTATGGAAGGCGATGCGGGGGGGGCACGAGCGCCGAAGGAAAGCGAGAGACAGACAACAGACACAACCACTTCCAACACGACAAAAAAAAGGAGGGGGCTGCATGAAATCAACAGAGACGGCAGAGGAGGTGAGGAATACAGTAGAAGGGGGTCACACGCAGAGCGAGACAAGCACGCACCTGTACACCGTTTCATAGCCGAAAGTGTTGGGCAATGCGATCAGTGAACTGATGCCGTCGGACGAGGACCGGATGAGAAACGACAAAGAAAAGCTGTACAGTTGAAACAACAAGGGAAAAGGGAAGAACGCTGCGTAGAGCCATGCGTGCCGCTAACGCTCTCGATCTTCCTCCTCTCACAGAAGCGGCCCTTCTCGCAGCCGCGCGTGCAGACCCTGCACTATGGGCTGCCTCAGATTTCGTTGTTCGCTTGGGCGCGAGCAGCCTTGCTGCCGCTGCTCCCGCGGTCGCTGTGCCGCTTCGGGGCTGCCTTTGTGCTGGAGGACCTCGATGATGCGTCACTTGAGCACGAGTTGGAGTCTTGCAAGGGAGTGCGACGGCGACCGCGACCGCGAGGGTTGCCGTCGCGGTTTCCCGACGTGCGCCGGCCCGATGTGCGGCCGCCCCCCTCGCCTGCCGGTGATGGGTGGCCACGGCTCTCGTTTCGGTGGCGCATTCTGTTGCCTCCGCTGTGTTGATTCTGGCTCTGCTTCGGTGCCTGCACTGGGCTTCGCAGCCCATCTGGTTCAAGGGGCTTCTGCCGCATCTGCGCCGCAGCTGCCTTGCTCTTCTTCGTAGAGCGCCCCAAGACGCCCGGCTTTGACATGAGGGCTGGGTTGGGTGCTGTCGAAACACTCGTCGGCGCAGCGCCGTATCCGCCACGGGGAGGCGCGGATTTCGGAGGTATTGACGGTGTGCCGAGTCTAGCAGTGGTTGCCACCTTCGTTGTCCAGTTGACCGAGATGCCGGACGTCGAAGGGCGCGACGACGGGGGTGGCCAGCCGCTGACGGTGCTTGCGTGGTTGGCGCTCGCGTCAGCCGCAGCGGTGGCGCCCCCATCTGCCTTGTCCTTCTTTCTGCGAAACAGGCCGCCAAAGAGGCCTCTGCTCTTGCCGGAAGGCGCGACAGCGGAGCTGGGGTCAACGCTGGGGTTGTGGCTGCCATTGCCCTGCTGCGGAGGGATGTGAGCATTCACGCTGCCGCCACTCGGTGCGGGATGCTGTGAGCGCCCCGGCGGGCGATCGCGACGGCGCTGCCCTGCCGCGTCAGTGCGGCTGCTCGCCTCGCGTTGCTGCACCCCGGTCACCGCATCTCGCGGCACGACAGCGGCGCTACAGGGCCTCATGGATGTATCGTAGAGCGCCCTCTGAGGCATGGTGAGCGGCATCATCATGGCCGCCTCCTGGCCCGGCGCTCCAGCTTTACCGGCTGTAGCCGAGTCGGCCTCGGCCGCGGTGGATTTGTTGCGCCGGAAAAACCTCAGAATGCCGCCATCTCCCTTCTTCTTGGGAGCTTCAGCAACGCTGGCGTTGTTGTTCGTTGGCAGGGAAGGGGCGCTGCCGACAGGATCCCCTGCCGCTGGTCGTGATCTCGAGGACGACGAGGCTGAGCGTGGCGATCGGCGGCGGCCGCGGCGGCCTCGGCGGTCTCTGCGATGCCGGCGGCGGCGGTCGCGTGACGAGGCCGAGGCGGGACGCAAGGCAGACTCCGAGTGAGAGGACACGGAGGACGAGTACGACGGCGACCCTTGCCTCAACGCCGCGTCGGAGCTGCCACCAGAACTCGACGAAGAAGCGGAAGGGGTGCGGCGGTGGCTTCGGTGGCGTCGGCGGCCCTTTGAGGCGCTCGTGGGTGGTACCGCAGGCGGCGGTGACGGCGCCGCCGCTGAGATGGGCGGCGGGCTCCGGACACCTCTATGAGCCAGTGGCGCAGCAGGCACCATTGCCGGCGGTGGCGGGGGCGCCATTATCAGCGTGCTGGCCACTGTTACGGGCTGAAGCACTGGAGCAACGAGGGTGGTGACAGGCGTTGGCCCCACAGACGGCGCCGCCGCTCCCGTTGATGTCGAAACGTTGGCAGCAGTGCTCTTGGGAGGGCTGCCCCAGCCCTGGCCACATCGATGGTTCGATCGGTGGTGGCGCGAGGTGTCGGCGAGGCCACCGGCAAGGTGTGCGGAGGCAGACTTGAGCTCATTCGTGTCGCTGCGGGCGTTGTCCTGCTGGCCGCGCACTTCGCCGCGGTGGCGGTGGCGGCGTCGGTGCAGCTCCTTCGCGTCCTCATCGACTCGCGGCTCTGGAGGCGAACTTGGCGAGGCGGTTCGGCGCCTCTCGCCGCCGCCATCGCCGTGACGACGCCGGCGTCTTCGCCGGCCACCACCATCACCGCCGTCATCATCATCATGAGCAGCGCCCCAAGCTGCAGCCGGAGCAGCGGGTGCAATCTGTGAGTTGGGACCGTTAGAACTGTGCGGAAACACCTCCCCAAACGTCGCTGTCGCCACCTGCGACGGTGCGCGCGTGTAGCTGGTACTGCTAGGTGGTGTGTCATCGCGATGGTGACGTCGTCCGCTATAGACGCGGCCACCACCGTGTCTACCGGGGGAAGATGGCTGCGCTGCCGAGGCAGGGGTTGTCGTCGCCTCGCCGTCGCCGCGGCGATGTCGACCGCCGCGAGGGCTCTCACGTCCCCTTTCATGTGGCGGCGCAGAGGTGAACACGTTTTGCGGGCCACAAGAAGGGCTAGAGGCGGCGGCGCTGCGCTGCTGCATCGCAAGTGCGAGCGCAGTGGTGCTGGATGTGGTAGCCTGACACGGCGGCGGCGGCACTTGACCCGGCATCACTCCTGCAGCTTGTGGTTGCTGAAAAACGTGCTGCTTGACAGCCGCGTAGGGGGGGTAGTAGTACCCGGCAGCGGGCCGAGGTACGGCGTAGCTGCCCGGGTGAGGGACACTGAAATGCCCCGCAGCGGCCGTATTTGGCGACGTCGCGCTCGCGGCGGCTGGAGAGGGTGGCCGAGCTGGCATGCCGTTCACAGCGCCGAGAAAGAAACAACGATTCGCAACATCACCGTACGGTGCCAGGTGCATGGCAGAGTCGCAGGGAGCGCCGTTGGCAAGCATCATCTGCTGCTGCTTGCGATCGGCTGACCCAGCAGCGCTGTTGGGGAAGCGGCTCCACGCAAGCATGAGCCCCGTGTGCTGCGATGTTGTGTCTGTGCGTGAGAGTATATACGCCCGTGTCACAGCGCGGTCCTCTATGTGGGGGCGTGTGCCGTATGCTGGGCCCGATCCGCCGAGGCTGGAGCCGACCACGTAGAGAGAGAAAGAGAGCAGTCACGCAAGAGCTAAACAAAAAGCAAGGAATACAAAACCATGGATTTATCGTTGTCCACCGGAGAGACGGCAGGTGGGACAACGTGCCACGTTGGTGACAAGGAGGGAAAAACGGAGGGGATGAGAAGCGAACGAAGGTTACCACTAAATGTACCAGATAAAAGGAGAAGGACGTGTATACGCTGCCCTGCGAGGATGATAGAAGAGAGAAGAGAGTAGGGGAGCACGTGCGGGGAGAAGGGAAGTCACGAAGGCGAAGACTGGGGAGGCACGCCGCCGTCAAACGCGGAGGAGGGAAGGTGGAGAAGTAGCCAATAGACCGAGGGGCAACGAAGGGGTGGGGGGGGATGGGGGAAGGTGATGGCGGAATAGCTGAAGAGAGAGAAACCAAAGAAAAACAAAAAAACAAAGTCGGGCAATCGGCGACCAGGTGCAAGCGCAAGCGAGCACTCCGCTGAATAAGACACACACACGCAGATGGCAACGACAGCGAAACCAGTAAAGCAGTAGCACATACAAAGTAGCTGCAACCGCCTGCAACGACACGGATCAAGACCGTGAAAGCAAAACGCAGAAAACCCGATCTTCTCTTCCCACGTCCAAGAGTCGGAGGACGTGGATGGCTGCGGAAACGAGAAAAGGAGGGGAGGGGATGTGTGAGGAACAGCGCGAGAAGGACAGGTGCAAGGGGGCCGTGCAGACACACGTGAAACGAGCCGCTACAACATGAAGGCAAAAACACCCCCGCCAAACGCGCTGAGCAAGCCAAACACGTTCAAGGTAATTTTTTTTTTTCTTCACTTTTCTCGCTATCGTTCGGAGGAGTCACGGAAGGAGGTGGTGAAGCAGCCGCTGGAATGCGTGTGGGTGTACGTGTGTCGGTGCGTCGGTGTGTTTGGCGATCGCTCCTACGATGTCTCTCCTCCAGCTGTGCACGACGGAAGAAAGATGGAGGGGGCCAAGCAAGCACCCTTGTCGAGCGGCGGCCAGCGCCGGGCTTGCCTGCCGAGGGCAGCTAGAGATAAAAGAGGCAGATTGATATGGCAATGAGAGCAACCACGACACCGTAAAAAAAAAAAGCCGCTGCAGTGACGCAGGTGCGGGGTGCCGAGGACGAGGCCGCACCAAGTACGTCCAAAGCACTCAGGGGGGATGATAAACCACAAGAAGACCCGTGAGAGCAGGCGACGCGCGGAAGCGGAGGGCGGGGGAGGGCCAACTATATATATAAGGCTTTTTGTATATGCAGAGGTGTCGCTCGCGGCTAGGAAGGGCGGCAAAGGGCGGGGGGAGGAGGGGAACGGGCACGTGACTGTATCCCTGATGGTGCGCAGAGTAAGAAAGGGTGGGCAAATCTCTGTCCCACTCGCAAGCTCGCAGCTTTCCGCCGTTTTTTTTAATTCGTTTCGCTTCTTCCGTGCCCCCTCCGCCTTCAGTGCATGCAGAGTAGAAAGGAAAAGGGAACCCTGCAGAGGGACACAACAGCGGATGCACGAGTAGAAGAGACCGTGCACGCATGTTTTTTTTTTTTTTTTGGGGGGGGGGGTGCGATGCAGTGCGTGTCAGCCCGCATACACGTGTGAGTGTCATCAGCAGCCACACCGACGCGGCGAAATCAACGGTATCACAGCGGAAGAAGGAGCAGAGGAGGGCAAACGGAAGACATTGAGAGACGAGTGAGAGACTCAGCTGCCCAGCGGCGCGGTAGGGAGTGAGTTGAGCGAGTGAAGCTCAAACACGTTGCGTGCCCCGCACCTACCCGATGATACACACGCAACGAAGAACAAGTTTTGTTGCGTTACACAGCGTGACAACGACGACGCAATTCACGTGTACAGCGCGCGTCTGCAGCATCTTTTCTCCTCTTTCGTGCGCGCCATGACGGCCCACACACCACACTCGAGACGGCGAGCGGGGTGGTGGCGAGAGCAAGAGAGAGAAAGGGAGAAGCAAAGGAGGATGCCGACGACCCTTTCCAAGTCCAACCAACATTCCTCAGGTCTCTCCGTCGACAAATTGGCTTCTTGCCGGGGTCTGTCCAGTCGTCGGTAGCCCCTCCCCCCTCCTCCCCCACCCCCCCCACACGCACACACATACATACACACACAGGCGCGTCTGTGCATGCAAGCATCGATCAGGTGGCCCGACATTCTCCACTGCAAAAGCGCCATGACGCGGTGGGTAGAGCAGCGAGCCAAGGAGACGAGTGTGTGTGTGTGTGTGTGTGAGCCGGCCGGCAGGCGTCTACAAATACAAAAGAAGCAAGTCCACATCTAGGTACATCTATGAGACTCCAACGTGTGTCCGCTTTCTCTCTGGCACACAACGTCAAGCCCGATGCCACTCGACCTTCCCCCTCCCCCACGCCCCGGCCCTGCCACAGGCCCCCATCGCATGGTGCGCGGCAGCGCTAGACACCAGCGTTACAGCGATGCGCCGGCTCAGTCATCTGAGAACGGTCTCTGCCTCGAACGCCGCCCACCCACCCACCCACACCGCTCCGCAGGTCGCCTCACAGCCGCTCCCATCGTGCAACTGGCTACCTGACACCCCCCCCCCTCGGGGCGGCGCAGGCTCCCCGCACACCAGCAGGCAGTGCGAGGGCCGGGGGTGAGATACCTTCCAGTTAGGTGGACCCTCTCCCCATTATACGGATGGCGCAAGCGTGCGTGCGGTCGCTGGTCGCCCTGGCGAGACGCCCTCCCGAGCCTGGCCCCCGACATCCGTAGGAGTGCATCCCACTCAGCCCCTTACACCGTGGGTACGTGACCCTGGCATCACCAGAAGTGGGGTTCGACATGTGGCAGGGATAGGGCGGCGGCTTCGCTTTCCAACACAGAGGGGGTGGGGCGTACTGGACCCTGCGATGCCACGCGCTGAGGTGTCTCCCGCGCCCCGGTCATCAGGGGTACATCAAAAGAAAGAAAATGCCAAAGAGAGACCAGTGGCAAAGACGTGGGGAAGAGGCAATGAGTTTCCGTGGGGTGCATCACAGCGCGCCACACATGGACGCAAGCGCAGTGCTGACCAAGTCAAGGCGAGCAAGCGAAACAAGAAGGAGCGGGGGGGGGGGGGGGTGAACGATCCTAAGATGCACGAGCACGCATACGCGCACGCAGAGGGCGCGGCAGAAAAGACAGCAGACAACAGACGACACACGCACTGACAAGGGAGAGAGAAAGAGAGGGGGCGCTGTGGTGGCGTCAACGTCAGCCGGCACAGCGACGCACATACGCTCTGGCAAACGCGCAGCGAGAGGCGAGCCCTTTTACGCGGCATCTGCACACGGCGCTGTCAGATTGCCTCGGCTGACGCCTCCCGTCTCGAGCGCCCCTGTCACGCTGCTGGGGCGGTGACTAAGCAGATGAGCGGAGTCCTCTAGCCGTGTGGCGCTGCGGTGCAGCTCGTTGGCCACAGAAGCCGCCTTCACCGAATTCACTGACGACAAAGTCGCTCGGCGGCCCCCAGCGCTGCCGGCGCGCGTGGTTGCCTCCATCACGGACTGGTGGCGATCAAGCGGAAAGTCGCCCTCGCGCCACACCGGGAAGAGCACAGTCTCCTCGTTCGTCACGACGACAGGGTGCACGTTGGGCACTGCCTGCTCCTTCCAGAGCGAGCTAGGCATTGGATGGAGAAGCGGTTGGTAGTCAAGCACCTTCAGTCGCTCCTGCGCTGCAAGCGGCTGCAGCACCTGTAGTGTCGCCGCCTGCATGTCGTGAACGATACCATGGGTGCGCAGCAGCTGCACGAACGTGTTTCGACGCAGCTCCCACACCTCGACAACGTCGTCAAGCGCGATGATGCTGCGGGTCCAGCGATGCCGTCGCACACACGTGTACCCAACAATGTGGCCAGAGGGAATCGGGCAGACCGCCGCCGGTGATGCGCTGGCGATGCCTGCGCTGCCGAGCGCCGCCCCAGGCCGCATCTCCTCATGCAGCAGAGCCGCGCCCATGACGACCCCGGCGCGACCTTCAAAGAATAAGAGAAGGCGATTGCACTCCTCCCCGCTCGTGACGATGACGTCACCCTTGTTGTACCGAACACACTGCCACTGCTGAATGCACGCGTGGTGGAAGTCACTCGTGGCACCCGGAAGCAAGCTGACGAGCGGTAGGTGCTCCATCGCACTCAGTAGCGCTGACGACACACGACCGCCCGTCAGTGGCAAGACACTGGCGTTCCCTACACCCCCGCCAGCGCGGTCTCCCGCGCCGCCCGGGTTGGATGCCTCTTCAAAGATGGTGACGCGCCGCGACATTGCCGGACTGTAGTGGCCGCCACCGCCTCCACGAAGCGTGCTGCCACTTGACGGGTGGAAAGGGCTGATGCTGACCTCCGTCGGGCCCTTTCCTCCACAGACGCTAGTGCCGCCTCCACCGACTCCCCTGTGCGCGCCGGCCGCCAGCAGGGCCAACATCCCTTCCGCGGGCACCACGCCGTGCACGCCGGGCAGGTTGGCACCGACGAGACGCGGGCCGAACAGGGCGCCGGTCCACTCCTTGTCGCGCATGTACGAAAGTTCCTGGGCACTGTGGTAGATGGGGCCGTGCGCGTCCGGCTCCTGCTTCATCAGCTGGATGAGAACCCGAAAGGGGAGAAGGTACATGTCAACGTGCGTGACAGCGGTGTAGCGGTCGCCTACGGAGTCGCCGAAGATGCAGCTCGTCTCCCCGTAGGTGTGCCCCTCCACAAGCAGCGAGCGATTCCTGGGAAGCTCTAGGGAAAAGTTCGTGTGCGGCGCCGCCGTCAGCGCCGCTGCGTGCGGAGACGCTGGCTCCGAGTTGTTGATGTGCGTGCCGCCGTCGTTTCCTGGCACGGTTGCCCCGCGCTGCAGCTGCACTACGCCGCGCCGGATAAAAAAGATGTGCGTCGGCTGCTCCTCCTCGCCACACTCCATACCGGCGGCGTAGACTCGTGGTATGATCAGGTCGCGGATGTGCTCCAGCTGCTCCGTGCGCAGACGCGTCAGCAGTGGGCATATCCGCAGCCGGGGCCGGGTTAGAGGTGCAAAGTAGGGCAGCAGCCTTTCGCGCATCTGCAGGGCCTCGACGAGCAGGCGTCGCTGCCCGACTGACGTCACGCACTCGCTCACCATGTGGCAGTACACCACCTTTGGGATCCGGACAATGACCGCCATCGGTGAGGACACAGAGAGGGCGGCGCAGTAAGGAAAGCCACCAACGCACGCCAGCTCACCAAGCACCTGCGGCGCTGTTAGAAACTCCGTTTCCGCCTCCGCGGGGACCGGTGCGGAGGGATGAGCCTGCAACACGCTGCTGCTCGACATCGCCGGCGCACCTGCGGTACCGTCCATACCTGATGCGCTGGCCGCGCGCTCTTGAGCAAAGTCGGTCAGTGAGCGAGAAGAAATGACTGACGTCGGTGGAAGCGCGATACCGCTGCCCGCGGTGCCACCATGACTGCTTGTGCTGCGGAACATTGCAGCAGACCCCCGTCGCGCCGTCCCAGGTCGACCGGCGTCACCGGTGACGACGCTGCTTTTCCGCGAGAATCCATAGCCGGCCACCGCGGAGGCGCGCCGGCTGCCTGCCAGCGACGCGGCAGCGCCGACGTTGGAGCCGCCGACCGTTGAGGCGGTCACCTTTGCCATTGCCACGGCGGTGCCATGCCGCTCGAGGGAGCCGCCGACCAGCACCAGCACCTCACTGGCCGGCTCCCATTCCCACTCCAGGACCTCCTTCTGAAGATGCACCGCGGCCTGAACGTAGCTGGAGTTGAGTATGTCGCGCACCGTATCGCGTATCTGCGCCCCTGTTGCCGCGTCCACCGGCGGGACCGCCATGGCAGCTGACTGCGCCTCAGTCGCGCCGCCAAGCGTGGCAGAGCGGCCGCCATCTGCGATGGTGTACAAGTCGCGCGTCACCGCCCCAAGGTAAGATGTGTGCTGCAGCGCGCTGACTGCTGCCTCCTCCACCTCCTCCCAGGACGTGTGGCTCAACAGGAGCCGGTGCTTGAGCGCAAGCCTAACCTTGCGAAGGCGATATCGACACAAGATGGGCACGAAGAGGCGCTGCAACACCTGCAAAGCCACAGCGCGCAGCTGCTCCTGCACGGCGGTCGGTAGGCAACCTTCCGTCATTTGCTGCCCGCTTGGCAGCTTCGGAATCAGAGAAGAGACGGGCATGAGAGGTAGAGAGGTTGAGATGCCGTTCTTTCGAATGGGAAGAGGGATGCACACGGTGGCGGCGCAACGACCCGGGTCTGCTTCCCCTGTTTCGTTGATGTTGTGGCTTCTCTTTGCGTCCTCTGCGCGTGTGCGGACACGCAGCGGCGAGTGCGACTTTCGGAAAGAAAGAGAGGGAAGAGCGTCAGGAAAAATGAAGGATCGGCGATGTGTGACAGGCGCGCCTTGACGGTGCCGGTGCTGCTGCGAGGACTTCGGCATCAGCAGGGGGAAGAAGGGAAACATATATATAACGCGAAAGAAACCCGATAGTCGGCGCAGGGAAGGAGGCGGAGCGGCCACGTGAGAGCGCCTGCGCTCGGTCGACCAGACCTACGCGGGGCGGAGCGGGACAGAAGGAGCCCCGCACCTTGGCGAAACGTAACGACGAGGAAAAGACGTACGTGCGCGTGATACACTGAATTCCGCTGCCGCATCAGCCGCAGCACACGAGCGCAAGCTGAAAGTGCCCGTCATACGAGAGCGGCTCCGTTGGTTTCCACGGCAGCCTATCCGCATGGCTTGCGCGGTGTACGTCTGAAGGGTGGGTGTAAAGGTGGCAGTGGAAAGCGTGGAGGAGACCGGCAGAGGCGCTTACGCTTGCTGATGGGGCGCACCGGGCTCACATATCAAAAAGCCGAAAAACGCAAACATAAAGGGAAAACAAAAAAAGCCGCGCCGCGACGGAGGTGCGCGCGCGTGGGCACCGGTGAGACGAGATTCGAAAAAGGAAGGGCTCTACCGCCAATGGTGTTGCAGAGAGAAAAACGGGGAGAGAGGCGTCTCCGTGCGGTCCAACGTGGCGTGCGAAGCAATGTGGGGAGGGGGGGGGGGGCAAGGCACACCGGAGAGCACCCGCTTGATCCACGCCAGTCACACAGCCGCAGTACCCCGGAAGAGAGGGTCGCGGAGAGCTGGCAGACGGCTGGCAGCGGTGATGCGAAGAAAGCGAAAGAGGGGGAGAGAGGAGGAGAGGCAAGATACCAAGAGAGAGCCAGGCCATCGACAGTCCTTCAACGGGCCACGCTGGCACACAGACGAGTACGCAGCCTGCCCCCTCCCCCTCTTCTCTTGCTCTCCTCCTCTCACAGGAACTCATACCTGGCCCGGCCGACTCCCTTGCCCCGGCCCCTCCGATCTCGCTCGCGCTCTCCCCTCGTGCATCATACCTCTCCACTTGCAGCCTTCTACGAAAAGCTGAGGATGTCCGTCTCCTCGCCATCGTCGTCATCCTGGCCCTTCTCCCCCACCTGCCCATACCCCGCGGGCGTCACCAGCTCAAGGGAGCTCGCTGTCGCGTCGTTCTGGAGAACGCCTGCGCTGCTCTGATCAACCTCAAAGTCTTCCGGCCGGGAGAGCTGGGTGTCCGGGTCCAACCTCAGCCGCTTTGCCGCGGGATACCCACCGCTCACGGAGGGCGTGAGCCTCTCCGCCCCCGTCGGCGAGTGATTCGGGGTCGCGGCGGACTCGTCCCGCGCCACAGAGGCTGCCTGCTGCGATGACTCGGCGGCGCGGCCCCGTTGGCTCATGGGGGTGCAGGAAAAGGAGCTCGCGTCCGTCTTGCCAAGCCGATCGGCGACAGAGGTAAAGCTGACGCGTAGCGACTCCTTCTCCTGCGGAGTCAACGGCATGCGGCAGACGACCACCAGCGATGACACTGGTCCCATCTTCACAAACAACGTCGTTGTCATGTTGCAGGAGAAGTGCGGCTCGACGCGGCAGTGCGTAGACTGGCGCGGGTTGAAGAAGTAGGTAGCACTCACTGGGTTGTGCTTCTTGTCCATGTCCCCGGCCGTCTGCGTGATCTCCGCCTGCAGAATCTCGATTGCTGTCATGCCGTTGTGCTGCCGCGACCACTCACGCAGCTTCACCGACAGGTCCAGGTTCGTCACTTCAATATCGGACAGTAGCTCGTGAATCATGACCTCCCGCTTCACCTCCTGGCTGGACCCCTCCACGGAGTTTAGGCGGCCTGCATTGATCAAGGTCTGCTCGCTGTGGCGGTAAGAGCCGATCGTCGTGTACAGGTGCCGGCTTTGGATGCGCTGCAGGATGCGGCGCGCCTCGGCGAGCTTCTCGCGGCGATGCTCTGCCGAGGCGCTGCTGCCCAATGACTCCGCCATCGTTCTGTTGCTGCCGTGCAAAATCGCCAGCACGATCCAGTCGCTCGCATGCACGTAGAAGTCCGGGTGCAGCACGCACGACCGCAGCGGCATGACGCCGTCTTTGCCATTGCTGACCTCGAACACGTCCCCGGCAGCGCGCAGGGCGTCCAGCGTCATGAGGTCAATCACCTTGGTTACACGATGCTGGTAGACAATACGGTGGAGGTGGGAGCGGGCGAGGAAGATCTCCTCGATGACGCCGTCCAGCTTGTCGGGGTAGCCGATGGATGTCTCGTCATTGTCACCCACCAAGACCCGTGCACCTTGGAAAAGGCGGCTCATGGAGACGAAGGTCGGCGTACCAAGGCACGCGACAGAGTCCCGCTGGATGTAGTCGATCTTGTCCACATCCAGCCCGCTGCGCTTGTTCGCGATAATCTCCGTCGTGAAGCGCGCCCACTTTGGTCGTCCAACGTTGTCCGGCCACGCCTTCCCGGGTGCGAGGCCGTTGATCAGCAGCTCCACGTAGCGCAGATCACTCTCCGTAAATCCGAGCTCGGCTAGCTCCGTCTCGTTCTCCAACCACATCTTGCGGAGAAGCATGATGCTCGCCTGCTCATGCGACCACTTGCGCAGCTGCACTTCCTCGGCCGCGCAGAGGAGCGCACAAAGGACTCGAACAGGTGCGACAGTGGCCCATGCCCGAGGTCGTGGCACAAGCCGGCAATCCCGATGCAGTGCATGTCCTTCTGCGCGGCCTCACGGGTCAGGTTCGCGATCTCGGGGACGCCAAAGTCCCTGTGTTCCTCTCGATGCCCATCCACGATGCTGCGGTACAGCTCCATGCCAAGGTAGCAGACACCTAGAGAGTGCTCGAAGCGGGAGTGCGTAGCACCTGGGTAGACGTAGAAGGAGTTTCCCAGCTGCTTCAGGTCGCGCAGCCGCTGCACCACCGGCGAGTCCGTCAGGATGCGTATCACCGGCGGGAACTCGAGCTGGCCGTAGAGGGTGTCACGAACGGACATGGACCGCTTCGGCTCCACCATCTGGCACACCTCCTCGCGTCGGATGGACTCCGCCTTGGAGCGCAGCGGTGGCGGCATGGTGGCTTACCAGCGGGCTTGCTCGAGAGAGGGACGCAATCAGGCATACACACGCACACACACGCATACACACGCACACACGCACACACGCACACGCAGAAAAGGATGCGGAAGAACGCTAGGAAATCAAAACAAACACAAAAACGCGAAGGACGATAAGACCGACAGACATCGAGCAAGCGAGAGACGCCCGTCCTCGGCACCGCTTACTTCAGGTGCGTCCCCCTCCCCCTTGAGGGCGCCGTGGGAATGGGAAAGGGTCTGTGTGCGTGTGTGTTTATGTGGGGATCGGGTGTGGCCTCCGTCCTTCCTCTACCACCCTGCACCGGCGCACCAGCAGCCCAAAAAGAAAAGGAAAGAGGCGGAGGGAGGGGCGTCTGGGTCTGTGAAAGGCAAAGACAGCGCGTCTCTTTTCGCGTGTGTGTGTGTGTGTGTGTGTGTGAATGCGCTGACCGGCAGGAGGAGGGCGAGAGGACGGACGACGAGCAGGAGGAGAGCTGTGCGCATCACAGCTGCGACGAGGAAAGACAAAGAGAGGGCGAGGAAAGGGTAGCACCCGGAAGATGGCAAGGTGGCAGAGTGTGATGGTGACCCATGCAGACAATGAGAAGTGTGCCGGCCATCGAGGATGGTGAGGCGACGCGCGAGGGCAGCAGCGTCATCATGTATGCGTGTGCCGCTGGAAGCATCACCCCCTCCCCTCCCATCTGTAGCGGGGTTTGTCCTCTCCCGTGTATGGGCAGCGCAGAGGGAAAAGAGGGCCGCTCAACCACCTACCTACTCACCTTCACTCCCGTTGCTGTGCAAGCAGCACCGAAATCTTCTCTTGTACGTGAAGTAGGGTGGAAGCACTTTCCCTCGCAGGAGACCCTCTGCCGGCCCGTGTTGCTGCCGGTGCTGGTGCCAAAAGGAAGAGCTGAAGGCTGTCGGGCAGATAAAGCGAGGCTGCACGCGCGCACAGGCGTGGGTGCCGTCTCTCAAGCGTCGATGATAGGCACGGCGCCAGTACGTGGCAAGATCTAGAAGGAAATCCAAATGCAAGCGGCGCGCGAGGTGGCCGATCTATGTACATCGATGGCATCCAAAGGCAAGCAATCCAAAAAGAAGAACGGGGAGAGCGCGGTGGCGCTCAAACGCTCCGCCCAGCGCAGCGTAGCGTACGCGCATCGCGTCACGCGCCATGTCACGGGCACGGGAAGGAGAGAGCCTCGGCTAACGAGCGCTGCTTAGAGCGACGGGCACCCATCACCGCCCTCCACCTCCTCCACCACGGCGGCCCCAGTCACCGCAGACTCGCCATTCGGCGACGGCTCGATTTCCTCTTCGTTCGCGCTGCCGTACAGACCGCCCAGGATGGTTAACCCTTCGGTCTGAAGCCGCTCGCGCAGTGCGTTCACCTGCACAGCGATGGAGTTGTTCTCGCCGGCCACCTGTAGCGAGGCGGCTCGCATGCGGGTTAGTTCCGCGTCCAGCCGCCGAATCTCTCCACGCAACTGCGCCGTCCGTGACGCCAACGGCAGTGGCAGGAGTGCCGAGGAGCTGCGCCGTGGCAGATGCCCACTTCGGGAGTTGGTCGTGTGCAGAAACGTCAATGAGCCATCGGCGTTGGTGGCGGAAGTCGGCAACAGCGGAGTCGACGCCGCTCCCTGCCAAACGTCCCCGCAACTGGCCAGCTCCTCTTCCAGCAGCTTCATGGCACGCGGCATCCGCTGAGACGATGCAGCGGGGGCAAGAGACCTGCCAGCGCCAGCCGCAGGCTCACAGCCAGCGTCTGTGGAAAATAGAGAGACGCCAGTTAAGAGGCTGTTTTCATGCCCCCGGCTTGCGTCCGCCTCCGCAGGTGGCGGCGCGGCCTCGGGCACCGACGAGTTCCCCGCGAGCCCGGGAGAAGCGGCGGCGAGCTGCTCGTCCAGGAAGTTCAGCTCGGTGTGGTACACTTCATACCGGTACGCCACGCGAATGTCTGACACGCGGCTGCGACGCACGTCGTTGCCAAGGGTAGAGCGCAGCTGATACCGCGGGCCCAGCGCGTTCTCCTTCCACGCAGCCGAGAAACCGCTCTGCAAGACGCTGTTGCGCGCGATTTCGGACATGTCATTCAGCTCGAACTTCCACAGCTTCGCGGCGATCGAGTACTCCTCCACAAGCGGCTCACGCGTGAAGTGGAAGTAGAGCGGCTGATTCGTTGCGAGGCTAACGTTCAAGCCGCGATGGAAAAAGACCGGGAAAGGGTTCTCAAGGTAGGCAGAGGCGCCAGCTGTGTTGCTGAGCGGAGACATTGCCACGCCGACCTGAGCAATGTACCACATGTACTCCAGCACGGGGTGCCGCGCCAGCGTGACGCCGTGGTTGATGCTGTTAGCCAAGCAGAAGCCGCTCACGAGGTGGTCCATGCTGCCGCGCTCGCCGCACTGCGGACGCAGGGTGAAGGTGCTCAACCCGCGCGAGGCCCGGAACTCGTTAAGAGACGTGATATTCGCCCATATGTAGTACATGTAGTAGCTGTACGGCGGGTTCAAGTCGCTGTTCCAGTCGTGCGGAGAGACGTCCGTGAGCGGCAGGTCGATCTTCGATTCATCCGCGATGGAGTCGAAGCCGGACAGGTGCGCCAGTAGGTAGTGGAACTTTGTGTCCTTGGCCGGGTGCATGCTGATCTCCCACAGCGGATGGAAGACATTGTCGAGGAACGCGCCGAAGTTCTTGAGCACTCCGTTTCGGCGTAGGCGGCGGTAATGCCACGGCAGGCACACCATCCAACGGCTACGCGAGCTGGCCATGCCGTAGCAATCGAACCAGTGCGCCAGATCGTACCACTCCTGCTCGGAGGCACCGGTGATGGAGAGCCGGTTCTCGGCGTAGCTGAAGGCGTCCTCCTCGTAGATGTCCAGGGTCCGCTTAGTGAGCTCGGCAAAGTAACGACCTTGCATGAAGTTAAACGGTGACAGGAAGATTTCACGCAGGTCGGGGTGCGTGTTCAGGCGGTGGTTAAGCTCGTCAACGGTGATGTGGTGCACGTCAATCTCGTACTCGCTCAGCAGCTCCTTGAGCGTGACGGGGTGATGATCGCGCTCGAAGACGACGTCCTCGCTGTGATTGAGGGCCTTGTCGACAAAGAACTCCAGCAGCGTGCGGGCGTTGGAGCCGGCGTCGGTGTGCACGTTCGTGTCCACCTTGTAGGCGGTGAAGAAGTCGCGGTTGTTCCACTCCTTCTCCTCCCTCTTGCCGGCCTCGTTGGAGATGTTCATGGAGAGGTGGAGCAGGAACTTCTGCTCGAGCAGGTGAAGTCGGTGCGTCGCGAGCCGCTGCAGAGCCACCGAGCTCGCCGCCTGCCGAATCACGGACATGTCACGAATGAACTCCGTAATAGTCGGCAGGAACGTCGGCCACAACGGCGTCTTGCCCTGCTGAGACAAGATGCACACGCCATAGTACGTGTTGTACTCCCACTGCGCCTCATCGAATTGGCGGGTGTTGCTGAAGACGTCTTCGACGTGCACGTTGGCGTCAGCCGCCACCACCGTGCGGTTCGCGTTTCCGACGTACTTGAGACGGAGCGCGACGACCTGCCGCAGCGCCGCCACCGCGTCCGTCGCGAAGCCCGAGCGATGGCCGCCGTAGTAGATGTCAACGCGGGGGTACACAATGCGCTGGTCCGTGTAGTTCATGAGGCGCGAGTGGCGAGACTGCTGGACGCGGTCCGAAACCAGCACCGACTGCGCGTAGGGAATGAGGTGCAGTGAAAGGGCTCCGCCGTCGCTGTCGCCACCGTCAACGCCCGAGCCAACGCCGCCTGACGCCTTGATGCCGGCCTTCGCCAGGAGCTGGTTTAGAAGCGCCTCCTCGTGCGCGAGGGTCTCGTGGCGGAACTGCAGGCGATAGTCACACACGCCGCAGCGACGCAGGTCGTTGCCCTCCGCCCCTAGCGCAGAAAAGCGCTCGCCCAGCCAAGCCTGCTTCACCTCCGGCGGGAAGCTGCTATTCAGCACACTGTTGCGCCCCAACTCCATCGTGTCCATCGGCGTCAACGAGCACAGCTTGCTCAACGTCGCATACTCCTCGATAAGCGGCTGCGACTCGTGGTGGTGGAAGTACAGCGGGTCGGACGTGCTGATCGATACCCGCATCCCTTGGCGGAAATACTTCACGAACGGACTGTCAAAGTACGCGGTGCTGAGCGCGTTGTCGCGCAAGGGGGAGAGTACGATGCCGATGCGGCAGTACATGTACAGGAACTGCATAATCCAGCTTTGCGCGAGTGAGCTCACGTCGTGCACGACGTTGCCGAGCAGGAAGGAGCTGACAAGCTGATCGTACGCCGGCGCCTTCTCCTTTACGGACGGCGTGAAGAGAAGTGTGTGGAGGCCGAGGCGCGTGCGCAGCGCATTCAGCGACGCCAGATTAGCCCAGACGTAGTAAAAGAAGTAGTAGTCGCTGCACCCACCACCGTGCGCCATCGCACCTCCGTGGCCGGTGGTCTGCCCATCCTCACGTGGTGCGTTGGTGCACGGAAGCGCGTCCGGGTCCACAGGAGTGGCGCTGAAATTTTCAGAGCGCACGACAGCGTGAGTGTGAATGCCGAGGGCGCCGGTGTGGCAGAGCAGCTGCGCCACGTCCGACCACTGTGGATCTTGTGGGCACAGCGTCGCCATGAAGAGGGGATAGAAAATGTGCCGCAGCTGATCACCAACGGTGGTGCAGAGAGAGGGGAGCTGGCTTGGCCCCAGCTGCTTCGTGGAGTGGCGCTCTCGCTGAATCGCCAGCACCCATCGATTGCGCGAAAACTTGTTGAAGCCCTGCCGACGCACCCACACCGCGAGCCGCGTGAGCTCCTCCGGGTGATGCCCGCAGATCTCCAGTGCCATCTCGGTCGCCGTCATCTGCTGCTTCTGGTACTCGCGCTGCTCCAGCTCGGCGCGGAGCAGCACGCCGCACAGGTTGCCGTGGCTCGGTCCATCGGTTGACAAGAGTGCCTGCAGCAGCGTCGCGCCAAAGGCGCCAGCGGGGTTCAGCTTCGCATCGAACGGGTCGTATGGCAGGTACTTGTTGCGGTACAGTGTAGGTTGCAAGCCGAGTCCCTCCACCGTGAGCTCGCGCGGGTCGTGGATACCGCCCGCTTCCAGGTAGGCAGCCAGTGTCACGACCTGCTGCGTGTGGGGGTCGACGTAGAGGGGAACGCGCGGCTGCTCTAGCGCGGTCGTCACTACGTACTCCAGCAGCACCGGCGCCACAACAGACGTGTGCATGTTCACGCCATTGTCGACGCGCGTGCATGGGGCGTAGACGCCACCGTCGCGGTACAGCTCATCATAGCTGCCTTCGATTTCCAGGTTAAGCAACAGGTACAGGCGGAACTTCTCGGCGATGGAGGTGAGGCGCATGCGGGCGGTGGAGAGACACGGACCGTTCTCGATGGCCCCGTAGACGGCGCGGATATCGCGCACGTACTGTTCCCATGGCACGATGCGAGTGCGCATGCCTTCAAAGCCAAAGACGCCGTGGCGAAACTCGAGCCCCATGAGCGAGGCCACCGCTGTAGAGTCGTCAGTCTGTGATAACGGGCCTTTTGACATCTTGCCGGCTGGCGACGAAAGAGGGGAGGACACCGACGCGGCTTGCGACCCCGCCAACACCGAAGTAGCAAGCGCCGCGGTGCCACAGTAACGCCTCTCCAGCTCCTCTGCTGTCAACGGCACCTCTAGCTGCCCTTGGTCCGTATCCTTGTACGTCTGACGAGTCTGGATGATGTGCGCCATGATGCCGACGCACCTGAGGTAGTCTTTGTCGCCCTCATCGCCGTCGATCATGATGCGGTGGTACGTGGGTGCCACAGCGGCG
This sequence comes from Leishmania aethiopica, assembly GCA_003992445.1. Lineage (NCBI taxonomy): Eukaryota > Euglenozoa > Kinetoplastea > Trypanosomatida > Trypanosomatidae > Leishmania > Leishmania aethiopica. Next base: position 1,006,801 of record RZOE01000021.1, read on the forward strand.
TCGGAGGCCTCCAACGCGCCCCTGTCACGAAAATTCCTTTGGGCCTTGTCGTCGTCACCAGGGCCCGGCATCCCTCCGCTGCCATCGCCGCTGCCTCGGAAGGACTCGAAGGATGCGGAGATGGCGGAGCAGGGCTGCTGCAGGTGCTTGTGGGAAAGGAGGCGCTCAATGACGGACGTGGCACCGCCCTGCACCTTGGACTGCACGCGAGTGTTGCTTTCCATGGCCGCCACTGTGCATGGGCGCGTGTGTGTCGGTGTCGGTGGGAGAGGAGCGCAGTTGGTGTGCGCGTGCGAGGCACCGCTCTCTCTTTTGCTTTTCCTTTTCGAAGAGGTGAAGATCAAGGGAGAGGTACAGAGAAGGAATGGTAGCCAGACGGAAGGGAGTACACGCATATACACATACGAAAGACAAGCGAATGGGTGGGCATGCTGGCGCAGACTCGCATCCTCCCGACCGTTACGCCTGCGACAACAGCAGTGAGGTAGGCGCGCCAAGGGAAATAGGGGAGAGGTGCGCGTGAGCAACTCCGCCTTTCGCACCCACTGACACAGCGCCTCCGTTTCGGATGGCCTCGATGGGCAGCAGGGTGCACACCGTCCAACTGGTTCCGACGTGGTGCCTGACAGGTGTGAGGCTGTTTGCCTCTCTTGTCTCCTCATGCCCTCTCTTGGATGAGCGGCGTTGCTGTCGTCGTGGATGGGAAACGCATGCTCATGATATAGCCGCGAGCAGCCATGGGCATCACATCAGCGCATGCGGAGCCGAACACGCAAACACGCAACACGAAAAACAAAAAATGCAACAAGTATAGCGCGCGAGCGACACCAAAGACAGTCCAACAGGTCGCACGCGCAAGTGCCGGCGGGAGAGAAACGAAGACAAAGGCTCCTGTCCTCCTCTCCCTCCCCCCCCCCTGCATACGAAGAAATACGAAGCGCAGGTGGCTTGGGCTTCCTCAGCAGACGCAGACCGCCCGCACCCCGCGCCAACACATCAACACATAAACACGCGAACACATGTGCGTGTGAGGGAAGAAGAGGGATGGGGACTGCGCACGCGGGGCAATCGCCTCTCCCCCGGGTGCACTTTCCCCTCCGTACTTTACACATCATTCGCCTAAGCGGCCTCGCTTGTACGCACAGACACACACGCCAGCGCACGCGTCACCTACACCCAATGACGGCTGCGCTGATCAACTGCATGCCACCTGCGGGCTCGAATGAGAAACCAAAGACCTGATCTCCACAAGGCGCACTGCGGAGGGAGAGATGCGGCGTGGCGTACGCTGCCGGCGCGCGATTGCGCAGCAGCGCCGCGTAGCGACTCGGCAAATGCGCACCCCTTGCACGCTCCGCCTCCTCCGTTCAAAGCCTCCTGTTGTGCGAAGCTGTGAGTGAGCCTCGGGCCTGTCACTGTCCTTTCTTCGCATTCTGTGCCTCGGCGGCGGCCTTTGCGCGAGCGCGGTTGTGCCAGCGCTCCTCCACGAGAGAGCGCGCGGCCAGCAGCGTGCAGGACACCATCGGCAGCAGCAGAATCAACTGCGAGACGAGCGAATGGTCCCACGGAATGTACAGCTGCGGGGTGAGCGATGGGTGGAACTGCAGGTCGTCGGCGGCACGCGCGGCTCGCAGGAAGGAGCCGGATTGCACGTGGCGCTCCAAGACTGCGAACACGCGCTCCGTGCCTTGTGGGACGGCCATGTTCGTGTTCGCCGCAATTGAGCGCAACGTACTCGCCACAGAGGCGACTGTGTGCAGACACCCCTGATGCTCCCGCGACCGCTTCCAGGCCGCCACGTCGGCCGGCTTGAAAGAAGCCAAGCCGATCTGCCGTGTTACGACAGAGAGAAGCGCCGCGCGCACCTCGGCCTCCAGTGAAGCGGCCCGCAGCCGGTACGACAAAGGTGTGAGAGAAGCTGCTGAAAAACTCGTCCTACCGGAAGCCGCAACGTCTGAGGCATCCGGCTCCTCCACGGGAAGCACGCAGTACGCTTGCCGCACGTCAGCGACGAAGCACTGCACCTTGCTCGCTGCATCCCCTGGCAGCGCAGACGCCGGCACACTAAAGAGCGACAGGCCAAACAGCTCCACCTCCTGGCCAACCTCAGGCAGAAAGGCATGCTTCAGCGTCGGCAAGCCGAGCTGCTGTTGGTTCGCCAAGCGCTCCAGCTTGCGCATCACTCGCTTCGCGCTAGGGAAGCGCCCACTCTGCTCGTCCTTGACGAGTGCAGCGACCACTTCGTCCCGCACCTGCGACTGCAGACGCACAAAGGTATGAAGCGTGTGCGTCGGAAGCGGGACAGCTGCCGCGGCGGTGCCCACGCCCTCTGCCAGCCGCTCCTTCATCAGAGCAAGCGCCGCGTGTACGCTGGGCACCAACACCGGAGAGTCCACCCAAACACCCAGCCCGTAAAATGCGGGAGGGAGCGAGGCAGAGGTCAGGGCTGGGGTGTCTTCCTGAGTGAGGCAGCTCGCCTGCAGGTCTGCCAGAACGCGATCCATTGGCAGCTCTACATGCTCACGACTCACCGTCGTCCAATGTACACCGATGACAACAAGAAATATGAATGCGCTGAGTGCCGCAAAGCTGTTTGTAGAGTTGCGCCGCCACGTCTCGGACGACGCCGCCACTGCCGTCGACTTCGGTCTCCGAGGACTGCTCGGCATGGCGCCACTTGCTCGACCTGTGCGGAAGTGAAAGAGGGAGAGTGGAGAAACTCTGCTGCAGGAGGTGTGTGTGTGTGTGTGTGTGTGTGTGTGTATTAATGGCGAGAGTGTATGAGATTACGTACCAAAAACGGCTACACGTCACCAATTCTGCACTCTGCTCTTGCTGCCTCCTTCAACCTCCTCTTACGTTGATTCTGCTACGTTGTGGGTGTCGCACAAGCATACACAAGACACACACACACACACGACGCCAGCATGACGCAGAGGGCCGCACGATGCAAAGGAGAAAGCAGGACAGATAAGAGAAGAGGGATGCAATCAGCCAGAATCGAAAACAGAGGAAGAGACACAAGTTGGAGGATGGCAGAGCAGAACGTGCGTACACGTACGCGTGTGTGTACGTGGTGCGTGCGTGGCAGAGCCACTGCGCCTCCCCTTCCATTTTATTCTCTGCACGGGTCCCGTGCACTCCACCCTCCCCCCCCCGTCTCGCCCCCTTCGCCCGCACTCCTCTCATAAGTGCAGTGATGGCTAAGGGCAGTCGCCAAGCGCCACCGGGCGCCACAGCTTCACACGCGCTCACGCTCTTTTCGAGAGATACGCCCGCCTCACTCCATTGCCGCGCGCTCAAACACACTTCGACCAGTCTTCTAGCGCAGTCTGTAACTCCGACTCCAACTGCCGCAGGTAAGTCGAGGAGGCGGCGCCTGCAATGTGCACGGTGCCCGTGTTGTCCTCGAGAGCGGCTTTAAACCGATGCATGCCTGCCGTGCCTGATCCGGCGGCCGCGCCGGGCATCCCGTTGGCATCACGGGATGAGCACGCACAGGCGCCGCTGTGAGGTATGCTGCCCTGGGAGCGATGCTGCTCCACGGGCGAGCCCGCTGCCCCCACTGCGCGCTCGAGTCCAATGCACGCGCAGAGGCCTTCGCGCCACTGCGGTGATGGCGGTGACACCGAGCGGAGAGCCTCATATCCTTCGGCGCGGTCGATGGTCGACTGCGCCAAGTCCTTCACTGAAGCGGGTGCCGCATCCCGTGTTGTGGCACCGCTGCGGACCCACATCCCTCCAGCACGAGGAGTCCGCTTAACCGACGGGGACACAGGGGTTGTGGCATCGGCAGCGGCAGTCACCGAGGTATCACCTGGGCAACTCATACGAGCACCAATGAGCTGCTGCGCAGGCTTGTGATTATCGATGATCTGAAGGTGGCCGCGCTTCCCCTCCGTCATCGACCCCGTCACCTGCGACCGAGCACGGCGGAAGCGGCACTCAGCGACGTCGCCGCTGCACTCGCGCAGCAGCGCCGTCAGCAGCTCCTCCTGCCTTCGACGATTCCGCTCCGTCTGCGACTGAGAAAAGGCGGGGTCGCTGGCGTGCACTTGTGCAAGGCAGGCCGCCTCCTTCACCTCTGCGCCCGCCGCAGTCCGGGCACGCCGCTCTCGCACCGTCTCGGCGGCTAGGCCGTTGCCCTCTGAAAGTCGCCGGGAACGCTCCTCTGCAAGCATACGGCTCCGTGCATCAACGAAGGGGTGAAAGGTGCACGTCTCCGCATCGCTCTCCGCCTGCAAATGGCGGTTCTCGCGCCGCCGCTGTAGCGCCTCCCGCTCTGCGTGAAGGGCGTCAAAGACGGTGTGGCCAACGGCGAAGGGCCGAATGGCGTCTGCGTGGCGTGGTGGGCTCTCACGAGCTGCCGCACCGCCGGCCGCAAGGGCAATCGCCGCTGCCACGTCCTTGTTGCACGGCGCACCCGGTGGTCGCTGTCTCGCCGAGGAGCGCCGCTGCCCATCACGATGAGTTCGCGCCGCCGCAGACGCGCCGCTACTGGGTGTCTTTGGCTTGGACAGCTCTGTGTGCATCCACTTCTCCCTCATCAGCTCAACGAATGCCCGCACCGCCGCGCGTTCATCGCTGTCGCGGAAGAGGCGGCCGAACACCTGCGGCGGAGCTACTGCAGCACGACCGTTGTCGCTCGTCTTCGTCGTCTTCTCCTGTACGCCGCTGCGGGCGGGGGTATGTTGCTGCGGTGTACCAAAGGTCCCCGACAGTGCACTGCTGGGTTCGCTCTCCGACTGAGATGGCCTGTCCAACAGCGAATTGCCGCCAAGCCGAGGCGTTGGCACGGCGAGTGCACCTCGGTCGTGCTGAGGGCCCACCGTTGATGCTGGAGGGGTCTGCCTGCCTTTCACATAGTGCGCAAAATGCTCCGACCCCGCGCCGATGAGGCCCCTGCAGCCCTTCTCCTTCTCCAGGTACGTGCGCGGGGGCTCACCTGCCTTGGAGCGAGGAACGCCGGTGTACAAGCTCGACCTGGTCTCGCCCTCGGTCCTCCGCCGAAGTTCCGCGAGACGGCGCGGGTGGGCGGCTCGCAAGTCCTCCTGTGCGGCCGAAAACTGCCTCGACGAGCGCGACGGTGTCAGCTGAGCTGCCGATGAGCTCATCGCGCGGTGAGGCAAAGTACCTCTGCCGCCGCCCAGGTTCGCCTCGTCCCCGCGGGCACCCGCCATGCCTCCTGCCCCTGCGCTGAGCGAGCGCGCTCGTCGAGTGGGCTTGCGCTCGCGATGGCCCTCTTCCACTGGGGACAAAGATGGGTGGAAGGTGCAGTTAGCTTGAAAAGCCACCTCTTGCGCCTCTCGCAACACCTGCAGCCGCCGCTCCCGCCGCTCCGCCTGCTTGGTGGCGTTTCGGTAGAGCCTCTCGCACGTCGCATCCTCCCCTGTGTGGCCCGCCTCGGCCTCCTTGCTGTTGGTAACTGTAGCGTCCATAGGGGCGCTGACCCGCGCAGGAGAGCGCGCCTCACGCGTTTGTGCTGCTCCCGACGACACTTGTGCAGACCCATTCGCGGAAGGAACGGGTGCGTCCGGAGAGGCAGAATGCTGGCCCGCGGTCGGCTCACAACGGGACGACAACACGTGGGGACGGGGCGTGCCCCTCTCCTTCTCTCGCGGCTTCTGGGCAGCCCTTCCTTGCTCCCGCACGCGGTGCTGTCGCTGCGCGCGCTCCTCTGCTTCGCGGAAGAGGCGCGAATACAGGGTTTGAAGAGGGATCACTTCGTCCTCGCCGATGTGGACAGCAAGATGAAGTACCGGCACACGTGGCGATGCCGTTATCGCTGACGAAGTAGCGAGACGGGCAGTCTGCGGCGCGTCGGCACTCAACTTTTTTGCCCGGGACAACCTCCTGTGGGCTGCATCTCCTGCACTGGAGGTACCATCGGCGTCGAGAGGGGTGGATCTTGCCCTCGAGGACGGGAGTGAAGCACGCGCCTCTGCCCCCGGCGCCGTCATGAGCGGGTACACCGCGTCGACGTCAATGGGTGGGAGTGCAATGGACAAGAGTGGGGGTCGCACTCGGCGAACCGTGCCGGGTGCGCTGCTTGCGGGGTTTGCTGCAGGGGACGTCGCCGCCGCGGCGACGTGTGCCTCTGCGTCTAACGAAGAGAGCATAGTGGCGATGAGCGGGCGTCAGCGCGAGCGCGGCGGAGTTGCAGAGGAGGAGGCCAGGAGAAGACACAGCAGCAGAGGGAGCGAATAGCGAAGCGATGAGGACCCGCGGCGGCCACGCAGAGGGCTGAGCGGCAGATGCGCTGCACAACAGCGAAGAATGCTGCAAAGGCAAGGAGCGATGAAGCACCATCTGTGAGCTACGCTTGACGGCGCGCGTGTGGGTGACAGTGGGCAAGCCATAGCGGTAGAACGTGCAACCAACCGCACGCGCACGAGAGTTTTATGCCAGATGGAGCCAGCAGAGGTGCGCGCTCAAGCACAAGAGAGAGAGAGAGACGTGAGGTGCGGAGAGGAGACTTTTTGCCCTACAGGAGACGCGAGGAGTGTACTGGACATCGTTGGAAAAGGCGCGAGACACTTCCGCGCAGCGGGCTGCGTCGACGACAGGCAAGAGGAGAAGAAAGAAACGAAGAGCTCACTTCCCTCGATGCTGAGTGCACCACGCGTATGGTGACCACCCGCGCACAAGCACGACTACACCAACAAAGACACGCTGCTGTCACGTCACACGCCTTGCCTCTGTGTGTAGGTGTGCGTGTGCGTAATCCTCATCTCTTGTTTTTTTTCCTCCTTCGTTTGCTTGGGTGCGCTTTAGCCGCTTCGCGTGTTAGACGCACGCACGCACGCCGAAAGGAAAGCGTTTCCTGTCCGCAGCAGTGCATTACCACCCAGAAGAGGATGGGGGGGGGGGGGGGGGGGGGGGGGCAGACACACTTACAAGGACGCCTCCGCCTCCTCCGCTCCACCACTCCTCCTTTGTTCTTTTTCGGGGAGGGGGATTTTTTTCGGTGGCCTGTTACGCGGTCAGTGTGAGCCGTGAGCGAGTGCTAGCGCGGGTGTGTGGGCGTGTCTCCAGGAACGCCTTCTTGTACACTCGGGATGTGCTGTTCCGGGCGACAGGGTCATCGACGAAGCCTTGGCGCACGGCACGCGACAAGCAGCTCCAGTGTGTTCCTGTAGGCAACTCCGCGCTCACAGGGTGTGGAACGCTTCGATGGACGCAGGGGCGTCACGCTGCAGCACTGCACCTCAGTAGGGCCGGCCGCGGCCACCTCGGTGAGGGCTGCCGCTACCTCGACCGCCACCGCGTCCGCCACCGCGTCCGCCACCGCTGTCCTGCTCTTCGTGCGTTCGGCTGCTCGCAAAGACCTTCCCGCAGCCCGTGCGATGTGCGCTGTACCCGACGGGCGTGGCGATCTCGGACGGCAGCAAGTCGCCGTGCTTCCAGTACGCCAACATGCCGTCCTCACCACCGGTGATGAGGCGGTTGCCGAAGCCAATGGCGACACGACCGAGCTCCTTGTGCACCTTGGGCAGGACCTGCGGCTGCCCAGTCGCCCAGTTCAGCACCTGCAGTGGGCCGGCGTCGCCTCTGTCGTCTCGCACGCCGGAGACGAGATGCAGCTGGCCGGACACCACGCACCAGTCGACGAGGTACATCTCGAAGCTCGGCCGCCCATGACGCGTCTCCCGCTGCTCCAGGTCGTGGGGGAAGACATAGCCGTTCTCGCAACTTCCCACCATCGCCGTCACGCCAAGCTCGGGGAAGCAGCTCATCTTAGTGATCACCTCGCCGCAGTTCACCGCCTGCAGAAGCACATCATCGTCTATCACCCCCTCCTCCACTGAAAGGAAGTTGATCATCTGATCCTCGCCAGCGGAGCAGAGAATTTTGTCGTCGAGAAAGCGCAGCCGTGAGACCTCATCTACGTGCAGCTGATCTAGGCACTTCACGGAGCACCAGGTCCGCGTGTCGACCAGGTGGATGTCGCGGTCGGCCGCGATGGCAAGAAGCGGCGCGGATGGCGTGACCCCAATGCTACTGCAGACCGCACCGCTACTGCACATGTCACACAAAAAGTGTACAGCTCGTGCCTGGCGCAGGTCCGTGACCATGACCCCGCAGTCGCGCTGGCAAGAGTAAAGCATGCTAGGCTGTGCAGGAGTGGCCACAAGGTCTTGGATTGACTGCGTGTGCTCCTTGATATCCCCCAGAAATGTAGCCGCCTGCGTGTCGTAGAGGCGGATGGCCTGGGTGGAGAGGGACAGCGCCAAGGAGGAGCTACCGTTGCACAGACAGCCGTCCATGATGTACGTGCCCGGCTCGTACGACGTCTGCACCACGTGCAGCAGGTTCATGGTGCTGCACGTGGGTGTGTGCGCGTGCGTACCTGGAGGAAGGGGGGGGGGGGGGACGGGCAGCAACAGAGAGAGCATCGACAAAGTAGAGAGCCGAATCAAGATGATCATGAGCGCGAGAAAGTTGACGGCGGAGGAGCCGGCAGAGAGGAAGAGTGAACGATCTGCGCCACGCTGAGTGGGGCACTCGAAGAAGGGTTTTTTTCCCCGACTGTATCGGCTGCGGAAGCCACCGCTTACCTGCGCGCACCTCCTTCTCCCCGCGGCTTCCCCTATTGCTATAGCAGCGGTTCGCTCGAACACCCACTCAGGCAGGCAGTCACATGCGCACGCGCGGACAGAAAGACGCCGACGCTCGGGCACTCATCATTGGTTTCGCGGCAGAGAAGTTCAGCCACCACCACACACACAGCGCCACGAAAAAGAGCGAAAGGGCGAAAAGAAAGACGACGAACACGACGACGGCACGCCATCGCGAGAAGCTTCCGATAAGCACGCACGACGAACGGGAGGAGAGACGTCAGGGGCGATAAAGAGAGAGAGAGGGGAGTTCGAAACAGCGAGAGACACAGCGATGAACGGAGAGAGCCCGCGCCTATTCCCTTCGCCACCACCTCCCTTCGCGGAACCTTTTCCGGGCAAACCTGCCTCCTCCTCGCCTTCGTGAGAGTGACAAAAGGCGGCGCAGGAGGCGCACACGCAGACCACGCATGCACGCGGGCACACACCCCTGAGCAGACACCACAGCGGCACAGAAAACAGAAGAAAAAACACACGAGCAAGACGAGACGCACCGCCTCCGCGCCGGTCATGCGCAGAGAAGGCACACAAACGGAAGGAGAGAGCATGAAAACAAAGTGAAGTCGAAAGGGCAGGTGCCCGACTACGATGCTACATATATTTGGGAGCGACGGGGAGAGGGACGAGAAAGCTCGCCGACAGAGGGAGAGACCTCCTCCCGAATACGTCTACTAAAGCTAGTGCTAGAAGTGAACCCCCCCCCTCCTTCCCTCTCGTCGTCGCCTCCCAAGTAACAAAGTTGTGCCTTCTGCCGTGGGTGTCGCTGTCTCTGCGATGGCGTGTCGGCGTACACGCATGGGCGTGAATGGGACCCCGTGCCTGCCTCGCCGTGATCTTCCTGGGTATGACCACAGCCGAGAGAGAAGAGGCAAAACAAGGTCGAGCGATATACCGTCCGCGCTGCCCCTCCTCCCCTCCCATCCACTCCTCGCGGATTCGGCCGCACACGCAGGAAAACGCGAGGTATGGACTGCAAGCAGCGCCACCTAGTCGAGAAAGCACGCACACACACACAGAGAGGGCAAGAGTCGACAACGATGATGAGAGTCGCAACCACACAGGCACACACACACACATACACATACACATACACACGTCACAGGCTCACATGGAGAACTCACGCAGGCACTGCTGAAACGCCGCAACGCGCGTTTGGCAGAAGGCAAAGCTGTTGTGGTGGTCTTCCAAGCATCGGTGCACCTCGCGAGAAAAGATTTTGCATGGGTGTTGGGTTCCCTCCTGCTGAAGGGTCGGCTCGGGCTCGTTGGAGCCGAAAAATGGCGTGAGCCAGGAGCGACGATAGTGTTTGAACGCGTCCTTGGCCGAAACGTGACCCAGACCAGCGATGTGGGTGCGTGCGCGGCCGTACTTTTCCTGGTCCACGGCGTTGTGCGACTCACCACGCAGGGGATAAAACTCCAGCGGCTGGCGTGGCTGCTGCTCCGGTGCCGCCGCTTCCAGCTCAGCAGACGGCGACTGATCTTGCTCTGTGTTGTTGGCCATCTTGCAAGAGACGAAATGGAGGCAGGGCGAAAACAATTACGCGGAGGTGCGACGGCGGTGCGTCGCCCACCAGACACGCAAGAAAGGGCGCAGGATTCCGTATTCGAGGTGCTCCGCCGACGCGTTCTCCTTCCGCTTCAGTGTTCACAGAAAAGGTCCGGCTGCGTCAAGGCACAAGAACAACTAGATGCGCACCCATAGAGCAGAAGCCACGGCGTGCAGACAATGGCAAGAGGCGGCCAGCCCGGGTGATTGATATTCCTTTCGCTTGTCGGTTCGAGCGTGTTTCCGTTCCGGTCGCTGTAGTGGAAGGCGAGGAGCGGGGAGAGAGCTGTGGAGCGTTGGAATGCTAAGCAGCGTTGCACGTCCCGTCGTGCACCGCAGCGCTGAGTCCTATAAGGAGAAGGCGGCGGAGGAGGAAAGAAATGGGGTGAGTTTGAAAAGCGTGTGTGTGCCGGTGCCCAAAAGACGCGAACAGGGAAAGAAAAAGTGCCCAGTGCGGCCGCACCCCCCGCATCCTCGATGCGGGCGAATGCGCCAGTTCATGCCGGCGCGTTCACGTGCTGCTCTGCAGAGACACGCGCACATACGAGGCGAGGAGCCTCGGCGAGACCCCCTTAGCATACGCCATGGGCAGTGCAGAGGTGTGGAGCACGGCACTCATTCATTTTCTAACCACATCCGTCCCACTCTCACGCTCGCGGCACCTGATGTGGTCTTTCAGATTGCGGTCCTTGCGGCATGGTAGATTGGAAGTGGCGGCGTACGGGTGAGCTTGCCTTCTCCTCGTGGGTCTTTGCATCTCTGCAGGCCTCTTTTTGTTCTTGTGCTCGTCATGTGTCCCGCCGGCCTCCGCGTCCGTGCGCGCGTGTCCCTCAGTGGACAACGCGGCAGCTCTCTCTCCCTCTGCCTCTGATGTGCATCCAGCGAGGGAGACGCGGGGAGAAGGGGGAGGGGGGGGGGGTCGAGTGGCATGTGAGGCTCGTTGCTCGAAGGGAAAAGAAGGAGGTGCACTTCAGGGCGAGCGTTGCGTCCCTCTTGCCGCCGTGAGCCTTTCCGCAGGATGTGCGAGGGGGCTTTGTCAGCCACCCTCTCACATCCACACAACGTGCGATGCCGCAGCGACTCCTCCCCCGCCTTCTTTTCCAGGGAAGGGTAGCGGCAAAGACCCGCGACTGCAGCTCTAGCGATTCATACTCGCAAAGCCGGAGTCGAGTCCGTGCTCCGTCAGCAGTTGCTGGCGCAGCTCCTCGAGCGACGGCTTGCGCGACGGCGTTTGTGAGGACGAAGATGAAGACGTAGCTCTCGGCGAATATAACGATGAAGAGCTCGAAGACGCATGCCTGGCTTGGGAAGCAGCCACGGTAGGAGCGCGAGCTACCGCACACGACGAGGGAAACCCCGGGGTCGTTGAGTGGGAGGCGGGGGAGAATGTGGTGTTAGACGTGGCATCCTCCCTCGGTGGGCTCGTGTGTTCGCGCTGCATCCTGAAGGTCTCGCTGTCAGCGTCGCCGCTTGACTCCAGCGAGTCTGCGCAGCCAGAGGAGCGCGTCGTCGTCGTCATGACGGAGCCGCGCGGAGCTGCCCGAGTAGACATCGTCTGAAAGGGCGCCCGAGAACCCTCGGCGGGCAAGGAGAGGGAAGTGGTATGGCTCGACGAGCGGGTGCCGGTTGACGTGGCTAAATCCGCCATGCTGTTGCTCATGCGGCGCTCCCAAGCAGGAAGCAGGTGTTTTGCCTGCAGCGCCTCTCGTGCCGTCGACATGCAGCTCAGCCGGTCCACGCGCCGCTCCATCGTGGCGAGGGACGGCCACGCTGCCTTGTCGAGAGGCCAGCTGTCTGCCGGGACGTCCTTCTCTGCTGTCCCGCAGTCGTGCGGTCCGAATAGCCCCGTCACGTCCAAGAGTGGCACAAAGCGCTCCTGCCCGTGCGCCAAATCGTAGAGGTCCTTGATCAGCATGCGCTGCGCAGACGCCTCCTTTTCCAGCACTTGGGTCGCCGTGAGCAGCCGGCGCTGCTTCTCTTGCTGCACCGCCGCGTCTCCGCGCGGCGAGGGAAGAGGAAGGCGGTGAAGCGCTGCGGTAGTGCCTGAGCTGCTAGAGACACCCGCAGCAATCGAGGAGGTGGATGCAGAGGCGGATGGGAGAGGCGGCGGTGCGCAATGTCTGCCGCCTGTCTTGTTCAAGCCTTCGGCGAGCCGCGTCACCTCAGTGAGAAAGTCCAGTGAAGTGCCCGCGTAGGACTGCGCCTCAGGTGCGCCGCTGTGCGCTTTAGGGGCTGTGCACGTTGACGGTGGCGCCGCACTGACGTAGCTGCCACACGCGTTGCTAGCCGCGCTGCCAGTGGGCGGCCGGCTAGAGGTGATGGCCCGGAGAGGGTGCAACCCAAGCTTCCACATGGCACCAGAGTTCACGAGGCGGGTGCGATGCTTGATCTCCAGCCGATGCAGCAAGCGGCGAAGATCGACGCTGGCGCACATAGGATCGCGCTCGAGGTGCACGTGCGAGAGCGACCGCACCACCGCGGTGGCCCCCAGTGCGGCACAGTCATGCACGATGTTTATCAGGTAATTGTCGCCGTTTTTGAGCAGAAATGGGTACGGCCGGCTCAGCGCCTGGCGCCACTCCACCACCGACTCCACCGTTAGCATGGTCACAATTTGGTGCTCCTCCAGCAAGCACAGCACGGTGTACTGCGCCTCTTGTAAGCTGGCCTGGCCGTCGTTGTAGGCGCGGCAGCACGCCCAGATGCGCGTCATCACACTCTCCCGCAACGCGATGGCCTGCATCACCAGCAGCGTCTGCTGCTCGTGAGCACGCAACGCCGCCACTACGAGTTCCGTGCCGCCAAGTGCGACGAGTGCATCACCGCGGTGATCCACGGCTGAAGCATTCGGCGAGAAGGTCGCCGCACTTGCTGCGGCACCGTTGACAGAGAACCCCCTCGCTTCTGCACAGTGCTCGTGGAGGAGGGGATGCAGAAACAGGCAAGAGTACAGCTCCTGATCGATAAGAGGAACCGCCAACACGTGCGCCAGACGTTCGTACGCCACCGCAAGGCTTGCGCAGTAGGCAGCAACAGCGCCCTCCCTGCCTGCTGTGGCCATGTTGAATACTATCTGAGAGGCTGAAGCGAAGCGTTTGAGAATCAACCGGACTAGAAGGGCTGGCGGAGGGGCGGGTGTGATGAGAGAGAAATGGGCGCAATGCAAAAATGGCGTGAGCACTTCGAGAGGGAAGGCGCCAGTGGGGCAGGAGAGGAGAACAGGAGAAAGAGAGCGAAGCAATGTGCTGGCAAAGGGTTTGTTTGGGTCGGTCTCCCCAACGTGTGTCCGCTTTCTCTCTGGCACACAACGTCAAGCCCGATGCCACTCGACCTTCCCCCCTCCCCCACGCCCCGGCCCTGTCACAGGCCCCCATCGCATGGTGCGCGGCAGCGCTAGACACCAGCGTTACAGCGATGCGCCGGCTCAGTCATCTGAGAACGGTCTCTGCCTCGAACGCCGCCCACCCACCCACCCACACCGCTCCGCAGGTCGCCTCACAGCCGCTCCCATCGTGCAACTGGCTACCTGACACCCCCCCCTCGGGGCGGCGCAGGCTCCCCGCACACCAGCAGGCAGTGCGAGGGCCGGGGGTGAGATACCTTCCAGTTAGGCGGACCCTCTCCCCATTATACGGATGGCGCAAGCGTGCGTGCGGTCGCTGGTCGCCCTGGCGAGACGCCCTCCCGAGCCTGGCCCCCGACATCCGTAGGAGTGCATCGCACTCAGCCCCTTACACCGTGGGTACGTGACCCTGGCATCACCAGAAGTGGGGTTCGGCATGTGGCAGGGATAGGGCGGCGGCTTCGCTTTCCAACACAGAGGGGGTGGGGCGCACTGGACCCTGCGATGCCACGCGCTGAGGTGTCTCCCGCACCCCACCCACCCACCCACCCACACGTCACTAGAGTTTGGAAAGGAGGGAAGAGCAACTAAACGCAAGAGTCCAGAAGAGGAGCTAAAGGAGAGCACAAAGTGTGCAGGCAACACGCGCGGCTACGGCGAAGGCTAATGCAGCCTGCGCATGAGGGTGCGGGTGCGGTTCTACAGACTCCACGCCATCCCCCGTGCACCGCCGGCGAGCAACGCACAAAAAGCAGCTGGCAGAGGTGAGAGAGAAGGCAACGCTGAGTAAGGGCGCCTCCAACGCCAATGGAGGAGGCGCATCGATAACGCAAAGGCGAGCACGAGGGAAAGACAGACTCGGGGGGAGAGGGAGGGTCGACAAGGGCGTCGAGGGCAAAGTTGCGTCGTCGAGGCACTTGCGCGAGGCGAAACACGTAAAGGCTGGCGGGTTCGTCGGCGTGTGCACAGTTGTCGTGTAGAGTGCCTGCCACCGATTGTGGCGCGAGAGATAGTGAGACGATGTCAGAGACAGCTAGAAGCACTAACACAAGCGCAGGCACTTACACAGCCGTCGGAGAGGGCGGTAGCGAGGCGAGCGAGAGCAAGAAAAAAGATCGCCACCGGTAGTGTGGAGGAGCGCGCAGTGCTCAAAAAGGCAGCGAGAGGAGAAGAGAAGCGCAGTGAGAAGCCAGCAGGCAACGCCTGTTTTGTGCGTGCGTGCGTGCGCGTGCGTGCGTATGTGCGCGCACGGGGAGTGAGACAATGTTGCCCTACCCCCCCCCCAAAAAAAAAAAAATGAGCACCACCACCAGCACCACCGTCACCTTCTACGCGTTCGCAGCTGTCGTGTTCATGACGCCGTGTTACGCTTTATCTTTCACAACTCTGATGTCGAATAGGCGAGGTGCCCATATACGTTGTGAAGGGTGACGGGCTATGACGTGTCAGGGGGTGCGTGGGTGGATGCTCCGCGTGCACAGAATCACGTGAGAGGGCAGACGCAATGCGTGACCCCGCATATGCACGCAGGCGCAAGAGAAGCGACAAGCGGAGACGGTGCAGAAAGGAAGTGGTACGCCACAGCGATGCAGTGTCGCGTCGGCAGCACCATCACATCGGGAGTTCGCCCCTTTGCGTGTTTCGAGCCGCAGACAGATCATCGCGACAGACAACGCCGACCTAGACCTCCCGCGAAGGATCCTATGGCGGCAGCAGTCCATGCCAAGAGCGCCTGTGTTTCCCATCCGTTTTCTGGCCTCCGCCTTTGCGTAGGTGAGCAGCAATTGGGGGAGGGGGAGGGGAGGGACGATGAGTGGCGGCAGAGGAGAGCGCGCGTCCCTCTTCTTCTCGCGCTCTCCCCCACCTTCAGCAGCATCGGCTGCCTGTCTCGGTGCAGATGCGGCTGCGACTGAGAGCGGTTGCAGCGCACACGGAAGACTTCGCGTTGGTGCTTGCTCTTCAGCCGTTTTCGCTGTTGTCCTGTGGATTGGCTTTACTTTTTTGCTGGTGGTACAAGTATCTAAAAACTGAGACACACACACACACACACGAAACATACGCATACACGTACACACATGCACGGAAGAGGGGACTTCGAGGCGGCTCAGCCTTTTTCTGCGGTGTCGATCGGTCGCGGTTAAGCCGCTATGCAGTGCGTCGTACGGCTGCTAAGCACCTACTTGTGCTTGGCTCTCTTCTCTTCATGTGGCTGAGGTGCTTACGTCTAAAGGCGTGGGCGGTCAGTGCGCGTGTGGGCGGGGACACCTCTGCCCGTCATGATAGACATCGGTAGGCCTCCGCCTACACGTGTGCAGCCACGCACACACTTATGCATGCATGCTGATATATGCTCAGGGGTACGTCGACAGATACAGAGAAACAAAGAAAAGCAAGTGAGACCGGCATGACGAAGAGGAGTAGGTGGTGGCGCAACGGCGGAGAGGCCAACAGCACTCACATTGAAACGTTACGAGGCAACACGGAGACACGGACGAGTCCGCAAGACTTTGGTGACGGAACCAGCACCCGAGAAGACGAACCAAACAAGAAAAAAAATAATAATAAAATAAAATGGGCGTGTGGGAGCACTACTCGGAAAAATAATAATAAATGATGCATAAATGAGGACAGCAAGGATGGCGGTGGGCGGTGTTCGCGGCGGTTGCTCTCGAGGAGCGTTCGACACACGAGCCCCTAAGCACCTGGCACCGACTCCCTCGCGGCTGCTACGGCGCAGGTAGCAGTTGAGGCTCTCAAAGGCGGGTGGCCGGCTGAGCGAGGGGACGGGGAGGATGTGCGTCTTGTTTTTTTCTGGATTTCGCAGTTGTGTATTACTCTTGCGAGCCGTGTTCGATGCGCTCCACCGTGGCACGGACGCGCTCAGCCGCGCGGCTGTTGCGATAGCATGCACGGCCGCAAAGCATCTCGTGCTCTCTGACGTCGTGCACGCGGACTTGCACGCCGCACTTGCGGCACGCCACGAGCATGGCCTTGGCGCATTGATAGCACTTTTTCGCGAAGGCGTCGCGCCCCGTCTCGGAGGAGGTGGAGGAGGGGACTTCCTGGGCGGCCACGTGCTGGATGCGCTCCTGCAGCGCTGCGGGAATGCCCTTTACGTCGTCCATGGCGGTGTAGTACTCACGCAACAGGGCCTCCGTCTTCGGACGGCACAGATCCACGTGCACGTGATAGGCAGAAGCGTTCTGCTGATCCGCGCACAGATAGCAGGGCAGCGTCTGGCGCGTCTGCTGCAGAATGCCCTGCAGCATGGCTGCCACCACTTCGTTCGTGGAAGTGGCCTTGACATGGGAGGCTTTAGGATCGTCCATGCATGCCTGGCGCGCTTTCCGGAAGTTCTCCCGCGCTGTCCGCACCTGCTGCACGCGTGCCTCCTCCTTTTCGCGCTCCATCGCGGCGTCCTGCGCATCAAGGCCCGGCCCCGCGTCGGTGTGGTCGTCTGGACGTGCCGGGGAGGCGGTGAGGTCGTGCTCCCGCCGGCGAGATTTGGACGGGGAGCCCTCGCCGGACCGGTGAAGGCCGTGCATCGTGGTCTCTGGCGACGGCGGCACCGGCTTTGGTTCCACTGGTGAGGCGAGAACGCGATCAGTGGCATGGGGAACGTTCGTGCGCGGCTCGGATTCGGCCTCCGTCTCGAACTGCAGCTTCTTGTGGACCATAGGCTTCGAAGGCACCGCGGCCTCACCCTTCGCCGGAGTCTCGCACGCTGACGCAGCCACTTTCTTCGTCCTCGACCGCTTCGCCGGCTCCGCAGCGGCGCCGGCGGACTCCTCAGGTCGGCTGTTGCTCGCCGCCACACGAGCGCAGTGTTTGGAGAAAGAGTCCTGCTGACGGATGGAGACACGCCCAGAGTTGACAGCACGGTGGCGCTCCTCCGACGAGGCTGTCATCGGTGGGTCACTACTCAAGCGCGAGAGAGTGCTGGAGCGACGCTCCAGTGGGCTGCGCAGACTGCAGGCCCGCGGCGCGGCACGCCGCTGTGGTTGGTGTTGCGAGGTGCGATGCGGTGAGGCACAAGCCCGATTCACAGTGGAGGCGTCCGTCGACATTCGCTGTATGGGGCGGGAAAGGGCACTCTTGTGGGCGGCGGCCTGGCGGGCGCTGTAGATAGAGCCGTACGTCTGCGCAGGGGCGGAGGCGGCAGCAGCGGGAACCTCCTCACAGCGTTCCCGGTCCGCGGCAGTCATATGGGTGGTGAAGCGGGCCTTCGCCTCCGCGCTTGTGGAGGGGCGACCGCGGGGGGTCCCGCAGCTGCTGGCGGTGCTCGCGGTAGCGGCGCACGAGCGCGACTGGTTCTGATGACGTCGGTTCGGACTTCTACGCATCTCCTCCTCGTCTTCGTGATGGTCTTTGCGCTTCGCGGCGATGCTGGCCGTCATCTCGTACATGGCGGTCGAGGGGCGAAGCCAGAAGGCCTTGTTGCTGCTGGAGAGCAGAATCACCTCCTGCTCCTGCTTGGGTGTCCCGTTGACATCAGACGCTCGGAGGCCCTCGACCCCGTCTTCCTCGGCATCCGTCTGCCGCAACAGGTCGCCCTTCTCGTCATCATGGAAGAGTTGCGTCGCCACACCGCGCGAAGCTGGAGAAGTGGAGGCGAGGTCCGTGGCTGCGGTCGCCCCTGCCTCCTCGGCGGCCGTCTCACTCGTATCCTGCTGCGGAGACACGCTTTTCGTTGCGGCCATCGCCGGCGTCGCCCTAACCGCATCTCTCTTTCGGCAACTAGTCGACCGAGGGCTCAGTGTAGCAGCGGCAGCCGAAGTTGATGCAAGACGCGCCTTGGTGCTGCTGCCCCTGTGGGGGTGTGAGCGTGGCTGAAGCTGCGATGACGAAGTGGACGGCGACACGCCTGCCTGGGCGAAGGAAGCCGACAAGGTGCGGTGCAGAGGCGTGCAATCGTGTGCCGTCACGGGCTCAAACCCAGGCCGCAGCGTGTCACGCCGCCGCTGGCTCGGCTTGCAATACGGCTGCGTCAGCTCCGGTGCCACGTAGGACACACAACCGTTCCCATCGTCGCCGGTGGCGCAGGCGGCTGCCGGCTGCGATGGCGGACCATGCGCCTTGGACAAGTTCAGCTGCAGCACCGCTGGCGCCGGCGAGTGGCCAGTGAGACCGCCCTCGGGATTGCCTGCCGCCGCTTCTGCAGGACGGGCAATAGGCCGGTTCATGGGCACCGAGACAGGCACCGGGGGCGACGAGGACCTCGTACGCTGCGGCATCCGCTGCGAGCTCGAGGAAGAAACACGCTCACCAGCGCTTCGGAGCGACTTCGACACGGGTAGCGCCGGCTTCTCCTTCTCTGCCTCCGAGTCGTCGCTGACGACGGTCTCGTCCATGGCAGAGCAGCCGGCAGGTGAAGCGAGCGCTTCCGACTGCTCATCATCGCGCCGCTTCGAGAACTCGCCCACCTCCTTGGCATCCACAGAGTTCGGCGATGACTGCTTGCTTTCCACCTGCCGATTTCCGCGGAAAAGCATCTTGTACCGCTCCAGCGCACTGCTGCGCGCCTTCTGGTCCTCCATTCGCTTGGAGTAGTCGACCGGCACGCGGCGGATGGTCATGGATGGCGACTCCTGCGCCATCGTCGCGGTAGCTGTCTTGGCGGCCTGCAGCGGCTTCTTCGGCGTGTTCTCGCTGTAGGCCGAGTCGGCAGCCCCTTCATCGAAGCCGCCGTCCGCAGCCGCAACAGCGGATGCGTGCATGTGGGTGCGCTGGCTGAAGCTCACGACAACCGACTCGGAGTGCTCCGTGTCGGTGCGCATGTGCGAATGCGGTGCCGTGTTTGTGCAGACGGAGCCGCTCTCACTGCTGCTAACCGTGTAGTGGCTCATATTCGGCTCCCGGGTGCGTGTCTGATGCAACCAACCTGTACGGAGACGGACGTCGCTGGTTGTGCAGCGACCTTTCTTGCACCAGCGCACCTGTGAATGAGCAGCAGGAACGAGAAGGAAAAGCAATCCAAGACGAGCGGGGGAGATGTACCAGATATATGTGTGCGAGAACTGGGGCCGGATGGCAAGCGTGCTGTGGCCTTAGGAACGAAACAGAATGAGAGAGAGATGAAGAGAAGTAGAGATGCAGCGACAAGGATGCGAGTGAAGGGTCTGCGGGGAGAGCAAGAACCAAACAAGCCCTTCGGCTATCGCCAAACTCGTGTCCACCCGCCGAGGAGACTACCCGAAACACAGCCCAATCTGTAAAAGAAGAGATGCGAAGTGCTTAGAAGAGAAAGTAGGTGTGAGAACTGCTGAGATGAGAGAGGGATGTGGTACACAGCACGGAAAGCGCAGTCGAGAGCAGAACCACCACCACTAAAGCACACATACACACGCACACACATACATATACATATATGGGCAGCAAAGCAGAATGCGGCCGTGCACCGTCGGTGCTGTCCAACAGCGAGGCGTTCGCCGGCGCTGACTTGTGCGTCTACGGGAAGGCCAAGCACAGAAGAGAACCGTAATGAGCAAATAAAATAATAATAAATGATTAGGCGCGCACGCGCACTTTCTCTAGAAGAAAACGCAAAACAAAATGATGATAATGATGATCGGCACGTCGAAAGCGATGTGTGGATGGAGCCGGGTGCTGAAGGTGAAAGTGCGGGGGTGGGGGGAGGGAGAGGGTGAGGTTTGCGTATCTCTGGATGGCGATGTGCCACGATGCGTGAAAAGACTTGTAGAGACCGAATGCGTCCGTCAGTCTGACATGCACGCACAAGAGGCAGCAGAGAGAGAGAGAAACACCGGGAGAGAGGCAAGACAGGTTGTGTCTGGGTGAGTGCGCCAGGGCTCCCGAGAAAGCTCGGCTGCTTGGTTGTTGGGCTTGTGTGTGTGTGTGTGTGTGTGTGTGTGTGTGTGCGTTGGTGTATCAGACCGAAGAGAGAGGCATTGTTCGTCAACGAGTCCCCCGTAAGTAGAAGCACCGAAAGAAAAAAAGAGCGGTGTTGTGTAGAGCGAGTCGAGCACGGCGAGCGAACGCACACCGACAACCATCCAGGTGAGGTGCAGAAAGAGGGATGAAAAAGAGAGGGGGGACAAGAAGAGAGAGGGATTACCAACGAGCTTGCAGCACCATCAAGGCAGCTGCAGGCGCTACTGAGAGACGGGCAAGCCGAACGAAGCCACTCATAGCACCTGCTCAGCAGCACGCAGCACTTCAGCTGCGAGTGCTGACCAGCTATTTGTCGTGTGCGTGTGATCTGCCTGCCATCATTGACCACTGTCCGCTGTTGCCTAGCCAGAGAAGCCCGTGAGACGTCCACGGAGAGGTACACCAAGACGCGCGCCGACATAGCCACCACAGCAAGGAGAGCAAGAGAGCTAGTACCTCGCGATCATAGGCACACCCGCACTTCCGCGCGCAGACGCTGACGCCGCACTGCGGTGTCGCTGCTGCCCACCCACAAGCGCCATGTGCTCCCCTTCCTCGCTATGGTGGTATCTTGCTTGATAGCGCGATACTGCTTGAACTGTACAGGGGTCGACACGACTACTGCAGCCAAAGAAAAGAAGCAAGAGAAACGGAGACGTACACGAAGAGCGCACAGCGCAACGGGAAGAAGAGACTCGGCCAGGCCCGCACACGCCCACGCGCAAGCACGCAGGCTCCCCCTCCCCCATGCGCGCCTTTGCTTTCTTAGTGCGCGACAGTGCAGGCTACTACGCCGGGTAGTTGGCCTTGTCCACGACAGACATATTGTTCCGGTAGAAGCCGTCCAGCGTCGAAGAAAAGCCCAGGATCCTATCCCAGTCGCCCCGGAGCACGCTGTTACGCGAACGCGAGTTGCGCTCCTCGGCGTAGAGGGCGCCGGCAAGGTTCTCGTCGAACTGCTGCATCCACTCCTCGAAGTGCTTGTCATCCCGCATCCCTGGTCCGCCTAGCAGCTGGTAGAAGCACCACGCAAACAAACTCATGAACATGGCCCACACAAGTCCACGCAGGTGCGGCGCTACGTCCATGTCACCGAAGCGCTCGGACGCCTCGCCAGGGCCGGCGTACAAGGGGTGATGCGCCGTCCATCGGTGCAGCTTCGCGTCGTCGTACCACATGACCTCCGGGTGCGTCCAATGGTCGTACACGAGAGAGTTGTCCGGGTGGAACATCGGGTTCGCTAGCGTGTACGTGCTCCACGGCGAGGAGTTGTTGCGGCGCATGTAGTGAAAGTTCGCGTTGTCGCGCAGGTACTTCTGCGTCTGGCGCACCATCATGTCGCACGTGGCCGGATCGGTCACGTACCGATACTTCTCAAACCGCCGCCGGATCACCTTGTGGGCGAGGTTGAGCTTGTGAGCATTGAGCTGGATCATCCACATCTGAATCTCCTTCAATGACCACCGGTACAGGCGGCAAACGCGCTGCTTGTGCGTCAGCCGCGGGTCGTCGATGATGGGGTCGAGGTGTCGGACGCTACCCATGAAGTCGTAAATGTATGCGTCAGACTTCTGCTCGTACTTCGGGTTGTCGAGAATACGCCACCCCTCGTAGTTCTGCAGCAGTGGCTCGTGGAGGTGCCACTCGTGGTACTCCACCATGCCGCCACTGAGCAGCAGCGAGCTACGGCGCATCATGTTCCCCTTGTTGTTCTTCGCGGCTGTGTCGGTGTGTCTAAGCTTGGGAAATCGAAGCCTCTAGCAGAGGTGTATCCTAGATCAGGTGGCGCTGCTTGTTGGCGTCCCATGCACACATCCGAAGCGCGCAAAGTATATCGTGCCGCACTGCTGGAGGGCGACGAAAAAAAAGGGTGGAAAAAGAAAAATGGATGCAGTGTGGCTGAGAGCAAGAGAGGAGGAGCACCCAGCGGGTGCTGTTGGAGCGCCCGCACAAGAGAAAATACCTACAGAAACACTAAAAAGTAAAATGAAGGGGGGGAGACGGCAGCGGCGGCGGCGGCGAAGACGCGTCACGTTCTTATTTTTCCTGCTACTAGGAAACGAGGGCGGAAGATGCGGGTGGGGGAAAGGGAGGGCGTGGGCGGGAGGCAACAGACGGGAGGAGGTCACGACGGCTGTTGGTAAGGTGCCACGTGTGTGGAGAAGCGTGCAATCCTGCGTCGTCCTCTCTCTGCGCACGCGCGGTCTCTCGCGCTCTCGCTCGCGCTTTACTGCCCTCAACCACGACGACACTACTACGAAAAAGAAGGCCGGGGTGCGCCTGTGAAAAGAGAGGCCTCGTCTACTCCGCTTGGCTCAAGTGCCTACGTAGCCCTATGTGTAGCTCCGTACCAGGTGTACCGCCATGCACGCAATGTCTCTGGCTCTTGTTGCTACTACGAACTTGCGTGCCTAGACAAGCGCAGCTACTGCGATGTGTCCTTGCACTGCAGGTCCCGGCCTCCCCTCTTGCAAGAGTAAGCGTTCAATGCTGCCACACAAGTACGACAGCACAACTACAGCGCACTCAAGTGCAGAAAGCGTGCGAGGGTGGTCACGGAGAGCTGGGATGACTTTAGGAAAGAGCACAAGGAAGAAAGGCGGATGGCGAATACCTCCTTTGGAGTGCTGAGGTGGCGGACACGCGGACGTGGGCACGCGCGCACGAGCGCAAGTGCGTCAAAGAAGGCTAGAAAGGGCGAGATAAAGGGGAGAAAATAAGCAGTTTCAGTAGAGGTGTGTGTGCGTGTGTTTTGGAGGAGGAAGGGGGAGGGGGAGGGGGGGGGTGCTGCGAAGAAGCATCCTTTCCATCCCCTACTCAGCAGCACATGCGCTTCCGCCTTGAGTGCAACAACACGCACGCCTTTGGTTCCCTGTGGCGTGCGTCGCCATGACCAGCTGTCGGCTGCAGCAACTGACATACAACTCCGTGTGCGCCTTCATCTCGTTTCTTCTTCCATGGGCTTCTTGAGCTTCGTGGCGGCCGCGATGATGCATTCAGCGATAAAAGGGGGGGAAGCGAAGAAGCAAGCACAAAAAAAAAAAGAGAAAGACGCCGACAGAGACACCAACGTGCAGACGGGCAGCTGTGGAGCGGCACACAAAACGCGGCCGGAGGCAGCGGGCACCGCACGCACGGCGGTGCACACAAGCACATATGCACAGCGCATGCACGAGAGCGCAACAGAAACGGAAACGAAAAAAAAGGTAGAGGATCCAACTTGGATACCTGCAGCACCAAGCACCGCGAGACGCGCACACAGTTGTGGAGACAAAACCCGCGCATCATCGAAGGCCGCACACGTAGACGCGCACGCAATGCACGCGCCAAGGTGAAGGGGACGGTGGAAAGGCGAGAATGAAATGCGTCGTTGGGGAAGGGCGGAGAGAGAAGGGAGGGGGGGGGCGAGTTGCTGGCAAGGAAGCGCGCGCTCGTCCCCGCCGCAAGCCAGCCCCCTCTCCCCTCCGCACCCATGGGGTCGCCTACCAGAACTTCATCTCGTGATACTCCTGGTCAGTGGCGCGCTTCCAGTGGCGCTCAGCCCAGTGCCAGTCCACTACATCAAAGTACTTGGAAAGGTACTCGGGGCGCTTGTTCTCGTAGTCAATGTAATACGCATGCTCCCACACATCAACGCACAGTAGCGGTGTGTACTCGTAGTTTGTCAGCGGGCAGCCGGCGTTGCCGTAGGAGACGATATCGAAGGCGCCGGCCTTCTTGTCGTACACCCAGTAGACCCAGCCGCTGCCAAATAGGTTCTGTGCGGCAGTGATAAACTGCTTCTCGAACTTCTCGACGGAGCCGTACTGAGCAGACACCGCCGCGGACAGGTCTGGCGGGATGTTGCTGCCGTACGGCTGGATACACTTCCAGAAGAAGGAGTGATTGTAGTGCTGCGCAGCGTTGTTGTAGACGCCCCTCAGCTGGGAGTCGTCGGCGCTTTTCACAATCAATGCGTCGAGCTGCATCCCGTACAGCGGCGTGCCCTCGATGAGTTGGTTAAGCTTCTCTACGTAGGTGCGGTGGTGGCGGCCGTAGTGCACGCGAATCTGGTATGACGACATGAGCGGCATGCAGCCCTTATACCACGGAAACTCCAGCGTGGGTAGGTAGAAGAAGCCCTGTGACTGGATGTAGTTCTCGGAGCGGCGAATGTACTCGTCCACGCGCCAGTACGTCTTGCGGTACTTTTCTACGTAGTAGTCCGGCACACGACCAGAACGGTTGCGGAACTCGTTGTATTGGTCCATAAAGTTGAAGCGGCCCATCTGAATGTCCGCCTTTGGGGTGTGCATCACCAGCCCCGTACGGCCCGTCGCGATGTGCGCAGCAACAAGGCACGAGGAGGACGCCGCAGGGGCGCCGACGACGGAGCCGAGCATGCCGGCTGTGCACACCGAAGGGGTGTACGCACGACGAAGCATCGCTGTTGAGAAAGAGAGTGTGGGAGAGGGGGTTCTAAATATCCGAGTAAAATGAGTCCTTTGGTGAGATATCACTGCGGCGCCACGGAAGAGGACGTGGCGCTTCCACTACGGCGGTTCTACACGGAGGTGAGGAGAGAATGCTATGCATGTGCGTACGCATGCGCGTGCTCTCGTCTTTGGCGGCAAAGGAGCGCGAGGGAGGAACGGGAAGGAGTGCTTCACTAGACTACGCTATCCTAGGTAAACATAAAACCTAAAAAAAAAATCAAAGAGCAAGTGAGAAGAGCGCTGGGGCTCTGGCACAGGCAGCGACGGCAACGACAACGCACGCAGCAGTCGAAGGTAGTGTGTGTGTGGGTGGGTGTGTGGGTGTGTGTGTGGGTGTGTGTTTAACCAAAGCAAAGTCGGGTGTCGAGCTAAACAAAAGATGTGTTCCTACGCAAAGACGACAAGGCACACCATAGTTGTAAGAGACAACGACAGAAAATTGCGTGTGGCGGTAAAGGCCAGAAAACGAGTACGAGTGCGCACGGCGTTGGATGCACGAATACTCCTTGCTGAAGCTGTACAAAAAAGGGGGTTTTGAGAGAGAGAAAGATGAGCAGACGAAGTCAGTGGTGATGTTCTTAGCGGATGAAGTTCGGGGTGATGAAGGGCAACTTGGTTCTGCGCGGGAAGCAGCGAAGATTCACGGAGGAAGCTTGTATGAGGTCTCAGCTGCTGCGTCGCAAAAAAAAAAAATTAAGTTGTGCGAGTGAGAGAAAACACGGGGCACAACAAAGCCTCGATACCACAGAGAGAGACACATACACGCAAGGACCTGAAGGGAGGGGGTGCGAGAACGGCACGGGCGGAGGCTCATCCTACATGAAATCGGGGATTCATGCCGATAGTTGTGGTCGGCGTTGATGCACATGTGCGTGTGAAGTGAGACAGTGAGAAGTGGGGAGAGGGGGGTAGATGAGATACGAAATATCGGAGCAGTGACAATGGAAACAGTACATATATATATGCATGCAACGGTGTGCTGCGTCACCGCGAGCATGCGCGCATACGTACAAGCCCATTAGCAGTTGGGCGGATGCGTTCCGTGTGGTGAATGAGCCACTCCAGTTTTTCTCTTCCGCGCTTTGTGTCTTCACGTGTAAGCACCTCTCCAAACTCGAGAGGTGCTTACACGTGAAAAGACGCCGCTTCCAAGCGAAAACACCGCGTCTTCCTGTGCGCCTCTGTGTGGCCACACGCATGAGCACACTTGCTCACTGGCGAGCGCTCCTCTTGTTAGTTGCCGCCGCCCACCCAACCACCCACCCCCTCGCATCGATGTCGCTGCTCTGTTTCGTGTGTTCGTTTCTAGGTTAGGTCTCTGCATTCGTCGACTGTTTTCACCGAGAAGGTCATGGAGTCTCGCGCACGTGTGCATGCACAAGCACATCGTGGAGATGTGAACGCACCGTGTAACCACGGAAACAACGAAACGCATCATGGGACAGAGAGAGGAAAACGTGGGGGGCTCGTATATCTTTATATACGCATGTGTACGAAACCCTGGAGGCCGAACACTTACGAGCACACACACACACACACCTACACCTACACACGTATTCTGTTGTTGACAGGTGCGCTCCGTTTCGTTGCGGTTTCCGTTTCAAGCCGAAGGAGAGGAGGAGAGAGCGGAACAAGAAAAACGATGAGGCGCAACACCAAAACACGCACACACGCACACCACATGTGCGAAAAAAAAAAAATCGGTTCATCATTACAGAGGCAGCGTAAGAAAACAGAAGGCGAAGCACACAGTGGCACAGCATCACGCACGCACACAGCACACGCACACACACGGTGGCATAGTATGACGCCCCCGCCCCCAGTCACGAAGTGGCCCCACAAGAGCGAATAGAAAGAGAAAAAAAAAAGAGAAAGGAAAAGACGCGTGCACCAGAGCGAGGAAGAAGCAAGTACAGAAAAAACGAAAACGAAATAGGGGTGCCACAAGAGGCGAAAATATGTCAAGAGAGAGAGAGAGAAGGAGAAAACGTGGGGAGTCCGTCAGGCGCAAGAAGAGGGCGAAGAGCGCAAACCAAACGAAAGCGAAAGCCCAGCGGCGCCCTTCACAACACACACACACAGAAACTACCTTGTGCGAAAGCGGAGGCACCGAGAGATAGAGAGAGGATGGGGGGCATGAACAGCGATGTGGGGTGGCCTGTGCGAAAACGATATCCCTGCGTCCGAGTGCTCTTTCCCCCACGCTGTTCAAGTGCAGGTGTGTGGGTTTGATACGTATCATGCGTGGCTCCTCGTACGACAGCGTGGGGCAGATTACCTTTCAAAGAAAAGCACCCTTTTCTCCTCCTCTCTCGCCAAACAACAGTGTAGAAGCACTGCGGAGAACAGATCGCGGAGGAGACACACACACACACACCAAGAAGGGAAAAGGGCAAAGGAAAGGATAGGGAGAAGACTTGCCTCAGTTTGGAGTATTACGAGGCCACAGATGCTTTCACAAATCCAGGAACCGGCGGGGCAGACACGCCCACGCACGCCAATGAAAGCATTAAAGAAAGTAAGGGGGAGAGAGAGAGGCAGGGGGGCGGTACACACAAAGTAGATTGATGAGAAAGAAGCATAAAAAGCGAGAGAGGGAGCATGAGAGAGGGAGCGGGAAATAAAAATAAAAAAAAAAGAGATGCGCGAGCACTGCATACGACACGCTCACACAGACACCCACGCACACACTTTCGAAGACGGCGCGAAGGAAGAAAAAAAATGTCTAACAGACGCGCGCCTTGCGTGTGTGCGTGGGTGTGTTGTGCCTTTGCTTGCGTGCACGCGCCGCATCAAATAAGTATCGTTTTTGCTGTTGCTACTGTGAACTCGACAGAACCGCCCACCCACGACCACGTCAGCCACCCAGGCGCAGATACCACCACAGCTCAACTCGCTCAGCGGCACACATCACGGCTGCCCCCTGGTTTTCCAGGACGGCTCGCCCTGCCGCCGAACCAGGGCCGTGCGTCCAGCGCGCTCGTCTCGTTCTTCGTCGTCCCTTCCGTAGATGCCTGCTGCGTGATCGGCGCCCGAGGGGGACTTCGGGTACGCCGCATGCCCTGATCCACGCGGGCCGCGTACAGGCTCCTGCTCGAGGGCGAAAGCCGCGGTGTCTAGCGTGCGGGCAACAGAGGGTGGTCCACGAGCATGCAGCACGAGCTCAAGAAGGAAGTTGGCCAGCTTCGGGCCAGGGCCCTCGGAGACGCTGCGCCGCCTGGCTGTGTGCCGCGCTTCTCCCTGGCTCGCCTCAAGCCGCTGCGTCCCATAATACAGGGTGAGCACTCTCCACATGGGAGTCTGGAAGACCCGGTGGGTGCAACTCGAGGTGCCCTCGTCGTGCCGCCCCGCACCCATGCCTCAGCAGCCCACCCGGTCAGAGAGAGGGGGTACCGCGTGCTCTTTGCACACACGCGCCTTGGGCTTGACTCGTACGGATCCCTTCCCGCCTTTTCCGTCCATCGCTCTTGCGCTGCTGACCTCTCGATGCATTGCTTGAACGCGACACACCATGCCCGCTGTGCTTCACAGTCCGTGCGCGCAGCACTCGCATCTCTGCATCGTGGGCCCTCCTCAAGGCGACGCTGCTGTCTGTGAAGGAGGGCTCGGTACCTTCATCGCCCATTTCCGTCTATTTCATGGGAAGGAGGAGGGGGTCTGGATGGCGTGCCCACATGCACCGCGACAGGTGGGACGCTGCTACACGTCTGTGGTAGCAGGGGCACTCCGCCCTCTCCTGAGCCCGCACGCCTCTGACAGGAGTGGGGTGTGCCAAGCGGAAGGAGCCCGTGAAGAAACATGTGGCTGCGCCAACAGAGCTCACAGCTTGTCCTTCCGAAGGGGGCATAGGGGGCGGTGGTACCCCACTGTCCGCAGAGCACCACGCAGCCAGCCATCTGTACGCCATGCAGCCTCTGCCAGCCACGCGCCTCTGCAGACATCGAAAGTGCGGACAGGTGCTCGCGCGCAGCTGGGGTGATCGAAAACTTCCCGTGCCGCCACGTCACTCTCGGGTTGTAGCCGGGCGTGAGGTGTATCCGTCTAGCAGGGCCATCGAAGCAAAGTCAGGGTGTCTCTGCTTCAGTTTCGTCTTTGAGCATGTTAGGGCCGACGCTTATACGTGTGTCCTCTCGTACAGGTGCAGAGACGCCACCACCGTGTTTCCTTTCCCTTGCCGCACCGCAATGCTGAAAAGACAGAAGAAGAACGTGCCCTACAGACTTGTGGAGTAAAATGCGCCTCTCTTGCCGAAGACAGACTTTGGATCGAAGATTCGACGAGGAGCCAGGCCAACTAACACCGTTGAGTACCGCTCAAGCCCAATGCAACGCCACTGCACACAGCACAGAGTAGGCCTGGATCGCGCTCAAAGTCGCCGCGACGCAGCAAAAGCCAGAGAGGCAGTTGGTGGACGAGTGGGCTTGTGGAGTCGTCGACACGATTCGTGGTGAGATGGCACACATGTTATCAGCATGGCGGACGTCTCTTCTGCACAGCGCTAGCCCAGACCTCTCTGCCGACACCAAGAGTCCGCGGCCGTACCCGAGGGCAAGCTGTGCAGGCCCTTGGCTCCCATACAGAGTGTCCATGCGGAACCCTGAACACCGCGCGCTGAGGTGGCCGGCATGATCGGGGGGAAGGGGGGAAGCACAAAAGCGAGAACAGAGAGTTGACTTTCAAAGGCGCTAATCGTACACACACAAACACACAACGGTGTTTCTGCCCATCCCCAAAGCGCCGAGCACCGCTGCCCCCCCCCCCCCACCCTCTCCCTCCACCACAGCCGTTGCTGTCTTCGATTGTACCAAAGAAAACAAAGAGTGCGCGCCCGTGTCCTGATTAGCTCCCGCCCTTCGTGCCTCTCAAAGGAGACGGGGGATGTCACCTCAGAAGAACGGAAGAGAAGGAGGAGGGAAAAGAACGTAAGGATGGGATAGCATCCTGGGGGGGGGGGAGGGGGGGCACGTGCACATGTCCTCCGTCACTGTTACGAAGTCCCTGTGTAGGCATGCGTGCGTGTGTGTGTGTGTGGTACCGGCTGTCCGAATGTGGCAAAGGGAAGAGCGGAAAAAGGCGAAAAGAAAGACGGAGAGAGACGCCCAGAACGAGGGCGTCGCAGCACGCAGACACAGAAACGCAACGTTACACAGAGGAGCGGGGTTAGGACAGAGAGAGGGAAGTGAGTAAAGGCACGCAGAGTGAAGGTGAAGGGCAGTGTCTCTCGCCTCTCCGTCCACCTGCCCCTCTCTCTGTCTCCAGGCACAGACACAGACAGCGAGATGGGCAAGTAGAAGGGGAAGCGGGAGTTGGCGGCGCGGCAGAAAAGGGGCGCGATGCGAAAGGGAAGTCGGAGAAAGGAAGAGAGACAGAACAACACGTACACAACACACAGGCAATCGGCAAGAGAAACGAAGACAAGAAAAGCGATGAGGTGCAGGGGGCGCACTCATTCATCAAGGCGATCGCATGCAATGTGACTTCACAGTGGAAAAAAAAAGAAGCAAACGCCGGCGTCCTCTCTCTCGCCTCCAGCCGTCATATTGGCCTCCTGGACGATTCGTTTTACAGCTCTGCGGATGCTCTCTCACACCGGACCCCATGGCTCTATGAGACTGTCCTTCGCCTCGCCTTCTCTCCCAGGAATCGCGCACAGGCGCGTACACCGCTCGCGCTGTGCGTGGCGTAGCGCACGAAGCTGTACAAGGAACTCGTGCAAGAAGAATGAAGGCAGCAGGCGAGCAAGTTAGCGAGCAAAAGCAAGCACGTACGGCAGAAGGCAGGACCGGTTGCGTGAGACGAGCGATACAAAAAAAGAAGAGGCCAATGCACATCGTTCAAGATACCGGCATCCCGACCGACAACAGAGAAGAGAGAGGGAAGGGAGACAAGAAGACGCATTTACACTTCAGGTGCGCGTGCATGTGGGGATGAGGGGAGGGGTCGGACCGCCATGTGCTGCAACACAGCTCACCGGTAAGAAAACGTGCGGGCAATGGAAGAAAAAAGAAGATAAAACAAGAAAGAGCGCGCCATGTCTTTGCTGTTGTTGATACACACACACATACACATGTATATGTGTGTCTCTGTATATATGTATGCCTTCCTACTGAACAGCGGCGCTGGCGAAGGCGCGCATCACAGTTGACGTGCACCGTCACCTTGTCACGTGTGGGCGGTCCCTTTTTTGTCGTTGTTAGTTTCGCTTTCGTTTTTGCGCGTGTGTGTGTGTGTGTGTGTACGTTTCTTTGCTGTTTTCACACTCACGTGTGAAGGACAAAAAAAAGCGGGGGAAGGTGTTAGGTAGGGAGAGCGGGGGTGCGGAGAGGGGGGAGGGGGAGAAGAGGGGAAGAGGGGGCGTCGTACACGTCCGCACGAACGTCACATCATCTCATGGACAACAACACACTAAAAAAAAAGGGCGGAAGCTGTGCACGAACCAAAAAAAAAATAAGACATGATAGATATGATATATATAATACCAATAAACAGCGCGCGACAACTACAAATGCGGAGTCCGCTCGCTTCACGCGTGAAGGGAGAGGAGTGGAGGCAGCGGCGATGGCAGGTGGGTGGTGTGGCGGAGATGCCGTTCACTGACGCACACCAGTCCAGTGGATCAGCAACATCTACAAGATGGTGTCCTCCTTCTCTCTCTCCGTCATCTCTGCTTGCGCGTCGTTCTCGAGTAAAACTATCCTCCGTCTATAACGCGTGTGTCGACCATATCCAGTTCCTTGTGCACCCACCCCTGCGGCGTTTGTTTTTCCCCGGCTTCCGGCGCCGCCGCTCGCTCCGTTTTTGAGACGGGCAAAGAGAGGGGAGAGCACGAGGAGGAGGAGGAGGAGGTGGGCGCATCGTCGGATGCCCGCGCGCCGGTGTGCGCGCACCACTCGTCCCTCGCACACGCCCCACCTCCCGCTTGCTGTTCCTCTCTCTTCGCCGTCGCTTTTTGCTCCATGCACTGCAAAGACACGCACACACATGGACAGACCCCACTGACACAGGCCGTACGCCTTCGCATCCATATCGTGTCGCCGACATGTGCGCGTGCATGGCTATCTGTGGCGGCGAGGGTGTGCGAGGGGGGGGGGGAGACGCGGCGTGTGCCACACCACCGCTGCGCAAAAGGCGGAGACAGCAAACACAAAGAAAAGCGAAGAGGAAAAGTCAGGAATGACTTGCCACGTTCGTGCGCATGTCGAGATAAGCGGTGTCACATCCACAGTAGTGGAAAGGCGGCGGGGGACAGAGGCGATCCATTCCCGGGAAAGGGTCTACCCGCTTAGCAGCCCATCGACTCCCCGCGCAGCTTGTCGAAACCCTGGCAGAGGTCCTGCTTGAGATCCTCCAAGCTCTCGAGGCCGATCTGGAAACGGAGGAGGATGCCACCAGGGGCGAAGGTGGTTGCCGTGCGGTACGTGGTGCAGTCGAAGCACATTACAAGACTCTCGAAGCCGCCCCATGAAAAGCCTATGCTGAAGAGCTTGTAGCTGTCGATCATCCGCTCCACTTCCTGCAGCGTGTACTTGGGGCGCAGCACGATCGAGAAGAGGCCGGAGGAGCCAGTGAAGTCGCGCCTCCAGATCTCGTGGCCACGACAGCTGGGGAACGCCGGGTGCAGCACCTTGAGTACCTCCTCGCGGCTCTCCATGAAGCGCGCTATCTCGAGCCCGCGCTTCTCCGCCTCCTTAAGGCGAATGTACATGGTGCGAAGCCCCCGCAGGCCCAGGTAGCAGTCCTCGTTGCCGGGCACCGACTGCATGAGGTTCATGAAGCCCCGCAGTTTTGGGTACCACTGCTCGTTGGCTGAGATGAGACCCAGCAGCAGGTCTGAGTGGCCGCCGACGTACTTGGTGCCAGCCTCCACCGAGATGTCGCACCCTATGCCGAGAGCGTCAAAAAAGATGGGGGTGGCCCACGTATTGTCGATGATCGTCGTGACGTTGAATTCGCGTGCCACAGCGCAGATCATCGGCACGTCCTGGATTTCAAAGGTCTGCGACCCCGGTGACTCCATGAAGATTACGGTGGTGTTCGGCTTCTGGTGGAGCAGCTCACGCAGCTGGTCTGCCGTGATGCAGGGATCGTAGTAGGTCGTGGTGATGCCCTTGGACACCAAGAAGTTGTCGCACAGGTTACGGGTGGGCAGGTAGACTGCGTCCGCCACAAGAATATTGTCACCGCTGTTCGCGGTCGCCAGCAGCGCGTACGCTATCGCCTGCATGCCAGACGACACGACAATACTGCCAGCACCGCCGGTGAGCGCAGTCCAGGCGTTCTGCAGGTTCGTCACGGTGGGGTTGCCAGCGGTGCCGTACCAGTACACGGAGCGGCGCTTCAGTGCGTCCTCGGCGCTCTTGTAGAGCACGGTGGAGCCGCGGTAGATGGGGCAGTTGATGAAGCCCCATTGCTCACCCGGGTTGCGGCCGACATGGCCCAGCCTGGTCTCGACAGAGCATTGATCAAATGACTGGTGTGGCATAGCAACACGGAAGAGCTGCGGTTGAGGGCAAGCGGGAGCGCGCAGTCGTGGACTGGTGGCAGGCGGGTAGTGCTGGAAAGGAAATGGGGGGGGGGGGGGGGAAGGGGTTGAGTGGTGGCTGAGCAAGAGATGGGAACGCGCATCTGGCGTGAGATGGGGGTGTGGATGTATGCGTGAGCGTGTTTACGTTGTCGTGCATTCGGGCACACGTGTAGAGGCGGATGAAGGGAGAGGGTTAAGAGAGAAACAGCGAGAAGGCAAGCGCAAGAACGGTGCGTAATGAATAAAACGCCAGTCATAGATGCAGCAGAGAACAGCTGACGGTTGGGTCAAGGGGGAAAGAGCGAGGCATGCGGGAGTGTGCCGCCACGGCCCCAAAGGGCCGAGAAAGCAAAGATGTCGTCCGTCCCTATCTCCTCCCTCACTGACAGCTGCGCCCGCCACCCGTGAGCCCCGCGCAGCAGCGCGGGGACGTGGGAGCAGCCGAAGAGATTCCATAAGCCAACGCAGAGCGCTGATGTGCGCGGGGTCTTCTCGTTGCTGCGGCCTCTCTGGCGCCATCCATGACGGCGATTATGCGCACACTTGTGTTTGTGCGCCTGGGTCGCGGAAGAAGGACTGCCGCTAGGCCGGCATGCATGCGTGGAGGGCAGGGATGCTGCCGAGCCCACCGCGAGAGAGCATGACCGCGTCCGAGCTTCAGAGGGCTCTCCAGTGAGGGGCTCGGCTCGCGCGGCGTCGCTGTCACCCGCCGCGGCGGGAGACGTCGGAGGAGCCACCGGCACTCTGACGGGGTGGGGAATGCGGCGGAAGCAATGGAGGCAGCCGCGGAGGAGGCGCAGGACGGCGCAGAGTCGGCCACCGTAAGCCTGATCAGCTCCCCGCTGGATCAGCCGGTTTTTCGATTGGCGTAGCACGCTCGGCGCCTGCGTGGGCCGGTTTTACGTTGCCACAAGCTAGGATGAAAGGAGGAGCCAGCAGCAGCGACGCTCGTGGCGGTAACGGGGAGAGCCATGCCGCAGATGTTTGATATGCTCATCGCTGCATAGACGTCAGCGGCCGGCTTTCGAAACCGAGCGCACACCAACCCAGGCACACACACACACATACGTGCGCAATGAGCTGCATAGAGTGAGAAACCCGCCCGTGGCACCTTTACGAGCGCGAACAGCTGTGCCTGGTGTGTGTGTGCGTGCGTGTTCCCGGCCTACCTCTCCTCCGTGATGAAGCGAAGGGCAGGCATCTCTTGTTGAGTGGCGCGCATGTGTGTGCGTGTGTAGAATGAGGGGCCTCGGGGAAGAGGAGAGGGAACTGAATAAGGCATTCAGCAGATGTCGCTCGCGCTGACCGCCACGCCTGCACGCCTCGTCGTGGCGTCGGTCGTCACTGCACTAGGCTGTGCCCATGCTCCAAGAGCGGCACTCGCCGCTGTAAAGATGCTTGCCGTGGTCGGCATGGTACGTGTTGCTTGTATGCACTGGTGCGTCCGCCTTGGGTGATGGAAAAGTGCAACGGCATCCCGTGTTCGCATGGGTAAGTTGACGACCCACACGCACCCGCACGACGGCACACAGAGACGACTGAGATGTCGATCCCAGCGGAGCTCGCTGCATGCTTGTTGGTGCACTAAGGTGTTGCCCTCCCTCTTTTCTTCGGAGTCGACGCGCACTTCCTTGCCTTTCAGCGTGGGCTGAGGGTCGATGTAACTTATTATCATTATGGCTGTGAGACTTGACGCAGATGTTGGTGTTGGCGGATATGGGGGCGGGGACTGGCGTGTCCTCCGCTCTTCCCTCCCAGTCTCTCGAGGGCGTGTCCGTGCCCGTGTCTGTTGATGTTGCCCCTCTTTGTGTGTGTTGTCTCTGCTCTCCGCGTTGGCGTTTCCGCTTACGGGCCCCCGTAGGATGAAGGGTGCGCCACCGAGTAGCACATACGCAGACTCGTGGCGCGAGGTGGGAGAGAGCAAAACAGGCATACAGCGTAGCCGTGTCTGCTGATCACACTAGCGAGACTCGATTCGAGAGAACACAGAGAAACGCACACACACACACACACACACACACATTCGTGCAAGAGTACAGCACAACAGCAGTGTGCAGGCAGGTGCAGAAGCAGTCGGTTGCCGCAGCTGTGCACCGTGGTGCACAGCATCAGCTGCGGCGTGTGCATGCTTCTACGTGTATGTGTGTACGTGTATGAGGCAAGCGCCGTTGACACCGGCGCCACTACCACAGGAAGCGATAGAGAGAGAGAGACGACTGTCCGATCAGCATGCGATTCTCCGCCACCGCCCGCTGCAATAGCCGCCTGCGCCTCCTTCCATCTCCCCACCCGCTTCGCCCCTTCACGTGGAGGGATGCGACTGGGCCATCAGGTGCTGCCGTGTGTACTCGTACATGGTTATGGCACCTGCTACGTGCACGTTCAGCGAGCGGATGAGCCCGTACTGCGGAATCTCGACGCAGACGTCGAGCAGCGGAATAAGCGGGGCTGGCACGCCCTGGCCCTCCGCACCAAGCACCACCGCACACCGCTCCGGGAAGGAAAACTGCTCCAACGGCACACTCGCCGCCGTCTGCTCGATGCCGACAACCACGTAGCCGCGACGCCGCAGACCCTCGAGGTAGCAGGGCAGGTCCTTCGGCACGACTGCCTCCCAGGGAATCCAAAGCTCTGCGCTGCGCGCTGCTGCCACAAAGTGTGGATGCTCAAACACCTTCTTCTCCGGCACCACGATCGACTCGACGGCGAAGATTTCGCCGCAGCGGCACAAGCCGGCGATGTTCACCGGATTCTCGAGCAGCGAGCCGACGACAATGATGGACTGCTTCTGCGTACGCAGCGAACGTGGGTGCAGCTCGTTGTACACCTCGCTCGTCCACCATGACGACACCTTTTTCTGCACGTTCGCCGTGGCCGCGTCGGCACCGCTGGCCTCATCTCCAGCACCGACTCCGGCGGACCTCGCAGTTGCGGCGGCGGCACACGCCTCCAGCATCGGATCGCGCGTCAGCAGCTCCGTCGCCTCCCGTGTGTAATCCACATAGTAGTCTGACGGCGTACTCGTGTGAGGGATGCCGCGAAAACCCTTCAAGACGGACACCCGCTCCTGCACCCTCACGCTTGCACACCAGTCGTGCACGCGCAGCAGCTCCATCGGGTAGAGAGCGCCAATCATGCAACACATCTCCGTCTCCACAAAGCGCAGTCGCTCGAAGGCGGCAGCCGGCAGCACCTCCGCCAGTACGGTGTTCGCCTCCTTGCGCTGGACGCAAAAGAGACTGCGAGGGCTGCTCGCCGCTTCCGTGTCAAAGAAAAGCATGCTCTCGTGCTTCTCGCGGAACCTCACGTGCTCCGGGGCATGCAGTACGTACTCGTAGATAGCTGCCACGGCAGGCGGGATGGGGCGTCCGCGCGTGAGGCGGCGCCGGCAGATATTGAAAAGTCCGATATGGCTGATGATGCGCAGGAGGTGCTGGTTCGACGTGCTCTGCTGCAGAATGCGTGGAAAGAGCGACGTGAAGATGCCAGACGCAAGCGCCTCGTCACCCGCCGCAGCAGCCGCAGACTCGTCGGCGCCGCCGGCCTCTTCCTGCCGCAGCAGCACATGGCAGGCAATGAGGATGTAGCTGCCGCAAACCTGAGGGCGGAGGCTGTAGCTGTCAAGGGCCTCACTCAAGACGGTGTAGAGAGCGGGTCGCTGCTCCACGAGCCGAATCGCGTACAGCTCCATCAGCCGGCGGACGCTCCCCATGTTGTTCACCGTCAAGCAGTGGAACACGAGCATGCGAAAAACCTCCTCCACCTGGGCAGGTGGCACCGAGTCCTGGTCAGCCAGGCAGGGCAGCAGCGCGCAGAGGAGCTGCCACAGACGCATACGGGTGCGGTGTGTCCGTGAGTTGGGCATGCATGGCTCGTGCGTCACCACCGGGTGGCTCGTGTTCATACGCAGCAGTTCCAACGTGAGCGGCACCGCACGACCCGCCACGTTCTCGTAACAGCACCACAGCAACGTCGCCACTGCCATGGCGCGGCCCACGCCAGCCATGCAAGTGGTGGGCGGGTAGCACAGTCGCAGAGCCTCCGGCCACGTCCATAGAAGCGGCTCCGTGACGGCCACTGTTGACTCATTCTCCTCCTCGTCGCGGTTCGTATTGAAGAGAACGGCAGCGTACAAGACCACATCGCGCAACACGGGCCAGTTGTTGGCGGGGTCATGCAGCACCTGCAGCGAGGCCGTTATGGCGGCAAAGTAGACGTCACGGTCCGCCGTCTGTGCATCCTTGCCCTCGCCCTTGAGAACTCGCAACAGGACCTCCTTTACGTAGTCGGGATGGTGCGGCATGACGTAGTGCAGCACGGTGAATGCAAGGGCAGCGAGTCGCGTGTACTGGCGCGCACCGACCTCTCGCATATGCTCCCACATGCCGTTCGCGATGGCGACGTAGTCCACCACCTCTGGCACATTCGAGGACGACACCCAGAGCAGCACATCGTACACGCTGGCAAGGTTCACGGTCCAGCACTCGCCAAGCTGGCCCAGTGCGTAGTCCTGCACGCGCCTCACAAGACCAGGAGATGTCCGCGTCGAATTCGATGCTGCGGTGTCGGTGTCTTCCTGTTCAGCGGCAGTCAGGGACAGCAAAAGGACATAGAGCGCGTTGCACACGTAGCGGCCCTGCTGGCTAAGCAGCGTAGACCACGGCAGGTTCGACAACGCACTGGGGACGGCACCCGATGGGACGCGCTGCGATGGCAGCGCCATGAGCTGGTCGACGTACACCTCTAGCACGTCGCGTGGCAGCACCACGGCAATCGGGCAGCGGGAGCTGGCGGCGGCAGAGAATGGCGGCGCCTCCCGGCACGTCGGCAAAGCAGTCGGGAACAGCAGGCGTCCCGTCGCCACCACGTCAAGGCCTTCATCGTGCCGCGCCTGCGGCGCGGTGCTCTCCTCGTGCTTCGCAGAGAGATACCCGCATAGCTCACTCTGCAGTAGGCGGGCCGCGTTGCGGCTGACGATCAGCAACGCCGCAAGTCGCTTTTGCCCCGCCTCCTCGCCGCCAGCGGTGCCGGCACCCGACGCAGACGTAGACTCGTAAGCGGCGGAGCACTCGCGAAGGAGACACATAAGCTGACGCACATACTGTGGGGCGTTTAACGCCTCTGCAGCAGCAGCAGCAGCGGCCGGTGTGCGCGTCGTCGGATCGCACGCGATCGCGTTGAGAGAGGCTATGGCAGCCGCCAGTACGTCGAAGTTTGTGATGTTCATGAGTGCCCACGTTGTGTCGGCTTCGTCGTGCGTCTCGCCTTCGAACAGCGAGCGCACGATGCGCAACTGTCCCGGCGCCCCTGCAGCGCCGCAGATGCTCCGCACGCTCGCCTGCAGGGCCGCCATGGCGTGGCCGTGTAAAGCAGAAGCCATGGACTGCAGTGTCGTGTTCACTGGCCACAGCTGAGCGCACACGGCACCGCCAACGCTGTGCTGGAACTCCACCAAGCACGCCGCGCCTGCCAGCACGTGTGCAGCAGTGCAGTAGGCGCGCGTCTGCAGCGACGCGATCGTGGTCGCAATGCGATCGCCGATGGCTCGCACGAGCTCAGCGTGACGCACGGACCCGGTGCGTGTGAGAGCGCCGACCAAGAAGAACGTCTCCTTGACTGCCACAATGTTCACCACCTCATGTGAGCCGGGTTCTGCGGGCGCCCGCAGTAGTGCCTCAACGCGGCAGGCCAGCCCCTCACATCCAGTAACGACTCCACGAGTGAAGGCGCCACCTTGTCAAAGTTGACCTGCCGCATCGGCTGCTGTCGCGCGCTGAGCTGCACAAGCCAGTGCTGCAGAAACCGCTCCTCAACAGAGGCGCCAACGAGGCCGTACTGCCCACACGCGTCTACGCTCGCGATGCTGTGGCCTCCCGACTCGCCGAGTGGGCCGCATATGCAGTACAGGCGCCAGAAAGCCGAGTGCAGCCGACAGCGGCGCGGAGAGGCCGTCGCCGCCGCTAACGTTGTAAGTGCCGCGAAAAGGATGACCGTCACACGCACATCCAGCCAGAACGGAACGTTCTCCTGGACAGAGTCGCGCATGAAGCGGTGCAACCGCTCCAGCACCCCCTCATCGAGTAGGACAGGCTCCGCATCGAGGCCGTGGTCTAGAAAAACCTGCGCGATGGCGAGCAGCACACGCGCCAGCGTGCATACTGTGAAGCGCGGCGGCTTTCTGATGGCCGTGTCCAGCATGCGATGCAGAGCGTCGATACGGCCCGCCACCGCGTCGGCGTCGCTGGAAGTCCAGCGGTGGGCGAAGAGGGACGCGTAGAAGCGCTCCACCTCCTGTGCAAGCGGCTCCACATCGGGCACAGCCTTCACCTCCGTCCCCTCGAACGCCTTGGTGTCCAGGAAGGACGCGGTGATCGGGACGCGGTCGATGTCGCCGCACAACCGCGGATCTGACGCACTCTGGAAGACGTACTGGAAAAGAAAGCTCGGGGAGAGCGATCGCAGCACGCGCTTCGGCAGCGCCCATATACGGCGCAGGCCCACCTTGCGCACCCCAAGGTTTGGGTGGAGGATGAGCTTCAGAAGCAGCATTTCAATCCACCGCGGGTTCAGCGCGGCAGCGCTCACGCCTACTGTCGATGCCGCCGTGCCGTCGCATGGCGCCGCGGCACTCTCAAGCCGGCTATCCAGCTGAGCAATGAGGGTGTCCAGGCGGGCCATGACAGGCTCGATAATGTGCCAGCCGTACTCGTTGAGTGACTCGAGCACCAAGAAGAAATTGTCCCACGCGGTGGCACTGAGCGAGTCGCCATGTTCGGCGGCTGCACTGTTTCGATGCTTGCCGGCCGTACGGCCGGCACCGCTGGTGGTCGTGCACCAGCGGAAGAGCGGGTGAAACTCAATGACGGGCGGCAGAGCCGCAGACGGCGCGTCAGTGCGCAGCCTCGCCTGCCGCTCCTGCCACTGCTCCCGCTGCTGCTGCTGCTTTGTCATATGCACGATGCGCTTCAGAAGGTACTCGACGCGCAGCTGCATGTTCGCGCGGTGGCCGGCGTCCACCTCCGTCGCTGTTAGGCTGCGATGCAGAGCGCTGCTCAGCACCGTCCAGAGAAACTCAGAGAAACGGAAGTCCGTGCGCGGGTCGAGGGAAGACTGTCGAAAGAGAAAATCGAACAACGCGGCGATGAGAAGCACCACCTCGTCGCAGCTGTCCCCATGGAGCAGCAGCACAGCATCCTCAGCAGCAGCACCCTGTGTGCGTTGTGAGGAGTTCGGCGAGACGGCCGCCGTCGTCGACGAAGTATTCGGGCGGTTCGCGAGTGTGCGCAGAAGATTGTGCACGAGATGCTCGTACTGCTCCAGCCCTTGGCCCCCGTCGAGCAGCAGCAGTGGAATGAGCACGCGCTGGCAAATCAGTGCAACGGGCACTTTGCGGTGCTGCTGCTGCCCATGATGCGCACGCGTTGCTTGCACGGCGGTGCTGCTCGCGGTACTCGCCTCGGCCACCGTGGAACCGAGAGAGACAAGGCAGCATTGGATGAGGGACACCTTCAGCTCCTTGAGCCTCTCAAGAGACGGAAAAGGGTAGCAGGACGGAATGGCGCTGCAGCTCGCAGTCGGCGCCTCGGAGCCAATGGCGGCTGTGTTGAATGCACTGACACCAGCGTCAGCGCCCTCTTCTGCTGGCCGCTGCGTCGACAACTTCGCGCGTTTCCACGCCTGTGCTCCCGCCGTCGGCGCCGTGCCTTTCTTGCTTGCTGCGGCTTTGCAGGAAGTTTCAGCAGCTGCTGCTGCTGCAGGGTCCTCGAGGGCGAGGCCGTGCAGCTGGAATGGCTTACATAGCACCATGAGCGACGTAATCTGGCCGATTAGTTCCGTGGCGATGCTTACGTTCAGACCATCCTCGCGCCCTGTCTCTAAGGCTTCGCAAGCAGCGTTCAGCACCTGCTCGCAGCAGTTCCTAGGCAGCAAAGACAGCTGCGCCACGGTGTAGCAGACGGCCGTGCGTGCCTCCGCGGAGAACGGCGGCTGCGCGCTCAGCAGCTGCAGCACGCTCGACTGCCAACGCTCGCATACATCATCGACCCATTCCTGTCCCACGCCGATCGTCTCGAACTCTGCGACGTGCGTGCGTGCGTAGCCCAAGAGCGCGCCAGAGGCGGCGATGAGCGTTGGCGCGCACTCGGGTGGAGGAGACGAGTGCGACAGCGTTGCTGGCTCTGGGGCACCTGACGACGCCGGGGACGAGGTGTAAAGGCTCTCTCCATGAAGCAGCGCTGTCCACTCGCGCGTCATCATGCGCTCCAGGTGCTGGTACAGGTCCGCGGGTTGAAAAGCGGTCGTCAAGTCGCAGGCAAGGAGAAACCGGCGTGAGACGTGCTCCCCCACGCCCTGGGTGTGGCTGGTGCCACTGCCACTGCCGCCACTGTCGTGCCGCGTGGCAAGCTGATCGACCAGGGCGACGAACAAAGACCGCGACGACATGCTGCGTGAACGGGCGGAGACGAGCAAACACAAAGAAAGGGAGAAAGGGCGACGAGTGAAAGAAGAGCCAAGAAAGGGTGGCGGTGCGTTGGGTGTGTGTGTGTGCGTGCTTCTCGGTGCGTGTACACGGCGTCGACTTCTCCTTGGAGATGGCAATGGTGATGGCGGAGAGGTGGTACGCGCACAAGTGAAGCGTGCTGTACCCATCCTACGGGACGGGATGGGGTAGGGTCGGCGTGCCCGGTGTGATGTTTTTTTTTTCAGAATGGAATAAGAAGAGAGACAACCAGCAGGAAATACAATGCTAGCAATGCAGCAGCACAACAAGACGCACAGAAACGGTGCTGGAGAACCACCGAAAGGCGATATCGGGGCCCACAGCCAGCCCTTCTCGCCTCCCTGTCGCATGTGGTAGAGCGGTGTGCGCAGGTCAGCCAAAAGAAAAAGGAGGAGAAGAGCGGCCGGACGAAGAAACAGGCGACGGCAGAGGGCGAGGGGGAGGAAAGTGCACCGCCGCTGCGGGCGCGTTCCTTGCCTGCTTCCTCTTTGCTTGTCGCTTCGGTCTCTCATGCGTTTCGCAGTTTTGTCAGGAGAACTCAAGCGGTGACACCACGTCGTGGTTCATGGCCAACGCCACCGCATCCACCTCTGCCGACAGCCGCAGAAGACGCCCCGCCAACTCTTTGCACTTTTCGCCGACGGACGTCTGTGTCGCTCCGGTGAGGGTGTCGGCGTCGCCGTGGCGCAGGAGTTCTCCGAGAGGCACAGCAGAGTCACCTCCAACATCCGTGCGCCAGCCTTTGCTGGGTTGATGAGAGGAGGAGGCAGACACACCGGTCGCCGGAGACGCCAAGTCGCCTTTTCGAATAGAGAGATTGTCATGCAGCAGCGGGGCGGCAGCGATCACGTGCAAGCTCGGCGGTGCCGGCGCTCCAGCTCCTGCGCTCGACTATCCACGGCAACTCCGCTTTGCGCTGGCTCCACGCGTTGCAACGGATCGCACGTCGCCCCTGTGAGAGGCGGGACACGATCTCCGTCATGGGGCGCGGTCAGGCCGAAGCGAGTGACTCTCGCGACTTGCTCGCTGTCAGGGGGCACCGCTTCTGATGGGGCTACAGAGGGGGCGCAAGCGGAAGGGGACGAGGTGCCGCTCGACCCGCTCGAGCTGGACGTGGTGCCGCTCATACCGCCGTTGTCAGTCGAAGTCGCTCCGCTCCGCATGGCAGAGCCGACCCAGACCACCGGTGTGT
The DNA here is from genome assembly GCA_003992445.1 of Leishmania aethiopica. Lineage (NCBI taxonomy): Eukaryota > Euglenozoa > Kinetoplastea > Trypanosomatida > Trypanosomatidae > Leishmania > Leishmania aethiopica. The sequence continues at coordinate 1,049,892 of RZOE01000021.1, forward strand.
CTCCCCTCTCTTGAATAGCATGGAATTCGAACTGATCAAGCAGCCTTCGCTGCTCTTCGGTCAGCAGCAGCGCTGGTGGGGTAGCGGCCATCACCCGCGGCAAGTGCTCGATCAGCAGTACCAATTCACTCAGCCTGGCGGTTTGAGGGAGGAGCTGAGAGGAAGAGGGAATATGTGCACGGAAGCGAGGATTGATCGAGAAGGGTGTGGTTCGACGCGATAAACGCACACGACAGAACTGCGCGCCTGCGCAGCGAAACCTCCGCAGGTGCGCACGGAAACGACTGACGCCTTTACAGCTCTGACAGAAGAAGACGAGGAGGAGGCCGAATATCAAACAGAGTCTCTAAGGCGCGTGTGCGTGTGCGTGTGCGTGTGTGCGTGTGTGCGTGTGTGCGTGTGCGTGTGCGTGTGTGCGTGTGCGTGTGCGTGTGTGCGTGTGTGCGTGTGCGTGTGCGTGTGCGTGTGCGTGTGCGTGTGCGTGTGTGCGTGTGCGTGTGCGTGTGCGTGTGCGTGTGCGTGTGCGTGAGAGAGAGGAGAAAGAAGGCAAGAAGAGAACGCCGCCTGCGCTATAGTGCTCACTCGCATATGGCGAGCTATCGCTGTCTAGTGCGATGGCGCCTTGATGTTTGTGAAGCGTTCCGGGGGGGGGGGGGGGGGCGAAGGCAAGAGGGACGGGCAACAGGAAGGACATGAAGATTGTAAAGCGGGAGAGAAGGCACAAAGAAGAGAGGGAGCGAAGAGGAGAGTCTATGTAGCGGCTTCATCTGCAGCGCCTACAGCTCTCTCATCAGCCTCCTTCCGATTCCAAGGGCAGAAGCCGCAGTGCTGTGGCTCTCTTCATACGAGGCTCAACTACACTGGTGCGCCGAGGCCATACAAACTATCCATCTCCGTCGGCACCGCCTTCGTCGCCCTCTCCTTGCGGGCGGGCCCCTGCACAACACCGAGTCGCGCGTACGGCGATAGACGAGAGGTACCTGTGCAACGCAAACACAATGCGAGCGCATGGGCCTGTGTCGCCTCACCCTGCCATCCACAGCGAGCGTGCGGTTCCGCCCCCTCGCCCTCCGAGCGGGGGCTGTTATCTTCCTTCGCTATTGCGTTCCTTCCTGAGCGCTACTCATTGCGCATGCAAAGGTGACGTGAAGTGTGTCCTTCGACTTCTTCCTCCTTTGCTTGCCTGATGTGGGGAACGCCGCCACACCGACATAAACTCCCACGGACACAGAGAGAGGGAGAGAAGCGCACACGCACACACGCACCGAGCTTCATCGATACAAGAAGCACCTGGTGCACCGGAGGTGTTAGTGCTGGTGGTGGTGGTGGTGGTGGTGGGAACGAAGAACAGAGAGAGAATGTCTCTTGGCCTCCTCACGAGCATGTGTCTGTACGTGCGTGTGCGTCTCTTCCTCAAGTCCGATTGGTGGGTGCTGGCGATGATCAGTCGTGAGCACTCGTGAAGAAGCGTGTATGTGCGTGTGTGTCTATCTAAACACGGGGAGTCGCTCTTTCGGAAGCAAGTTCTTCGGCTTTGGTTTCCGTGTAACCTTCTTCCGCAGCCGCTCTCCGCCTCACTCTCTTGACCGACTCCCCCCACGGCTGTCCACCCATGCGCAGAAAGGGAGAAAGGGAAAAAGAGCCTGAAAGCCACGCGCGCCTGCGTGTCAGCGAAGTGGTCGAGAGGATTCCGAGCAAAAAAGAAAACAAAGAGATGAAGAGAAAGAGAGAACGCGGTTCCGCACACGCTCCAGACAGCAACTGAGTATACGAGCACAGATGCGCAAATATGCATATAGGCAAGCGTTGCTGCTTCTCTCAGGCGCGGCTGCCCTGTTCCTCCCATCATTACTTTTTCTTGTTTGTGTGTGCGTGCGTGCGCACGTGTGCGGCTGAAGAGGGAGAGAGAGCTCACCACCACCACCCCTGCTGCATGCAGGTGAGCAATACAACCCGAAGAAAGCGTAAAACACGAAAGCACGGGGTAGAGAGAGAGAAATGAAGACAACAGCTGTCGATTGTCTGCACCTCTTCAAGGAACACACAAAAATGCCGATACCTCGACCACACGCGCGCCTCATACGCAGCCAGGCAGCGTAGCGGACGGCCACCATAAGAGAGAAGAAATGGGCGAGGTGATGCGCCAGGGCGGGGGGAGGGGGGTGCGCTGCGGTGCCCTTGGCGAAGGACAGAGAGAAGAGGTGGGGCAGAGGCATCACACAGTGAGTGGCAAAAAAAGAAGGAGAGACAAGAGTCAAGAACGAAAAGAAGGCCACTCGCAGTCGAGGTAGTGTGCGTAGAGGTGAATGACGGAAACATGCGCGGGAATGGTGAAGCGGCGCCGGTGTCCCACCAACCACCAAAAAAAGCGCACGCGCACACAACAAGGAGGGAAGAACGAAGACCCAAAGACGAGCGAAACCCGAACAAACAACAAAACTAAACGAAAAGAAGCCGCACGCCGAAACACATTTCTCACGCACGCCTGGCGCTTTGTCCGCTTTCTGTGGTCGTGAAACCCCCGAGCTCGGCCGACCGAGCACCACACTCAGGCGCCCACCCACCCCCCGACAGAGGTCCGGGATGACCAACGTCGACACCGCTCTCCCGCCCCGCTTCGCCCTCAGCGATAACGAGAATCGGACGAAAAGGAAACGAAACAGAAGCGAGCGAGACTTCGAGGAGAGACAGAGCGAGATGCGGGACGGGTAAGACACAAGGGCGGTGGTGACAGTGGTGAGCGGTCAGTCCAGGACACACACGCACAAAAACCTACTCTCATAACCATCACGGAGACGCACGCTTAGAAGCAAGAACGCGGGAAACAAAAGGGGAAGACTAAGACAGTCGCCGATGGTGAGAGAGGGGGGAAAGGGCCTTCGCAGGTTCTGCACTCAGGCATTTACAAAAACAGATGAAGAAATCAGCGTAAAAACAAGAAAGCATAAACGCCCAACAATACAGTTTTGCGTATACGCGCGTCTGTGTGTGTGCATGCGTGTGCATGCCTGTGTGTGTGTGTGTGTGTGTGCTTCAGAACGAGAGAGAGAGACTTGGCATATAAATATGTATATATACGCGCCACAGATGAATGCCCTCCTCGCTTCCTTTTTCTTTCTCGGATTGCTTTCCTCTTAAAAGGTTGCTCCTGCGTCCTCACATGTATCCAGTGACAGCGAAAAGGCCAAGAAGTAAAGGCCGTCAACACAGAAGAAAACAAGTCGACCATGTGTGCATCCGTGAGCGCATATGGGGACAGGGACGAACACAGCAACAAAAAAAAGGGAAAGGACGCGACCCCCCACAAAGAGAGAGAGAGAGAGAGCACTGGGCAGCGGGCACAGATCTTTCTCGCCACCAACGCGTACCTACGCACACGCACACACACACACACACACACACGCATGCACCCAAACACAACATACAAAGCACCTTGATCGGGTGGAAGAGAGAGAGAGAAAAAAAAAGGGAAGAAGGGGGGTGAGGGAGGGGTGCAACAAAAAAAAAAGGAAGAAGTTCGCGTTTAGTTGGCGCTTACTTATTTTTCAAACACACACACACACAAAATTGTTCGTTGTTGTTGGTATGGTTCGCATCGCGCTTTCTTTGGTTGTACAACAAGAGGAGAAAATGGTTTTGCTTGGCGGCAGGCGGGGAAACAAGAAAAAAAAAAGAGAAGGGGGTGAGGGAGCGGAGAGAACAGAGAAGACACGCGTGTTGAAGAGGGAATACACACACAGGTATAGACAGAGACAGGGAGAGACAGAAAGAGAGAGGGAGGGGGAAGGGCAGCAGACCACGCTAACCAGGAAAGGCGCCGAGGCCGACCGCTGCACCACCACCACAAGGGTATCGGCAAAGTTGGCACGTACTCCGCCACACGCGCAGGCACGCCTCGAGAGCGGCCTCATGTCGCGTAAGGGCACTGCTGCTCTTACCTCCTGCATGCACTCGCGTCCGTCCTATCAAGGGATTTCGCTGAAGATGGCGACAGCAGTGCCGAAGATGACGGCGACCACGCCACCAACAATCAGCACGATGCAGCCAAGGTAGTTCAGGATGCCGACCTTCTTGAGCGTGAAGCCACCCGAGTAGACGAAGAAGTACGCCGGAAACATGAAGCCGAGAAAGCCACCGCAGATACCGCCGAGCAGAGAGAAGACGATGTTGATGCTGGGGATGAAGAGACCGCAGATGAGGGCGGCAAGGGCAAGGAAACCACTGACGATCCAGTTCAGCCAGTCCTTCACATCAGACGTCTTGCCCATCCCCAGACAGTAGTAGATGGCATCGCGCGAGGGCTGAATGCAGATGGCGAAGCCGACGCACAGCTTGATGCAAATACCAATGTACGAAATCATGAAGAGCGGTTCCTCAAGCGGGCGGTACAGCAGCAGAATCGAGCCGTCCACCTCCGCGCCAAAGTCGCAGTAGCCAAAGAAGCCGGAAAAGAAGTTCAGCAACGCCACGACGAGCATGCTGATCGTCGCGTCGCGCGTCATGCGGCCGAGCGTGGGCTTCTGCATTTCGTCGAAAATCTCAAACACGTTCACTTGGCAGATGAATGCGAAAATGAACAGCGTGAGACCGTTGACGGCCGGCATGCCGTTGTTGGCGAGCACGATGTCCTTGCGGATGCCGTTCTTGAGGCCGTTGCGTGCGGAGTGGACGATCACGCAGATGACGAAGAAGACGACAAAAGACACGCCGATCACCGAGGCGTAGCGTAGCGAGTTGATCTCCTTCGGCAGCGACAACGTGAACATGCCAACGAACCAGATCAGTCCAATGAGTATGCGGTGGCCATTGTCCGTCTTCAGGAACGCGTTCGTGTTGGGGCCATCCAACATCGGCGACAGCAAGTCCCCGACTGAGATGACGTACCCGACGCACGTGCCCCAACAGAACATTAGCATGAGGAACGCCGCAAAGTAGTCCCAGCCGCGACCCAACATGCCGCGCGCCATCTCCTCATACGACCGCAGACCCGTCTTCAGCTTCGCCTGACCCAGCAAGCGAATGGAGTAGATGGTGCACGCACACACAACGGCGAGCAGCACAACGGACACCACCATACCAGACTGGTGAAAGCCGGACGGCACAGAGACA